>OY992885.1:23271001-23421001 GCA_963921405.1 Cepaea hortensis | reverse complement strand
CATATTCTACGAGGGGCTTCAAATGAAAAGCCTAAAAGTGTGATAGAAACTACAATAACTAGGCCATTGTTTTGAAATCTGTCAATATTATTGTTAAGGATGCGAAGAGTGTTAAGTAGTGGCATCACGGTACAGACGAACACGGTGACATCATAAGGAGTTTGAAGATAGCCACCCCACTTTTGACATGCACCAAAGAGGAGAAGCGTTCTCCCATCCGATGTTTTTGTTATCAGTGAAGGGGTGAAACCTACAACAATTCACGGAAGGCCCGGTATGTTGTTGCATGACTGTTAGTCCAGCAAGTGTATGAGTGGAGTAGGAAGTTGAAAACTGCGTGATGTCTGTGACAGACTGTTCACTGTTCAGCACACCACATCATACATGATGTGTCGCAAAGTGTCTGCAAAGTGGCTGCCTAATATTATGCTCATGTTCAAAAATTCGACTCATATTCAAATATTAATTTTGTGTTAAAATGTCACCAATAATTTACACATTCTATTGAGATTGTGCAGAGCTGCCTTCGAACTCACCATCTATCCTTCTGGGTCATGTGATGGAGGCTGTAGACAACGCAACAACTCACATCCGTACAGGAAACATGACCAACAAGGCTTAAACCCGGCCAGTCTGTACGTGTTGTGGTGAATCCTGACCTAGTGACATCCCAGCATGCCTCTCTTAGAATGTCAAGTTACATCCTAGCATTTCACTCCAGGGTTGTGAAGTTACATCCTAGCCTACCTCTCCCGGGGTGTGAAGTTACATATTAGCATGCCTCTCCCGGAGTGTGAAGTTACATCCTGGCATGCCTCGCCCGGGGTGTGAAGTTACATACTTATATGCCTCTGCAGGGTTGTGAAGTTGCATCTTAGCCTGCCTCACCCGGGGTTGTGAAGTTACATTTTAGCCTGCCTCTCCAGGGTTGTGAAGTCACATCCGAGCATGCCTCTTCCGGTATGTGAAGTTATATCCGTGCATGCCACTCCCGGGTTGTGAAGTTACGTTCTAGCCTGATTCTCGAGGGTTGTGAAGTTACATCCTAGCATGCCTTTCCCGGGTTGTGAAGTTACATCCTAGCATGCCTCTCCTAGGATGTGATGTTACTTTCTAGTCTGCCTCTCCTGGGATGTGAAGTTATATCCAAGCATGCCTCTCCTGGGATGTGAAGTTATATCCAAGCATGCCTCTCCTGGGATGTGAAGTTATATCCAAGCATGCCTCTCCTGGGATGTGAAGTTACAGTACCCGCCTTAAACATCTTGCGCTTTCGGACCTTATTAGATTGCTTGTCAAACAAAAAGAAAGCTTGGACCAAACAAAAACGGATGGCGGAAAATGGGAATTAGGGGTGTTTCACAGATATAACTTTTATAAAGTTGTTCATATGGTGGCAAACATATTGTATTATAAAGCAGTAACAACATTTCGGCCATATATACACCTATGCTAGATACGAGAAGTCGCTTAAGACGATTAATCATCCGATGGCACTTAATCAGTTAAAGATGGGACGGAGAGGTGTGCAACACAATCCCCGAGGAGAAGGTTCTTCCGTACGGGTCGGACGTTCAATCCCTACAACATCTCTCCGAAAAATGTAACCCTTATCACCGCTGAATGCCATCTTCCATGCCAATGTACTTAAAAGTCAAGTTCTCCATGGGAGCCACGAACCAACCTACCAGTCAATCTCACCATCTCGCCGCACTGGCTGGCACCGATACACCATCTCAACAAGCATTCAGACTCTCAGCTACCTTTACCTGCTTGTCAAAATAGTGCAGAAATAAAGGTAATAAACAGTAATGTGACCTGCCTAATTCCCAGTTTACCTGTCTTCTGTATTTGTCTACCCTGTCCTTATTCAGAAATTCTATTCTTGTTCTTTCTAAGGGAGTGAATACGTGAAGGCGACATGTGGTACATTCAAGCAGAAGGTGATAATACACCAATTTATCTCCCTGCTATTGTCAGATTCCTAAGGGGCAATAAACAATGTCAAGAGATAAACAATGCCAGCTTTGGAGCTCCTAGATTACACATTGTTGAGATGTAAGCCTTAAACTAACTGAGCGAGATCGGTATGACGGAATGAATCAAAGCGCTTATTCTTAAACATCTGGTGTGCTGATGCTTAGGTAGTGGATTCAACCCTTACACAGGTCAGTTGGGCTAAAATGTTGACTTATCGTCCTTGACATGGGGACTTAAATTACAAGTACCTCTGAAGTAGGAGTGGGATCGCCTGATGGCGATGGATACTGGTAATAGGGAGCGGTAGTCCAGTGCACTAGAAGTAGTAGCACAAGTATGTACTACTCTTGAATTCAAAGCTAGCGAACGCAAAAGATAATTAACGGAGAATGCCATTCAAACAACTGTTATCACGGGATGGATTCCTCCCTGCACTCAGGCATACAGAGCATGATGGTTCTAGTGCAGTCGTTCTCAACCGGTGGGGAATTCCCCTGTAGGGGGAATTTTATGGTTTCCACCAAAAAAAAGGGAGAGGGGGCGGCGGGTGGGGAAATTGAGATTATTTCAAGATCACGTTAATACAAGAACCGATTACTTGATATTTTATTTTTCCCTCCATACTGTACGGTTCTGTACTTCTCGCCCTTCTGAAATTCGTTTTATAACGTAAGAAGACCCGCAAATCCCGTTTTATGTAGATGTCTAGACTTGTTCTAGTATATGTTATTAAATTTAGCTTCTATTTGTACGTATACTGTGTAGGGGTTGGGGATGAGGGATTTATGGGCAGTAAATACGAAATGGGGGTGGGGGTGACATTCTGAACATATTTGGCATGGCCAAAAAAGGTTGAGAACCACTGTCCTAGTGAATCACTGGCCCATACCATGCTCTTGCTTGGACTAACTACAAAGGTAGTCCGATGACAGATAACGTTGCTAGGACTTTAAGGCAGATCTTCTCACATTCTAGGTCACAACATAATAAGGTGCGGCAGCCAGAACGCCCAGAACTCTTCCTCGTCGTCTTTCCTCCCCTCACAACTTCGAACGAATGATCGAAGGAACGAACGAACGGAGGAACGAACGAACGAACAAACTTTATTTTCAATGGATTAAGAAATGGTCACGCAAGCACCTTCTGAGATTCTGCCCTTGTTTATTTCCTCTCATACATTATTTCATGCAACATCACTTATGAAGCTAATCTTAGACAACAAAAGAACAATAATCATTGCAGAACAATAAGCATTCCAGAAAAGTAGGCACACCACCTGGTTCTATTTGTGTATGTGGCTCTGCGGACCCCAAAATCATAATTGTCGGTGTAAATAATCGTACGATGGGATTTACTCCATGCCACGGTTTTAGTAAACAAGTGCACTATTTATTCAGCTACCATGGTTCTTTGCAGAAGTTTATCTTAGTGAAGGTCATACGTCCCGTAGACGAAACTTGCCATGTGTCTCTGGTGTGATGTTCTGGAAGCTGGCCGTCATGGTAGGCAATAGTTTGTCACATTGTACTTCAAATAAGGGGTAATACCTACAACCCATGGCGGGGATCAAGGATGGAGTTATACCTCTCCAAAGCACAAAGCCTGGTCTAAATTGTAGAGGTCATGCAACAAGATCCCTCTCTTGGACTGCTTAGTTTCCTCTAGAGGAAAGGTAATACCAATACGTTTGGAGCAAGATCAGCTGCAGAAGCTGCCGGAGCAGCTTCGCAATGCTCTAACTGTCCGCCTGTTGGAGCTTCAATCCTAGATCAGTTGCCAACTAAAGCTTAAGGCCTGGTCTGCCTGCCATGACATTAATCGTTAGGTTGTTAGGTTGCATTTCCTCGCACTAGTAATAGTATAAGGCCTGTGCCGTCTCAATTGCACTCCTTCGTCAGAACCCGTTGGCACAATGTGGAGTGTTAAGTTTGGAGTGGGCTGCCCAAACATTCGACGTTAACAGACACATGTTGTAGCTTGAACGCACGGAGGAGTAGGTGGCCAATCTTTTCCTCACTTAGCGAGACGTCGAACGTAGAAGTCGAACCCTCTTCCTTTCGCGCTCATGACATCATCAACACAGCTCCCTATCAACTACGTGATTGACAAGCTTGGCACAATTGTTTATGGTGTAGTTTTCATTCATACAACATTCCTGATAATGCGATAATGTATGTCAGTCTCTCAACTTATCATATATTGTGTTTACGAATATCCCGTAACACAATATATGTAATGATAAGAATTACTTTCTGCTTCTATGCGTAAATATATACATATTTCCCATACCACACAATAGGTGTGCAAATGAAATAAGAGAATTACCTTATCATTTATGGTGGCATGGGGTGTTTTATGTGTTTTTATTTAATCCGACCGGGAAATATTAATACTCTGGCGGTTTTAAATATCAGTCCGGGAATTCCGATAATTGGCACGTGTTAATTCAACCTAGCATTATGCCACCAGTGTTAATGCTAAGCACTCACAGTAAGAGATACATTAAATATTGTTTAACGTATTTTTATAGTCCATGCCGTGTGGCGTTGGTGACCATATATTTCTACAGCAAGAAATTGTGAAAAGACACAAGCGAAAAAATGATAGGATGTCAAGAATTATCTCTCTGTCTTCCTCTATCTCTCTTTCCACACATCGTTCCGGTTGTCACAACATGTTCCAGTTTGTGTCGTCTCATAAAAAGAAAAAAAGAAATGTTTGCATACCCTTTACAGGACATCGCTGTCAACATCAACATCTTTCAGCTGATTGTTGATTTCTTGGGAATATCACGCTCAGTAGTTTGCCATTGCTTTCTGAGCGGCCGGCTCATATACCCCGTAAATTACCGACGCGATTCGAACCACTGCTGATTCTCAACGTCGTCACGTTACCTACGAGAGTATACGAGATTACGGAAAAATGTTGCTAACCTCTAGGCCAGGAAGCCGGCGTCGTCTCATAATGTAGCCAAAAAATGATGACTGCCTCTTTCTGATGTTTGTGATAAGTTGTTTTTGAGACTTAGTCTTCTCGTAATATCCAGACTGCTAATTTTGGCTATGATGTGTGAATGGTATATGAAAGAGAGTGATAAAAGGGCAGAATGTTAGACGGGCCTGCGTGCCCAATTCTTAACCCTTTCAAAATAAAGTTTTGTTGTTGTTGTTGTTGTTGTTGTTGTTGTTGTCCAATGAATTTTGAGCATTCTGCTATACAAGCACATCTCGAAGGCATCTTGGGGTTTACTAATTGTCCATAATTTGCAGCCGTGTGCTAAAATTGGTTATATTTAACATGCAAGAATTATTTTTCTAACTTCCAATGACAACGATGTTTTTGCCTAAAATGTTCTTCATTTTAACGAATGCAGGTTTTGAATGCCCTATCCTGCTATTTATCTATGTGAAGCATCTTCCATCCGATGTTATCCATGTGCCTAGATATCTGAATTTCTGCACTTGCCACAAAATAATGTAATTTACTTAACTGTACTTATCTGTTTCTTAGATATCACAATGACTTATATCCTTGTATTATTCAAGCTAAGGTCCACATTGTTATCATTTTCTACAACCCGTGTATCTTTAATTTCCTGTAATTGCTTTTGACTTCTTGCTAGCAAGATGGTGTCATCATCAGCATAACGTATGTTATTTATATAAATAATGTCCACCAACCAGGATCCCTGGCATGTAAGAGCGGCCAATTTAAAATATTTAAAGCGACAAGAATACAGGAACATAATGATATCAGGAAAAAAAAAGTAAGCACAATGTCCACCAAGTAAGATATAGAGAGACAGCGAAACAAATTATTCATTGATATAAAGGTTACTGTCCCCAAACAACCTACCCATAGCAGCATATCATAAATAACATATTCTAACAAGTTTGCCACAAACATCAATGACGTTTAGACAGACGGATCACCCCAAGAGACAAACTCCCCAATCGGTGGATTGGCGGAAATGCACTAACTACGCTGAACATCTGCTGGTACACATGCCAACACAAAGACGCTGCCCTGAAAACGCCCCCTACCCTGGCGCTGAAAGCCACACGTGGGACATCGGGGAAGACACAACGACGGAATGCTTATTTCTGTTGTAAACATTCGGTCTACATCAGAAATCTCTTTAAAGATTCCCATCTAGTTGTTCCTCAGCAGCAGCAGCAACGTTTGATAGCTCTGCGTTTGAGCACAACACCAAGGACATGTATCATCATCATGCACCTTGCAGTGAGCCGCTTGGTTAGCTCACTTGTTTACTGGCCGTTTGGTCACGTGTTGGTATCCCAACAGTAATGGTGGCCGGTGTCATATTGATGATATCACCCATCGAATGCCGTATGGCCTTTACAAATATGCGTCTAGCACCATATGCCCAATGCGACTAGAGGCATGTCAGAGGTTCCTATACTTTTACTTAGTGTATGTAAACACAGTAATCTGCAACCCGTTTAGCGGGGTAGTTTACTTAGTTTATGTACACGCAGTATTCCCCAAGCCGTGTAGCCAGGTAGTTTACTTAGTTTATGTACACGCAGTATTCCCCAAGCCGTGTAGCCAGGTATTTTACTTAGTTTATGTATACTCAGTAATCATTCAGTCGTGTAGCGGGGCCTTTTGCTTAGTTTATGTTTACTTTTACATACAACGGAGAGTCCAACTGAAATGTGTGTTATGTACAATTTTCTTAACTGTTGATGTATAGCCACTGTACCACTGCGAGTCCAATTGAAATATGTGTTATGTACAATTCTCTTATATCTGTTTATGTATAGACACTATATCACCGCGAGTCCAATTTAAGGGTGTGTTATGTACAATTCTCTTAACTGTTGATGTATTGATTGATTATGCTTGGGGTTGTCCTCGATTTGCTTTTCTAGCCGTATTTGTGAATCTGGCTTCCTGTGGCTTCTCTCGTCTGATGGGTCCTATTTCAGGGACTGATCACTCGGTGCTTCTTTAATCTTTTCGTCTCTCTTCTTCACTGTTTGATTGTGTGTTCGTTATTAAAGAGCCACCATTGTGTAAAATTCGTTTTTACGATATCTCTTGACTTCTCTACCTCTGGGTTCTGCTTTTCAGATTCTTTCTTTCATTGCTGGCGCATTCTCTCTAATGGTTCCGTTCGTTCATACCTGTTTGCTTGCATGCGCTGACTGCTTGTTGACCAATTCATTTTACTGTCTTTCCACTTCGTTGTCTTCTTGCTGCTTCCGGCTCTCAATATAAATAATATCAGTGAGTGCATAGCTGATACGTTAGTGTGGGTTACAGTCGGTCTCTAAATTTGATAAGTTCCTAACCCCAATTCTGTTGAAACCCATTGCTACAAATAAAAACTCTGTGCAGCATATACTCGCTCTGTGATCTAAGGGTATAGAGGCCTAACCTCAGCGGATACATGTGGAAATATAATGGCTTGCGTGGTCACTGCAAACATCAAACATGTTTGTTGTAAGAGAAACATTTAAATGGTTGGTAAAATAAGTTGCTGCCTTTGAAGTCGGTCGGTACATGAGTGCAATTTTTTCGGAGACGCCTGGATGTCGTTGTTATAGTTACGGAGATTGTTCTCAGTGCGACGCTTTGAACCTAAAGAACATGGTAAAATGTGATCAATCTGGTATGCACACATTTAAATATTCGCGACAGATATGGAATTCATACTTTATGTTGAGAACATCTGTCTATGATCATAAAGCGAGATAAGTTTCTCTGTTTCGTCAAGCCCGTGGCTCAGTTTATCCGATCTGAGCAAACGTGCACAGGTTTGCGCCTCCTCGCCCTCGACTGTCCCGAGTCTACCTACAACGCAGGGAGTATATTATCTCTCTCCGTCTGGTTCCTACCCCATGACCTGTCCGACATGGGAGACCGTACCAGTAGGTTTGCTATAGTCGGCATAGCTGATGGGGTCACTGGGACACAGAAGCTCCCATGGCACTTCAGTGTAGAGGAACAACAATGTGGAAATCTGTGTATAAGATATCAGAGCGCCGGTCTCTCTGGCCGAGGGGTTACAACACTTTCTCCGTAATCCCGTTTATCACGCAGAGTCTCGAAGCGGGCGAGAGCTGGGAGCGGCTCGACCCCCGCTGTTGACTTGCGGGATAACTTAGCCGGCCGCTCAGAAAGCAATGGCAAACTACTGAGCGTAATCTTGCCAAGAAATCAACAGACAGCTGAAAGATACTGCTGTTGACAGCGATGTCATGTAAAGGATATGCGAAAAAAAAAAGATATCAGAGCACTTGAGTGCTAATAGTGCTTTACGTGAGCAATATCGTGGTTAAAGTCTCAAACAGCTTAGCATTCATGTAATCCTTGCAATGTTTAAATTCTTTAATTCTTGCAGTGTTTAAATTATGTACTTCTTGCAGAGTTTAAATTCTGTAATTCTTGCTGTGTTTAAATTTCATCATTCTTGCAGTGTTTAAATTATATAATTATTGCTGTGTTTAAATTATGTAATCCCTGTAGTGTTTAAGTTATGTAATTCCTGCTGTGTTTAAATTCTGTAATTCCTGGTGTGTTTACAACCTGTAATCCTTGACGGTCATAACGTTTATCTTATAATTAGAAGAAAGGCATTGAAAAAAAATAAATCGTAACTATATGAAATATCAGCGATAGAAGAGGAATTAAAAATTGTACTGGATCGACTGTGACGGTGGCATGAAGGATGACTGGTACCTTGCGTCTTGTTAGATGATTCATTGTGAAATGGACTTATACATCACCATAGCACAAAGACTGGGCTAAATTTACAGACCATATGTTCCCCATGTAGCATGATCCATCTCTTGGTCTGCCTAGCTTACTCCAGAGGAAAGTTAACACCAAACAATCTTGAACAAGACTGACCCATTAATCACACTGTCCCAACTGATTGACCCATTAATCACACTGTCCCAGCTGACTGACACATAAATCATACTGTCCCAGTTGACTGACCCATTAATCATACTGTCCCAGCTGGCTGACCCGTTACTCACACTTGTCTCAGCTGACTGAACCATTAATCACACTGTTCCAGCTGACTGACCAATTAATCACAATGCCCTAGCTGACTGACACATTAATCACACTGTCCTAGCTGACTGACACATTAATCAAACTGTCCTAGCTGACTGACACATTAATCACACTGCCCTAGCTGACTGACACATTAATCACACTGCCCTAGCTGACTGACACATTAATCACACTGTCCTAGCTGACTGACACATTAATCACACTGTCCTAGCTGACTGACACATTAATCACACTGTCCTAGCTGACTGACACATTAATCACACTGTCCTAGCTGACTGACACATTAATCATACTGTCCTAGCTGACTGACACATTAATCACACTGTCCTAGCTGACTGACCAATTAATCACACTGTCCTAGCTGACTGACCAATTAATCACACTGTCCCAGCTGACTGACAAATTAATCACATTGTCCTAGCTGACTGACACATTAATCACACTGTCCTGGTTGAACGACCCATTAATCATACTGTCCCAGCTGGCTGACCCGTTAATCACACTTGTCCCAGCTGACTGAACCATTAATCACACTGTTCCAGTTGACTGACCCATTAATCACACTGTCCTACCTGACACATTAATCACACTGTCCTAGCTGACTGACACATTAATCACACTGTCCTAGCTGACTGACCAATTAATCACACTGTCCTAGCTGACTGACCCATTAATCACACTGTCCTAGCTGACTGAACCATTAATCACACTGTCCTAGCTGACTGAACCATTAATCACACTGTCCTAGCTGACTGAACCATTAATCACACTGTCCTAGCTGACTGAACCATTAATCACACTGTCCTAGCTGACTGAACCATTAATCACACTGTCCTAGCTGACTGACCAATTAATCACACTGTCCTAGCTGACTGACACATTAATCACACTGTCCTAGCTGACTGACCAATTAATCACACTGTCCTAGCTGACTGACCCATTAATCACACTGTCCTAGCTGACTTAACCATTAATCACATTGTCCTAGCTGACTGACACATTAATCGCACTGTCCCAGCTGACTGACCAATTAATCACACTGTCCTAGCTGACTGACACATTAATCACACTGTCCTAGCTGACTGAACCATTAATCACACTGTCCTAGCTGACTGAACCATTAATAACACTGTCCTAGCTGACTGACCCATTAATCACACTGTCCTAGCTGACTGAACCATTAATCACACTGTCCTAGCTGACTGACACATTAATCACACTGTCCTAGCTGACTGACCAATTAATCACACTGTCCTAGCTGACTGACACATTAATCACACTGTCCTAGCTGACTGACCAATTAATCACACTGTCCTAGCTGACAGACACATTAATCACACTGTCCTAGCTGACTGACCAATTAATCACACTGTCCTAGCTGACTGACCCATTAATCACACTGTCCTAGCTGCCTGAACCATTAATCACACTGTCCTAGCTGACTGACCCATTAATCACACTGTCCTAGCTGACTGAACCATTAATCACACTGTCCCAGCTGACTGACAAATTAATCACATTGTCCTAGCTGACTGACACATTAATCACACTGTCCTGGTTGAACGACCCATTAATCATACTGTCCCAGCTGGCTGACCCGTTAATCACACTTCTCCCAGCTGACTGAACCATTAATCACACTGTTCCAGTTGACTGACCCATTAATCACACTGTCCTACCTGACACATTAATCACACTGTCCTAGCTGACTGACACATTAATCACACTGTCCTAGCTGACTGAACCATTAATCACACTGTCCTAGCTGACTGAACTATTAATCACACTGTCCTAGCTGACTGAACCATTAATCACACTGTCCTAGCTGACTGAACCATTAATCACACTGTCCTAGCTGACTGAACCATTAATCACACTGTCCTAGCTGACTGACCAATTAATCACACTGTCCTAGATGACTGACACATTAATCACACTGTCCTAGCTGACTGACCAATTAATCACACTGTCCTAGCTGACTGACCCATTAATCACACTGTCCTAGCTGACTTAACCATTAATCACACTGTCCTAGCTGACTGACACATTAATCACACTGTCCCAGCTGACTGACCAATTAATCACACTGTCCTAGCTGACTGACACATTAATCACACTGTCCTAGCTGACTGAACCATTAATCACACTGTCCTAGCTGACTGAACCATTAATAACACTGTCCTAGCTGACTGACCCATTAATCACACTGTCCTAGCTGACTGAACCATTAATCACACTGTCCTAGCTGACTGACACATTAATCACACTGTCCTAGCTGACTGACCAATTAATCACACTGTCCTAGCTGACTGAGACATTAATCACACTGTCCTAGCTGACTGACCAATTAATCACACTGTCCTAGCTGACAGACACATTAATCACACTGTCCTAGCTGACTGACCAATTAATCACACTGTCCTAGCTGACTGAACCATTAATCACACTGTCCTAGCTGACTGACCCATTAATCACACTGTCCTAGCTGACTGAACCATTAATCACACTGTCCTAGCTGACTGACCCATTAATCACACTGTCCTAGCTGACTGAAACATTAATCACTCTGTCCCAGCTGACTGACCAATTAATCACACTGTCCTAGCTGACTGACACATTAATCACACTGTCGTAGCTGACTGACCAATTAATCACACTGTCCTAGCTGACTGACACATTAATCACTCTGTCCCAGCTGACTGACCAATTAATCACACTGTCCTAGCTGACTGACACATTAATCACACTGTCCTAGCTGACTGAACCATTAATCACACTGTCCTAGCTGACTGACACATTAATCACACTGTCCTAGCTGACTGACCAATTAATCACACTGTCCTAGCTGACTGACACATTAATCACACTGTCCTAGCTGACTGACCAATTAATCACACTGTCCAAGCTGTCTGACACATTAATCACACTGTCCTAGCTGACTGACCAATTAATCACACTGTCCTAGCTGACTGATCCATTAATCACACTGTCCTGGCTGACTGAACCATTAATCACACTGTCCTAGCTGACTGACAAATTAATCACACTGTCCCAGCTGACTGACCAATTAATCACAGTGTCCTAGCTGACTGACACATTAATCACACTGTCCTAGCTGACTGAACCATTAATCACACTGTCCTAGCTGACTGAACCATTAATCACACTGTCCTAGCTGACTGACCCATTAATCACACTGTCCTAGCTGACTGACACATTAATCACACTGTCCTAGCTGACTGACACATTAATCATACTGTCTTAGCTGACTAACCCATTAATCACACTGTCCCAGCTGTCTGACAAATTAATCATACTGTCTTAGCTGACTGACACATTAATCACACTGTCCTAGCTGACTGACACATTAATCACACTGTTCTAGCTGACTGACACATTAATCACACTGTCCCAGCTGACTGACACATTAATCACACTGTCCTAGCTGACTGACACATTAATCACACTGTCCTAGCTGACTGACACATTAATCACACTGTCCTAGCTGACTGACACATTAATCACACTGTCCTAGCTGACTGACACATTAATCACACTGTCCTAGCTGACTAACCCATTAATCACACTGTCTTAGCTGACTGACACATTAATCACACTGTCCCAGCTGACTGACACATTAATCATACTGTCCTATCTGACTGGCACATTAATCACATGTGCCAGCTGACTAATCAATTATCACACTGTCCCATTAAGTAAAAATAAATGACCCTGTACACGTTTTAAGGTGCATGGTACATACAATAATATACCCATACACCCATATTTTATAGAACAGTCAGCACTCAGTGGGTGGTGTGTTCAACACCACGCAAACAACCTTTACTTCCAGCTACATTCCTGGGGGGTGGACCAGGGTGGACTTAATACTTAAAAAAAAAAATCAGAATTCGCCCAGTTGTGAATCGAGCCCATTACCACGAGGTCGACAGTCGCATGTCTGACCACTACACTACCGACACTGACCATATAACCCTCAACTTTCCAAGCCAACTTGTTAAAGTTAGTTGTATATCCCTTACAGGACGTCGCAGTCAACACCAACAGTTTTTGCTGTTCTGATCTCTTGGCAAGTTTACGTTCAGTAATTTGCATTGCTTTCTGAATGACCGGTACCCATACCATTTCCTAAATAAACAAAACAACAACGGAAGGCGTTTTGCTGCCAAATAACCCGCAGATGTGTTTAGAACACGGGTATGTGGGATTACGAACTGCGTCAGTAAAATCTTCCCCAAGGAGCAATTTTGTACTTTCACCTAAAATATTTTCGTTAACTCCTTCAATTCTGAACAGTTATTTTAGTGAACACTTTCTGAGGCTGGCAGATTCAAACGTTGGGCCTGTCTCCTGGAAAGTATAAATCTTCTTAACTATATTTTATGGGGCATGTTTGATGTCTTCAAAGAGCGTTAATCTTTCCTCTCTAGCAAAGGGCGTCGCCACCCGTATAAACTAGATAGAATGTTTCTCTCAAGATTTCAATAAAACAGTTTTGATTTCTACACGGGTCTGCCAAGATTGCTTGAAAGGGATGGGCCGAATATAAATTTAAATATTCCAGTTGACACATAGCAGATACTTCTTCGTGGGGTCAATGAATTCATACATCTGAAAGGAGCTTTTCTCAATGACAACTTTTAATTTACAAGGATATTTGGATAAATTCCTCAGTCTCTCCCTATAGATAACATAAGGAGAATTTCAACACAGTGCAAGAAATCTTTTGTAGTGGCGAGGATCGAAATGTGTGTTTATCAAGAACAGAACGTTATAAATATTCATTTGTTGGTGGGGTTGTCTGATTTTAACATTCAGCATTTGCAGAGGAGAGCCATATTCGGTCTAATCTTTTCATTTATATGTCCGGACGGATCTGCAGTGTATTTAACGTTCACACGAGTGTTTCGGTCTGGTCCGAGAAGACTAGAGGTTCGGTCCACTACCCAAGAAGCAGGGGATGTATCCAATCTTGTTCTTATTTTGTCAACATCCACACAGTACACTTCAGAACAGAACCAAGCCATCGCGAGCCAGATTCGGACGACGGACAGCCGGAATGGCTCAGTCTTCTAAGGCTGGGTATTATGATCGTAATAGCCTCATCAGCATCATGAGCTATGCCGGTCAGCGTTGGTAGTCATTGTTCACCTTCTCACACGATCAGCAGAGTCTTGGACCAGGTCTATGTTCTTGTCCCGACTATGCCAAGTGTCCAGACCATCAAGCTGTTCATGGCTTTACCTTTACCTTGCTTTTGTCACATACATTTTGACAGTTGTTGCAAAGTTTCAAGGTTAACCACATTCATAATGTACCAACAACTCGTCTTTGATTTTGGGACAAACATTACAAGTACCCCTGAAGTCGGAGAAGTGTTCGCCCTATGGCGAGGGACACGGGTAATAGGGAAAGCTAACCCTCACGCAACAATCAATCCATGGTACTCACTAGTAGTAGCAGGTGTCTCGACTACGCTTGAGTACAAAACAAGCGAACGTAAAAAACAAATGAATGAAACAGTCCTGGATAGTTTCATAATCAATTTACTATTTTTATTTGTTTCTTAAAGAGCTTTCTCGTTCGGTGTTTTTTCGGTTTTCTATACGTCCATATTAGTTGTTTTTTTTCATTTTTCTCAGAAACCACATTTCCACTATCATTATGTTTTTCAGCTTGTCCATGTAATACAGTGTCTGAATGTGCTATAATCGTAATATGTGGATGTGGTATGAGCTCTCTCTCTCTCTCTCTCTCTCTCTCTCTCTATCTCTCTCTCTCTCTCTCTCTCTGTGCGTGCGTGCGTGCGCGTGTGTGTGTGTGTGTGTGTGACTATGGTTGTGGTGAAGTGGTTACGGGCGCATTTCGTAATCCCGCATACCACAAAGGTATGAGTGCCGATCGTTCAGAAACCAATGGCAAACTACTGAATTTAAACTTGCCAAGAAATCACAAATAGCATATATGATCATATATACAATTCAGATAGAATAACAAATCTATATTGGGGGGCTTTCATCCATAAAGAGCTAATATGATTATTTTTATGAGTGAAATTCAAATAAATATTTGAGGTTGCAAATCTGATGTTGTAAATTCCCATTGTATGGCATATAATTGGCGCCTAGATCTGTTAAAGTGTTCAGACATTTGAAATCAATGCAGTCTCTCGAAAAGGAAAGTAGACAATCTGGGAAAAACCCAAAATTGAAGTAAGACGATTAAAATAAGAGAATATTTTGTTTCACAGAGACATAATTTTAAAGGAATATAATGTAAGGGCAGAGAAATAACCACAACAACAGCAATGGTAACAGAAATAACAACAATGAAATCCTTAAACAAATGGCTGACCTAATTGTTGACATAGAGGACGCGGCCAGTGGGGAAGCTAGATTCATTAAGATACTATGACCGCTTTCAGATAGTAAGAAAATACATTACGTGATGATTTCAAATCAAAAAGAAGGATACAGTCACAAGTAAGTCGTTGCAAGGGATTGTACGCAGGTAAACAATCGCTTTTATCTTAGATATCTCAGGCATGGCTTCTTGTTCTCAACATGTTACATTAATGATAGAGGTGCAATAGAAAAATGCAGATCAAAATGGTGCATCGGAAAACAATTCTCCCTTATAATACGAGGGGTTTCAATGAAAACCTTAAACGTGTGATAGGAGTTACAATAACCATGCCATTGTCTTGTAACCTGTCAACGTTGTTGTTAAGGACGTCAAGAGTGTTAGTACGTGACATAACGGTGCAGACAAACACGGTGACGTCAAAATGACAGTTTAAAGATGGCCGCCCCATTTGTTCTTTACTGTTTATTTTTTATAAAGAATAAATTCAAACACAAATGGAAAATACATTAAAGGTTGTTATTTGAAGTCTGCTTAAAATGGAATTTTAATGTAGACGGCCAATATGCTCTCAGATAACCCAATAAATCATATGTTGACATTGTTGTTCTCGGTTAGCCTCATAATTGATGTATGGGTGAAATAATGTATGAGAGATAGAGATAAGACAGACAGAATGTTAGACGAGTGTGCGTGATGAATTCTTAACCCTTTGAAAATACAGTTAGTTCATTCGCTCGCTCGTTCTCTCTCTCTCTCTCTCTCTCTCTCTCTCTCTCTCTCTCTCTCTCTCTCTCTCTCTCTCTCTCTCTCTCTCTCTCTCTCTCTCTCTCTCTCTCTACGTTTGCTTATTCTACCCCACTGATCTTTCCAGTCGTCACAATGTTCTAAAACACACTTTTCCAAATGACAAGACTAAAGTACACTGATTGTCTCCTTCCTGTAGTTACGTACAATGTACTATTTTCATCAACCTGTTAAAAACAACCGTTATTAGCTACACTGATCTGACAAGTGAAGTAGTCACTTCACATAACCACAGAAGGCTCGGGCTCTGACTTTTTTTTAACAGTATGTACTACCTCGATTACTAATATATGCGGTGAAGGTTTTTTTCCGAGCAGAGGATGAAAGAAACTTGACCAGGCAATTGCAACGCAGTTTGCAAGCGGTGCTGTTTATTTCACCACTGCAATCTTTACGATGCAAGCTCCGTGGAGACGGCGTTGCGGACGCAGTTTGTAATCTCACATCATCATTATCATGTGCTATGCCGTTAAGCGTGGGCGGTCATGTTTTGCCATCTCACTCGATCACCAGAGTCGTGGATCAGCTCAGTATTCTTGTCTCGACCATACAACGTGGCCAAGCCATTCAGGTATTTACTTCTCTGTCCTCCCAATGTTCTCTTCCCTCCATCTTGCCTGTTGTCACCAAGTTCTCCAATTTATTTCTTCTCATAACGTAATCAAATAATTGTGACTGTCTACGTCTAATTTCTCTAATCAGTTTACAGTTTTCATTTGTTTCTTGTAGGACTTGATCATTGGTTTTATCGGTCTGTATATGGGATTCTTTGCATTCTCCTCAGAAAACACATTTCCACAGCCATGAGGTGTTTTAAAACTTGTCTGCTCATTGTCTACGCTTCACATCCATACAAAAGCACATGTTCATGTAGCACCTCCACACTCTTTTTCCCATTGCAAATTACATTTGTTTTATTGGTTAGTATTGTTGTTTTTGTGTGTGTGTACATATTCGTTTGTTTAAGAATATTCCCATTTACTTGTATATTACATTGTGGTATTTCCCTTTTCTTAGTGCGACCTTCATTTGTGTCTTCTTACAATTTGTCTTCTTTACTAACCCAAGTTGTTCACTGTATGCTCCATTCGCATCTACTAAACGTACTGTAAAGGATATGCAACTAAAATCTATAACATTTACAATAGATAATAATCCCGTGCTCAATCAGAGATTCAATCAATCAATCATGTGCCATGCCGGAAAGCGTGGGCGGTCATGATTCGCCATTTCACTCGATCACCAGAGTCGTGGATCAGCTCAGTGTTCCTGTCTCGTCCATGCCATGTGGCCAAGCCATCCAGGTATTTTCCTCTCGGTCTTCCTCTTGGTCTGTTCCCCTCGATCTTGCCAGCTGTCACCAAGTTCTCCAGTCCATTTCTTCTCATAACATGTCCAAAAAATTTTGACTGTCTACGTCTAATTTCTCTAATCAATCTACGATTTTCATTTGTCTCTTGTAGTACTTGGTATTCTTTGCATTTTCCTCAGAAACCACATTTCTGCAGCCATCAGATGTTTTTCAGCTTGACTGCACATTGTCCAAGTTTCACATCCATACAAAAGAACAGGCTCTATGTATCCCCTCAACACTCTTTTTCTCGTTTCAATTGACATCAATTTATTGGTCAGAATGTTTTTCATCTTGCTACATCACCAAAAATACGAGAGGTAGAATCGGTAAGCTCTACAAGAACATGACCACAAGTGACAAAATGGACGTTGCGGCTACAGCCTTCGTCAGCACACACACTTTGTTGTTTGTCCATCAAGAATGATGATGACCATTCATTTCATTCAGTGGGGTTGAAAGTATGGAGCCGTGAGTTCTAAGATGGCCGATAAGGCCTATTTTGGCTCGAAATGTTCTTTGACATTGTGGGCAAAGAATGCTTGACGTTCCAGGAGACGGATCTCCTGCAGTGGTTTTTCTGTCTAGCCTTTTCTTCACAGCTCTTACAATCCTGGTTGCTTCACAAGTGACTGCACTCTTGCGTAATGATGTACGCCACAAGTTTCGGTCTTTGGCAGCAGTCACCAAAGTGTTATTATGAATTCCAAAAGCTTTTACTGAGATCTTCAGTGTCTTTAAAGCGTTTCCTCTGATTGCCTTGGAAGCGTTTACCACAACACAGCTCGCCGTGAAAACATCGTTTAGGAAGTCTGTGATCTGGCATGCGAATCAACACTCTATAAACATACACTGACGCTGTGATCGTATTCCAGTAAAGGTCACCGATTCTGTTGCTCATGGATTTTTTAGGTCCATCCATTGTAGTTTTAAAGTTTTACTGCAGTTCCATTAATTCCATTTTTATCCAGAGATTAAATGTTATCTCCCACGATGTGTGAGTTGGCTGTCCTCGTTTTCCCACAACCATTATAAAAATCCGAAGTAACGGAGAAAAGAAATAATGAACTGAATATCATTACAGGGGGAAACAAAGAGCCAGCTCTGTGTAAGACACCTTCCGCCTGGCACCAAGACTGGGAAACTAGTGAATCAATGTGTCAATTAAGGCGCCTTAAAGTGACTTTTCTCTATCCGGCACTCGAGAAGACCTCGCCTCGCCGCATACAGAATCTGATCAGCACCGGTTATCCTGATAATGCTGGCTTCCTGATCCGATCGCAGAAAGCCAGATACACAGATGGAGTGGTGTAGGGAGAATACCATGAGTAGGTTGAATGCGGTTGATAAGAATATGTAATTCTTAGCAAAGAGGTAGAGACTTTGAGGGGGAAATATGACTACATTATAGTGCTGTTATTCGATTTGTTTTATAATTACCAATTCAAAAATCACTAACAGTCTTGCTAAAAGTGGTATACATTGCCTTGTTGGTGGAATGTTCAGACAGCAGATTGTCTTAGAACTAAAATGTATGGCAGAATCGCTAATGCCAAGCTTAGGGCATGAGATGAAGAAGAGACGCTTGCATAAGACAGGACATACATTTAGGAAACCTGACGATAGAGTAGTTCTTATCTGAAACTCACAAACGAAATATAGGGATACCTAAAAGCACACAGAGAAGATAAATAGAGAGAGAGAGATCTAAAATATAATAGATATAATATGTGGTGGTTTTATAGTGAGCTGTAGGATGCTGGCATCCATGATAATATATGATTGAAAGACTGAGGGATTTTGAGGATTGGTTCTGGAAATTTAGAGTAAAGGAAAATGATGGTTCGACCTAGAAGGGAAAAGATCAAACGGATTAGAGTGAGTTGGTTGAGGTGGTATTCACTATTGGGGAATGAGGGGCAAGAGGAGAGAAACGTTATCTTTATTATTATTCCAGATGGTGCCTGCCCATAAAAATGTACCATTATCGCATGGACTGAAGTTTGTCATATTATGTATAATACTTGTAAAGAGACCAAACCTGCATTTCTCTTTCACATAAATGTGTCAGAATG
The DNA here is from genome assembly GCA_963921405.1 of Cepaea hortensis. Lineage (NCBI taxonomy): Eukaryota > Metazoa > Mollusca > Gastropoda > Stylommatophora > Helicidae > Cepaea > Cepaea hortensis. The sequence continues at coordinate 23,401,354 of OY992885.1, read as the reverse complement.
TATATATTTGCCAAGAGAAGTCACCTCTTATCTTATGCACAGAAGTGTATCAAAATGTCTATGATGCTTGACATCACATAGGTAAAATGTCAATATTTTCCTTCCGAGATTAACAGTATTATTGGAATAGTTTCAACACGTAAGCTGATAAGCCTCCATTTTCTATTCCGTGTTAATAACAAGTATTAATTAGTAATTTTGTTCATTTCTCACGCGTTTTTACATCATACATTGTTGAATTTGTAGTTGGTGTTTAAAATTAAATGATGTACAAATGAAATAATGAATGGGTGGACAGAGATATAGGGAGGGTCAAATTTCCGAGTGGACCTGATTATCCAATTGTTAACCCTTTGAAAAAATGAATCGTTTGTCCGTTCATTCTTTAGTGAATGCTAACTGGCTCAAGATTTACATCCACGTGTTGCCAGAGGAAAGATGTATGTTCTTAGTTGGACTACAATGTTGACTTCTCGTCCTTGACTTGGGTACGTAATTTACAAGCACTTCAGAAGATGGAGTGAGTTCGCCGAAAGGCAGGAGTCACTGGTAATATAGAAAATACAACACGCAAAAATTATTCTAGTGCACTAGAAATAGTAGCACACGTATAGACTACGTGTGAATTCAAAGCGAGAGAACAAAAAACCAAACAAACATGTTTATTTTTATATCTTTTGTGGTGTTGTGTCACAATCTTTCAATGTTAAAAAATCTCTAAATTGCTACGGCTAATCTTCTGTTGGCATCTTTTCAACAATCGTCATTGTTCATTAATTAGCCAATGTATTAAAACGTTTATGACATTACCAATTTTTGCTTTGTTTGTTGTCATTTTGTATTGTTCATTGTGATTTTTGATTGTTGATTGTCATTTTTTATTGGCTTGTAATTTCGTCTGTTTGAATATTTTCTTTAGTGTTCAGAAAAACAGTATTATCATCATTGTGTCTTTTGATAGACATAATTAATTATTCTAATCCCTTGAAACTATTTGAAAGGAGAACTGTATCATCTGCATATCTGAATTATTTAAACTGGTTTCAAAAAAAATTGTGTATTAATGATCGTGTAATAGAATTCATCATACTTGACGTTTATTGGCATGTCTTTTAAGGAACAATGCATTCAACTCATCTGTATTGTCTCACACCACGGGAATTGCACAATGTCGAAGAAGTATGGAAAGATAATGAAATTCTATCTTACTACCCTTTCACCTGAAACCAGTTTGATTTTTGGCTAGCTATTCTGACAGCTGCTTGTTGTCAGTAATACGATATTTCAAATACGAGAATCAACTAATACTGACTGAGAATCCAATGTTTCCTTGATGCAACACAATTTATACTGTTGAGCACAGTCTATGAAACCAGGATGGGGATCTGTCTGTCTGTCTGTCTGTCTGTCTGTCTGTCTGTCCGTCCGTCCGTCCGTCTGTCTGTCTGTCTGTCTGTCCGTCCGTCCGTCCGTCCGTCCGTCCGTCTGTCTGTCTGTCTGTCTGTCCGTCCGTCCGTCCGTCCGTCTGTCTGTCTGTCTGTCTGTCTCTCTGTCTGTCTGCCTGTCTGCCTGCCTGCCTGCTTGCCTGTCTGTCTGTCTGTCTGTCTGTCTGTCTGTCTGTCTGTCTGTCTGTCTGTCTGTCTGTCTGGAAACAGAATATCAATAAAGCGTGATTTGGGATGTATACGTGGTTAGGGAGATGTTTGTGTGTGTGGGTAGGGAGATGTCAGTTGGTGGGAATGTGTGTGTATGGTTTGGGGATGTGTGAGTGGATGCGCGATGTGTGGGTCGATGGAGGTGTGGTTGGGGGATGGGTGGTTGGGAGTGTGGGTTGGTGGGTAGAGGATGTGTGGTTGGGGGATAGGTGTGTGGGTTAGGATTTGTATGTGGGTGGGCGCGGGATGTGTGGGTTGGTGGGGATGTTTGTGTGGGTGGTGAGTTGTGTGGGTTGGGGGAACGGGTGAAGGCAGTGTGTGCGGGTGGGAGGATGGGTCGGTTGGTGGGGTATGTATGTGTTCCTGGGGGTGTGTGGGTGGGGGTGTGGGTGGGGTGATGTGTGGGTAGGTGGAAGATGTGCCTCATAACATGGTAATTTGCATTGTTTATGTTTGCAACATTCATTTCACAATGATGGGTTTCTTCCTATTTGAATGTACAGTGCACTTGATGAACGAAAGATGAGTGATTGGAAGGGCCGATTGTAAGACGGGCCTGCGTGCCCAATTTGTGACCCTTTTAAAATAAAGTTGATTTGATTTGTTTTGATTTGATTTCTCATACTCTTGGATTTAGGAGAAACAAGGGACGCGCCAATGCCATTTTGCTCTTAGCCAACGTATAGAAAAATTAATCGAATTTAATGAAACACTCTACTTAGCCTTTGTCGACCAAGAAAAGGCATTCGATAGAGTAGATAGAAACAAGCTGTTAGAAATCCTTAAACAAAATGGAGTGAGTACACATCTAACAAACCTATGTAGAAGCTTATGCAACAACAGTAAATGCATAGTGATGGCATCTGGAGAACACTCAGAACCCTTCACCATATGATCCAGAGAACGACAAGATTGTGTCCTGTCCCCTCTCTTGTTCGTAACTTATGTAAAGAAACCAGCCAAACAGAGACCACAAGAACCCCGCATGACGAGAACATAGAAGAAGAACCATCTGCAAATCTAACCATTAGAGAACTACTGTTTGCGGACGTCCAAGCACTAATAGCAAAATCAGAAGCTGCGTTACAAGACCACATGAATAGACTAAACGAAATGTGTAGGGAACATAACATGACAATTAGCACAAGTAAAACAGAGATAACAACATCAACGTTTCGCCTAAACGAACATCCACTGAAACAAGTAAAGAGTTTCAAGTACCTAGGAATTATAATATCATCAAATGGCAAATCAGAAGACGAGATCGAAAATAGATGCAATAAGGCAAACCACCTCATTAGACAAATGGCACCAATACTAAAGAACAAACATGTACCAATAGATACTAAGAAAACACTTTACAACACAATCTTCCTACCAATTCTATGCTACCAATGCCAAACCTGGACAATGATAGAAAAAGAGAAAAGAAAACTCACAACAACATAAATGAGATTCCTGAGAAGAATACTCAACATATCAAGAAGAGATAAGATCAGAAATGAAGAAATCAGGACTAAAGTGGGGGTTGTAGCAGCGCTAGATTTTATTAGAAGGCAGCAAGTCAGATGGTTTGGCCATGCAAGAAGATTACCCACTAACAGTCTACCACGACACGGAATGATGTACAGATCAAATGGAAGCAGAGTAATTGGCCGACCACGTAAACAATGGACGGAGGGAATAGCAGAATCCATGGGAATATCGCTATATGAAGCCCATAAGCGGGCATTCTCCCGCTGTTTATACTTCACCTCGACACCGCAAGGTACAAGAGGAACATGATGAGATGAGATGAGATGGAAAATTTTTATTAATTTCTGCAAAACATGGCATGACTTCTACAGGTACGCTAACCGTCGTCATAAAATTGATTCCTAAAAACTATTCTTGAAGATTGGTTCTTCTGACGGAATAATAATGTTCATCATCATCATCATCATCATCATCATCATCATCATCATCATCATCATCATCATCATCATCATCATCATCATCATCATCATCATCACCATCATCATCAAATGTCTTGCCGGCTAGCGTGGACAATCATGCCTCTCCACAAATTACGATCTCCGACAGCATGGATCAATTCATGTGTCGACTTCCTTCTGTGCCATGACACAAGACTGTCAATGTTTTTCTCTCCCTGTCTTCCTCTAGCTCTCTTTCCACAAATCTTTCTGGTTGTTACATGTTCAAGTTTTTGTCTTCTCATAATATGGCTAAAAATGGTTACTGTCTCTGTCTGATGGTTTAGATAAGTTGTCTTTCCGACCTAGCTTCCCTCAACATGTCTAGATTGCTCATGTTGGCTGTTTAATTAATTTTCAACATTCTTCCATATCACCACGTCTCTAACAAGAAATTTTCCATTTCTCTTCTAAAAATTTTTTTCGAATATTTACCAATTCTCCAGGTTTCGCAGTGGTATGTTGAAACTGGTTCTATGCAACATGCAAAAGAATGTTACTTAAAAAAACTAATGCTATGTAACATGCAAGAGAATGTTACTTAAAAACTGGTTCTATGTAACATGCAAGAGAATGTTACTTAAAAAACTGGTTCTGTGTAACATGTAAGAGAATGTTGCTCAAAAATGGGTTCTAAGTAACATGCAGGAGAATGTTACTTAAAAAACTAGTTCTGTGTAACATGTAAGAGAATGTTACTTAAAAAACTAGTTATGTGTAACATGTAAGAGAATGTTACTTAAATATGGGTTAAATGTAACATGCAAGAGAATGTTACTGAAAAAACTAGTTCTATGTAACATGCAAGAGAATGTTACTCAAAAACTAGTTCTATGTGACATGCAAAAGAATGTTACTTTACTTAACATCTGGTTAAATGTAACATGCAAGAGAATGTTACTTTAAAAATTAGTTCTATGTGACATGCAAGAGAATGTTACTTAAAAACTGGTTCTATGCAACATGCTAGAGAATGTTACTTAAAAATTGTTCTATGTAACATGCAAGAGAATGTTACTTAAAAATCATGTTAGTTGCATGTCTTTTATGGAACAATGCATTCAACACATCTGTATTGTCAGTTTACTAGATAATTTTAGCTCAGTAGTGTGCCACTGCTTTCTGAACGGAAGAAGTTTCACACCATGTAAATCAACTCACAGAGGTCTACTTCGAACCCTGGACTCCGTGTGTTGAGGAATGATGAAACTGCCTGTCTCACAATCGCATATGCAGGTTACTTAAAAATACTAACGAAATGCTAGTGTCTGTAAATGATTTAAACGAATTAATGAATAAATGACAAAACACGAATGAAGGAATTAATACATCTACGCTAGAGCGGCCGTCTACGTTTATTAAAAATATTTTAAACCAAGTTTCACTTTTTGAAACAATCAATAAACTATTTAATAAACAAATGAATTAACGGAAGAAAAAAAAATAATTCCCAAAGGATAAAATGCATCACTCTTTCACTTGTTTAAAATGCTAAACATAACGAGGACATACAAGAACATGTTTTAGCATAACAAAGCCGTTACTGTTTCTTTTAATATTAACCCGGTTCTTTTGCCTGAGGAAAATCCCTGCCATGCCAATTTGATTAGGTCTGGGCCTCTGAGATCTGTAAATCGCGGATGGTAATGTCTCTGGACCTGATATTACCACTAGTAATACCTCTTACGTATTTTCATTTGGTTAAGAAAGATTTTGATACACGAAATAAGAGAGTTCTGGATCCGATTGGAGGAATCATATATATGTGTGTGTGTGTGTGTGTGTGTGTGTGTTTTCGCTTGTCTTGAACTCAAGCGTAGTCCATATACGTGCTAATACAGTGGTTCTCAACATTTTTTGGCCCGTGCCCCCCTTCACCATATTTCTAGGACGTTATTCCCCCACCCACAATATTTTTAGAACGTTACCCCCCCCCCCCTTTTAATATATATCCTCCTTAAAAATTTCCCCCTGGACCTACACAGTATACGTAATATTTGAAGCTAAATGTAATAGCACATACTAAATCAAGTCTAGATATCTACATAAAACGTGATTTGCGGATCTACTTACGTCATAAAATGAATTTCAGAAGGGTGATACTTTCAGAACTGTAAAGTATGAAGGGAAAAACAATATCAAGTAATCGGTTCTTGTATTCACGCAGTCTAGAAATAATATTAATTCCCCCCCCCCCTGGAAACCCTAAAATTTCCCCCTGCGGGGGGGGGGGGGAGTCCCCACCGGTTGAGAACCACTGTGCTAATACTTCAAGTGCACTGGACTTATTTTTTGCGAGTGGTTTACCTTTCCCTATTACCAGTGTCTCACGAGTTCAGACGAATCCACTCCAAATTCAGAGGTACTTGTAATTTACGTCCCTAAGTCAAGGAGGAAACGTCAAAATTTTAGTCCAAATGACCGATGTAAGGAGTGAACCCGCTACCTTGGCATCAGCACACCGGAAGTGTAAGAGCGAGGGCACCTATAAATTCGGCAATGGTGACCTTCATGATAATACATGATATAAAGACTGCGATAATCTGAGGATAGTTTTTTGGAAATTTAGGGTATAGGGGAATGATGATTCGACCCAGAAGGGATTGACAGATCGATAAATGGTATAGAAGTCAAGATGAGAAGCAGTTATGGGTAGTTACATGGAGAGGCAGACAGTTAAGCAATCAGACAGTAAGTCAACCGTAAATATTTTTAGGTAAATCGAGTAGGTAGTTAACCAATCACTCTGGCAATGGATGTCAGTCAAGCAGAACTGTTGCCAGACATAATATACTGAAATATTGATGGACTACACAGATTGAAATATTGATTGATTAGATAAACTGAAATATTGATGGATTAGATAAACTGAAAAATTGATGGCCTAGACAGACTGAAATATTCATGGATTAGACAGACTGAAATAATGATGGACTAGCTTCACTGAGTTAGTGTAAAAGGTCTTAGCCAGATATGACTTAGGTAGTTACTGTACGACAGTAGACAGTCCTACCTGCTTTCTGTTTTTTGCCGAAGGTTGGGCGGTGCTCACCAAATCGTAACACCCAACATTGTGACTACAACTTCGGGTGAAAGAGCGCAATAGGAAGAATACAAGCCTTATCCAGGTGCGAGGATAAGCAACCACAAGATTACATGTCATGGCATAGCAGACCAGTCCCCAAGCCATGGCCTGCAGCTGGTCTAGGATTGAATCTGCAACAGGCTCCCAATTAGAGCATTTCTTTTCTGTTCCGGCAGCGTATGCAGCTTGTCTTGTTCCAGATGTATTGGTGTTACCTTTTCTTTGAATTAAACCAGACAGGCCAAGCGATAGATCATGCTGCATAACTCCTCACGGTCTCTACAATTCAGTCCAGCCTTTGTGCTGTGGAGAAGTAAGACTCCATCCATCTATGGTCTAGTTGTAATTATTATGTCTATTTTGAAACATCATGTAACACACCTTGCCTGTACAGTAGATCATCATTAGCAAGTGCCCTGCCAGCTGGCGTAGGCGTTCATGGCTCTCCACAGATCCCGGTCTTTGGTTTTCTTGATCAACCCTCCTGCTGATATTCCTCCATGCCACCGTCTCAATCCATCCAGCATCATTTCTCTTGGTCTGCCTCTGCCTCTCTTCCCCTCGACCTTTCCAGTTGTCACGATGTTCTCCAATACCTCTCTTCTCATTACATGACCAAAGAAAGCTGTTTGTCTCTTTCTTATTGTTGTATATAGTGTTCTGGTTTAATTAGCCAGTTTCAGGCAGTCGTTATTAGTTACTTCGGCATTCCAAGGAATTCGCAACATTCGTCTCAGGAACCACATCTCTGTTGCTTCTAATTTCTTCTTAATTTGTTCATTTACATTCCAAGATTCACTGCCATACAGAAAAACTGGTTCTACATAGCATTTCAGCACTTTCTTTCTTACACTCAGTGATAGTGACCTATTGCACAAGATACTCTTCATTTTCTGAAATGCGGCCTTTGCTTGCCTTATTCTGCTCTTAATCTCTGTTGTACATCTTCCATCTGATGTTATAAATGTCCCTAGGTATCTGAAATTATCCACTTGGTTAAGAATGTTTCCTTCTATTTCTATGTTACATTTTGGTGTCACCATTTTCTTTGATATCACCATTGTTACTGTTTTCTTGATCTTCAAGGAGAATACTGTGTCATATGCATAGCGTATATTATTTATATTATAACCTCCAAATAGTATTCCTATAGTATACTATAATAGTATTACTTCGCTATATAGGGAGAAGAGATCTGGTGACAAGACACATCCCTCTCGTACTCCTAGCTTTATGTGTTCGTAACTACCCTCTTTATTTCTAATTTTAATTGCTGCTACTTTGTTCCAGTAAATATTCTTTGTTATTCTTAAATCTTTCCCATCAATGTTGATATCTTCCAACATTTTAATCAGTTCATCATGTTTTACTTTATCAAATGGCTTAGTATAATCTATGAAGCATAAATATATGTCTTTCTGTTTCTCTATTGACCTTTCTATTAGTGTAGATAGAATGAAATTACAGTAGATAGAATGAAATATTTATGGACTGACAAACCTATACTTAACTTATGATCTACTCGGGTAAATGGCAGGCAGACGGTCAGAGTGATATCCAGCATATCAGACAGACAAACTGATAAATAGACTTCGATAACGTAAAGTAAAGTAAAGTAAAGTAAAGTAAAGTACCAATTTTCACTCCATGCTGGGTACTTGGTACATGGAGTTAACACCACATATTTAGTCTTATCGGCACTCGATCGGCTGAGTCCATATGATACCACCAACCTTTACTTTCCATAATATATCCTTGTATCCATGTTAGGCTGATTCTAACTGGGAGCCGGGTCAATGAAGAAATCCCCACATCAAAGGAGATTCGAAAACATGATTACCGAGTTGATGGGCACGAGTACTAGCCACTACGCTACAGCGGTTTCTCAGACAGACAGTAAACCAATCGTTTGATCCCAACCGCAAGATAGACAGAGAGTAAACCAATCGTTTGATCCCAACCGCAAGATAGACAGAGAGTAAACCAATCTCTTGATCCCGACCGGCAGATAGACAGAGAGTAAACCAATCGTTAGATCCCAACCAGCAGACATATAGAGAGTACACCAACCGTTTGATCCCAACCAGCATACAGACAGAGAGTCCCCCAATCGTTTGATCCCGACGGGCAGACAGACAGAGAGTAAACCAATCGTTTGATCCCAACCGTCAAACAGACAGAAAGTAAATCAATCGTATGATCCAGACCGGCAGACAGACATAAAGTAAATCAATCGTATGATCCAGATCGCAGACAAATAGAAATAACGACCGAATTGTATTTTCAAAGGTCTAAAAATTAGATACGCAGACCCGTCTTACATCCGGCCTTCCCAGTCACTCATCTTTTGCACACCAGTTACCTATCACGGATCTTACATTTTTTTTAAAAGTTGCGCATCCCTTGCAGAACGTTGCATTCAACACCAGTATTTTTCAGCTGTTGTTGATGGTCTTGGCAATATTACGCTCATAGTTTGCCATTGCATTCTGAGCTATCGGCTCCATACCCCTAAGTAACCAACGCGACTCGATCCGCTGCCGAATCTCTCGCAGCTGTGTTCCTTCCGTGGATATACGAGATTACGGAGACCGGCGTCTTACATTTACATTGAAATAAAAAAGAAACATTGTAAAATGAAAGCTGTACACATACAACCTATCGGCTTCCAAACAGAATCGGCCAAACAAACAGGAGACAAACATTCGATCATGGTGATTCTTTATCTGGAAACATCTCATACTATCAACCATACACACTGATTGGCACCTTGGCGTCTTGACAGGTGAAAGTTTCTAAAATGGAGTTATACCTCTTCATAACACAACGTCTGGGCTGAATTTGGAGACCATGTGGTGCCCATGCAGCATGATCACTCTGTCGGCTTGCCTAGTAAACTCCAAAGGAAACGTAACACCAATACGTCTGGAACAGAAGCTGCAAAGGCTGCCGGATTAGCAAAGCAATACTCTAACTGTCCGCCTGTCGGATCTTCAATTCTAGACGAGTTGCCGACCAAGGCTTAGAATCTGGTCTGCCCCGCCATGACAGGCTGGCTTTATGTTGCATTTCCTCACACAGGGTAAGGCTTTTACTCTCCCAAGTTTACCCCTTCGCCAGAAAACTTTGGCATAAAGTGGGAGTCTCCGGTTTGGTGAGCGCCTCCCAACATTCGGTGCTAACAGAAAGCAGGTAGTACTAACTATTGTCATAATGTAGCTCAGTAATATCTGTCTAATAAACGAGCCATTCCTTTAGAGGGACAGTAAAGCAAAAAAAGGAAAATTTTACAGGTCGATAGAGGAATTAAACATGCAGTGCTAGATCCATATTTTAATAAACCTTTCAGCACTTGGTGGGTGAAGTGGTCAACATCTCGCATGCCGCATTTACTTCCCAAGAAATGTCCAGGTACCATTCTATGCTAAATCAGCCTGGGAGGCCATGTTAATTTTTTTTTTAAATTGCCGCAATATGGATTCTAAGCCGTGACCACTGGGGCCCGTAGGTAAGTGTCTAGCCATTAAAACATCACAGCTTCCATACGGAGAGAGAGCCAGCCACTAAACCCTCACAGCTCCAATTCGGAGAGAGAGCCAGCCACTAAACCCTCAAATCTCCCATTTAGAGAGACAGCCAGGCACTACACAATCACAGCTCCCATTCGGAGAGAGAGCCAGCCACCAAACCCTCACAGCTCCAATTCGGAGAGAGAGCCAGCCACTAAACCCTCAAATCTCCCATTCGGAGAGACAGCCAGCCACTACACTATCACAGCTCCCATTGGGAGAGAGAGCCAGCCACCAAACCCTCACAGCTCCAATTCGGAGAGAGAGCCAGCTATTAAATCCTCAAATCTCCCATTCGGAGAGACAACCAGCCACTAAACAATCACAGTTCCCGTTCGGAGAGACAGCCAGCCACCAACTCATCACAGCTCCCATTCGGAGAGATAGCCAGCCCCTAAACCATCACAGCTTCCTTCGGAGAGATAGCCAGCAATTAAATCATCACATCTCCCATTCGCAGAGACAGCCACCCACTAAACCCTAACAAATCTCATTAGGAGAAGCATCCACTAAACACTAACATCTCACATTTGGAGAGCCAATCACTAAACCCTTACAGCTCCCATTCTGAGAGCTATTCACTAAACCAGTGGTTCTCAACCTTTTTTGACCGGTGCCCTCTTCACCATATTTTTAGAACGTTATCCCTCTCCCCTTTCGTATTTCCTCCCTAAATACCCCCCCCCCCCCCTATACAGTATATATAATAATGGAAGCTAAATTTAATAGCACATTCTATAACAAGTCTAGACGTCTAAATAAAACGTGATTTGCGGATCTACTTACTTTATAAAATGAATTTCAGAAGGGTGAGACGTTCAGAACCGTAAAGTATGAAGGGAAAGACAATATCAATTAATCGGTTCTTGTATTAACACAATTTTGAAATAATCTTAATTCCCCCCCCCCCCGGAAACCCTAAAATTCCCCACTGGGGGGGGGGGGATTCCCCACCGGCTGAGAACCACTGCATTAACTATCACAGCTCCCATTCGGAGAACCATCCACTAAACCCACAAAGCTCTCATTCGGAGAGCCATCCACTACACCATCACAGCTCCCATTTGGAGAGCCATCCACTACACCATCACAGCTCCAATTCGGAGAACCATCCACTACACCATCACAGCTCCCATTCGGAGAACCATCCACTACACCATCACAGCTTCCATTCGGAGAGCTATCCACTACACCATCACAGCTCCCATTCGGAGAACCATCCACTACACCATCACAGCTCCCATTCGGAGAGCCATCCACTACACCATCACAGCTCCAATTCGGAGAGCCATCCACTACACCATCACAGCTCCAATTCGGAGAACCATGTACTACACCATTACAGCTCCCATTCGGAGAACCATCCACTACACCATCACAGCTCCAGTTCGGAGAACCATCCACTACACCATCACAGCTCCAATTCGGAGAGCCATCCACTAAACCATAACATCTCCCATTCGGAGAGCCATCCACTACACCATCACATCTCCCATTCGGAGAGCCATCCACTAAACTATCACAGCTCCCATTCGGAGAGCCATCCACTACACCATCACAGCTCCCATTCGGAGAGCCATCCACTAAACCATAACATCTCCCATTCGGAGAGCCATCCACTAAACCATAACATCTCCCATTCGGAGAGCCATCCACTAAACTATCACAGCTCCCTTTCGGAGAGCCATTCACTACACCTTCACAGCTCCCATTCGGAGAGACAGCCAGCCACTAAACCATCACAGCTCCCATTCCGAGAGACAGCCAGCCACTAAACAATGACAGCTCCCATGCGGAGAGACAACCAACCAAACCGACAAACATTCACAATTGTCGCTGTTCACAGCACGTTTCAGTGGTGAAGTGGGTTCGTCGCCAGCCTCGGCTCCGGAGTACACAATTCTATCTATTGGTGCAATTTTCTCGGAGACTACTGGGGATCGTCGCTGTAGCTTCAGAGTTCGCGCTTTGTACAATGCTTTCAGCGCCCGCCCTGTGGAAAGAGACCGAGCCATATAGGATGAAACCAAGTAAAATAAAGTCGACCTTCTTCCATGTTGCATGTTCTTCCACTCTTTTATCACCAGTCAGATAGGAACAGGGTGTATTTTGTATGACTGTGCGAAATTTGAAAATATTGCCGGTCCACATTTTGTATTTACATATTATATTGCATGTCCTTTACAGCAGGTGAATACAAAACTTGGACCGGCAATATTATCAAACATTGTACAGCCATTAAAAATACACTCTATACATAATCAAGCATTCAGTTATTCAGACTTTTAAACAACACGTGAATCAGCGACCTAGACAGAAACGAAGGTCGGCTACGCTGTCCTATTTGCTATTTGTCACGTGATGAAACAGACAAGGCGTGAGTAAAAAAAAAAAAGTGAAACATCACAACAAGGCACGTCAAGCAATCAAGCAAATTCAAAGTAAATACCTCTAGCCTGTAAATTACACCCAACAGGACGGACAACCCAGTTTTAGCAATCCGAGTTCAATCCAGTTAATTATACTTTTAGATGGTTAACTGAATTCCCGTCAAAATCACTGTCCTTTCAAGTAATGATGTGTTGACAGGCTCATCTGTGAAAGCGTGGCAAAGCCATGGAGCTGAGACCGATAATTCCGATTGTTTAAAATGAGAGTCTCATATTTAAGCCTGATGTCTTTCGATTGTTGGTGCCGTTGCAGCGAACGGACTTTATTTTTAAAGGGTAACAAATTGGGCACGCAGGCCCATCTTACATTCGGCCCGTCCGTAGCGTTGTGGCTAGATGCTCACCTGCTGGTCACTGGTTCGAATCCGTGTCGGGTTCGATTTTAAAAATAAAACTGTCTTCCAGGTTTAAAAACGTGTTTTAAAAAGCAAGAAGAACGATTCCATTGCACCGGGTTTTATCCCATTTGGCTCGGTCGTTTTCCGCATGAAGGCCTGCTGGAAACACCGCACAGATCACGGACTCCGTAGCTTTAGCAATAACCCGAGGAGTCTCCGAGAAAACTGCACTCGTGACCAGAATGACGGAATCCGGAATGGAACACACAACCTTCGGATTGCAAGGCCAGTGACGTAACTACTTGGCCAGGGAGACCCTGTTGTCATCTGTACTATTCGTATTGAGCGTAGATGGTAATATGAAAACAACAGTAAGTGCTTTCCAGAAATGGAATTCAATGACTCTGATAGAGCACCTTGGCTATTGAGCGGAGATAGGGATGTGAAAACAACACTGCTATATGCTTGTGAAACCTGGACTGTTTATCAGTGACACTCTGGGAAATTAAACCACTTCCACACAGTCTGCCTTAGGAAACTATTGAAGATTAAATGGCAAGACAAAATCCCAGACACTGAAGGTCTAGAAAGAGCGTCCATGCCCAGTAGCCACACTCTACAAATGAAGAATCAGATTCGCTGGGCTGGTCACTAAACTCTCATGCCAGATCACAGGCTCCCTAAATGAATATTTTACTGAGAGCTGCGTTGTGGTAAACGCTCCCAAGGCGGCCAGAGGAAACGCTTTAAAGACACACTGAAAATCGCACTGAAAGCTTTTTGAATTCACCTTGACACCTGGGAGACTGCTGCCAAATACATAATTTCGTGGCGTACATCATTACATAAGGGTACAGTCACTTGTGTTGCAACCAAGACTGCAAGAGCCGTGAGTAGTAATGCATGTTGGATATCCCTCGGAATGAGACATAAAATACCTCATATTGAGACATGCGGTATGAGCCATGTCTCATTCTCGTCTCATGTCTCGTCTATGCCTCATGTCTCGTGGTGGGTGGGTTGTGGCCTGCCTCATGCCTTCCAGCTCCTGCCTCGTTTTTTAAGTGTCAGGTGTGGTTTTTAATCAGAGCATCGGGGTTAACAAGATCAATTAAACTATGGCGCCAGGTTTGCTAATTGATTCAGAATATGTCAGCCGATGTAATGCATTAATTACTTCCCGTTTGTATAGACGACATAAGAGGTGTCAGGTGGTCGACAAACAAAGCGGAGTCGGGTGGTAAAGTGATGGTAGTCGGGGTGCAGGGCAGTGAGCAGAGTCGGTCGGACCAGGTAGGTTCGAGCTTAATAAAAACACGTGACATGAGTAGCTAGGTGGTATCATTGGCGGTTCAAATCACACCCCTGGTCGCTAACTATAACCAAAATAGGTACCGGAGGTTCGAATCCAGCGGTATCGCTTTGCATTATCCTCAGAAACCTAAGTTCCACAGCCAGCAGATTCAGCGTGACTGCTCATTGTCTTCACATTCATACAAAACTACAGGTTCTATGTAACAGCGCAACACTCTTTTTCTCGTAGCAATTGCCATCTTTTTACTGGTCGTTATGTTTTTTTCATCGTCGCCGTGGCGATAAGCTTCCTGTTTGTATAGACGGCACAACAAACTGGGCATCCACCATGATATTTATCATATAACAGCTGTTGCAACACTCGGCAAAATTAAACAAGGAAATATGGTAATAAAACTGTGCGAAAGATCAACTGAACTAGGTGGGCAGGTTAAGTGAAGATGAGTTCGAAAACGCCAGCGCCAGGTTTGCTAATTGATTCTGAAGATGTCAGCCGGTGTAATGAATTAATTAGGTTTCCGTTTGTATAGACGGTATAACAAACCCGGCAACCAGCATGCTTTTTATCATATAACAGCTGTGAGCAAAAAGTCGATATTGCCGGCAGGTGTATATTAGTGTCGGGGTCGAGGGAGGTCGCTGGTGCCATCTGTTTTTAATCAAGGGCGGTGTCGGAATAAAATAATAGGCGCAAAAGAACGATGTGTAGGGTGGGTTGGTAAGTGGTGAAAGACGGGGGTGCGTAGTTGGTCATAGTGGGATATCACCAATGTGTAACAGGGGTTCTAGTTACTGCCATTGCACTTGACAGGTTCGAATCTCACTGTGTGGTTGGTGTGTGCGGGGTGGTGGTCGAGTATGTAACGGAACTAGGTTATATCATTGGTGGTTCGAATCACGCTGTGGGTCGATAAGGGTGTCCACCCTAGGCGGAGCTTTCTAAGAGTATATTAAGACGTAAATGCATAACAATGGTGTCTAGTTGCTGCCACAGCGCTTGACAGGTTCGAGTCCTACTGTTTGGTGGGACAGTGTGGCAGTGGGCGAGTATGTAACGGAGCCAGGTGGTGTCACCTGACCCGTAATTTACTCTGTAATGCCCATAGTGCCAGTTTTCTTATAGCGGTTATTAGTGATCTGTTGAGACCTGTCGTGGTTTATATTTTCCCCCGTTTCAAACTTCATGTCTCTACTCTTATGTATTACTGTGTTAGAAATAAAAAAAGCATCTCACACTATAGACATATACTACCATAATGTATACAGAAAGAAGCAACAGGCATATGCACAATATAGAAATATACTAAATACACAGTATGTTAATAAAGACAATTACATTATTACAAGTTAAGTTACATAACAAAGCGAACATAGGCGCCAGAGAAGCGAATCACGATGTGTCGCTTTGCATTCTCCTCAGAAACGTCAGTTCCACAGCCAGCAGATTCAGCGGGACTGCTCATTGTCTTCACATTCATACAAAAGTACAGGTTCAACACTCTTTTTCTCGTAGCAATTGCCATCTTTTTACTGGTCAATACGTTTTTCAGCTTGCAAAAGGTTATCTTCGCCACGGCGATTCTTGTGCTAATCTCTTCAAGGCATCTCCCAGCAGCTGTTATGACTGTTCCGAGATTCTTGTATCTATTCACTTGTTTCAGAATATTCCCATTTACATGTATATTACATAGTGGTATTTCGTTCTTCATAGTGACAATCATAACCCGTGTCGTTTTATAATTTAATTCTAACCCTAGTTGTTCACCGGGTGCAACAACCGCCTCTACTAAATATTGCAGATCCTACGCAGTGTCTGTTGATTACATAAATTATATGAAGGCAGTTCACAAGTTAAATTAGATGAAGACATTTTATTACAGAAATTAAATGAAGACATTTGACTAGAAATATTTAATAAAACGACGAAAAAAACGGAGATCTACCGGCGTGTGAAAACAAACGGCGGTAGGCTAGGGACTATGTTTAAATTAGCTGTGATGGCACCAGCTGGAGATATTAATCAGCTACCTGGTACCCAGTGAAGATGACACGATAAACGAGGCGGTATAGGCCGCGTGGCCCTGAACAAAACCAACAATGAAACAAAAATGGTAATGAAACGTTGCGTCGCCGCGAAGCATTATTTTATAAACCAAAGATTACAATCGATCTGAGAGGGTAATAATAGACAGTCTAAACCTACCAGAAAGAGGTGTCTAATACACTGGGTACCAATGACAGACAGCTGGTCAAGAAGAAGCAATACACAGTATATAAAGTTAGGACTAAATAAACCGTAGTTTAAAGAATTCAAGTACATTATTACAAGTTAAATTACATAATAAAATAAATACAGTGATATGTATAAAATTATAAAAAACAAAAAAGAAGAAAACACCAGTGTTACATTAGCAAATAAGTGAAAAACACAACGGTATGAATACGTTGGTGTATTAGATACATACAAATGGTACACACAACATGCCATTATGTCAGTGTGACCGCTATCTGTTATATATTGCGACCAAATTACACCGATCGCCCCTCACGTCAGCGTAACAGACTAACACTTAAACCAAGCGCCCACTATCTATTCTATATTGTTGCCAACAATTTTGTGCATGCCGCCATCCTTTGATGGGAGTCTGATTGATGAAGCCTGTCAGGAAACAACCATAGATACATAGTAAAAGTGACGTGAGAATACAAATCCAAGCGTATTGACTCTCGGTGTATCGTTATTCACGTAACGTTTCCTGTTTCCTGCTCCAGTCTATTGTTGTAAAATCTTACCAAAGTGGACACTGTGGACCAAATCTACATGAATGAAGTAGGATAGATGCGGTTGTCATATGTGTCTTATAGGGCTTGGTCATTGGTTTTTTAAAACTTATCGATGGAAGAGAAGGACCCTTACACTACAAACAGAATAAACATTTACATTAATAATACCCATAACAAACACATGACCATCTACACTGGCTGTGACAAAAGTGACAGTCTGCTTAGAGAAAACAGCGAATTTTCAACGAAAACATAGTCTGTGTGTTATCTCCTTGGAAACGTAAATCTGGTTATATTTAAATCACCCTATGCATTCATGTCCCCCATGAAAACTAATGTAATGTCTGAAGAAGTCAAATTTTGAGGCTTCAAAATATGTTTTCGTAGTATATGTATATATGAATATATATACATGTGTTTTCTAACAACAAATGTCCGCATGTCGTGCTTTACATCCATACACAAGTATAGGTTCTATGAACGACACAACACCTACAAGTTACTAAGATTGGCACTGGGTTACCAACAACATTTGCGTCTAGAGTCAATACAACAGGACAAGACAATGCTTTTTTCGGCCTCTGATTGAGAACAACAGATATAAACGTAATTATGCAATTACCTCTTTACCACAGTACCGAGAAAGTTAAAAATATCATTTTAAATACGCTGACGACCATAGTAACACAACCAGTTAATTCTGATTGCTCACTTTGTGTATTACCCACACCTACTATAGATTGCGCCGGTCTCTCTGGCTGTGGGGTTACAACACTTTCTCTCTGTAATCCCGTTTATCACGCAGAGTCTCGCAGCGGAGCGAGAACTGAGGTGGTTCGACCCCCGCTCGTGACTTGCGGATACTGAGCCGGCCGCTCAGAAAGCAATGGCAAACTACTGAGCGTAATCTTGCCAAGAGATCAACAGACAGCTGAAAGATGCTGCTGTTGACAGCTAAGTCCTGTAAAAGGATACGCAAAAACACTATAGATTGCAGAAAATACTCATTGTCTACAACCAAGCTGAAAAATATCGGTAAAAATTATAAATGCCTCGTCCGATTTCATAAAAAGAAGGAAATAATGTTAGCCAAATGTGAAAATATCGGTCAAACTTCTAAATGGCTCAGCAAAACTTATAAAAAATAGGAAAATTTGTTAACCTAATGAGAAAAATATTGACCCTGTAAAGAAATATTTACAACAAAATTATAAAAATTAGGAACATTTGTTAACCTAATGAGAAAAAATATCGACCAAAGAGAGCAATATTTCATCTAATCTTATAAAAAGTAGGAACATTTGTCAGCCGAAATGGGGAAAAGGTCGGTCAAATACATAAATATCTCAACAAATTATAAAACGTAGGAAAAAATAGTGGTCAAAGACAGAAATATCTCATCCGAACTTATAACAAGTAAGAAAATATACTAGTAAAATCAAGAAACATGTCGGCCGAAGTAATACAATAGGCAGAACGAGGGACAAACTTATAAATATTTCATTCAAACTTATAAAGACTATGATAAAATGTTATCCAAATCAAATAACAGGCTGACCAAACTTAATTAGCTCATCCAACCTTATAAATAGTAGGACAATTTGTTAGCCAAATAGGCAAAATATTGGTCAGATACACAAATATCTCAATCAATTTTATAAAAAGTAGGAGAAAAGGCTAGTCAAACTAATAAAAATGGTGGCCAAATACATAAATATCTCAACGAAAATTATAAAAAGTAGGAAAATTGTAAGTCAAATGTAAAAAATATGGGGCAAATAGGAAATCATATTAACCAAACGGGAAAAATATCGCTCAAACTTATAAATAACGCGTCCAAACTTATAAAAAGTAGGAAAATGTGTTAGCCGAATGGTGAAAATATTGCTCAAATTAAGAATCATGTCGATCGAAGTAGGAAAATACGTGATTCAATGTATAAAAACGTTGGGTAAATACAGAAATATGTCGACCAAACTGATAAAAATCTCCGCCAAACTTATGAAATGTAGGAACATTTGTTAACCAAAAGGGGAAAATGTTGGCCAAATACAGAAATAACCCCACCAAGCTTATGAAAAGTAGGAACATTTGTTAACCAAATGGAAAAAATAAAAAAATAAAAATATTGGCCATGTAAAGAAATATCGCATCCAAATTGACAAAATATAGGAAACTTTATTAGCCAAAGGTGAAATCTATTGACCAAGTAAATAAATTCCTCGTCCAACCCCATAAAAGGTAGGAAAATTTCTTACCCAAATGTGAAAAAGATGCGCCAAACTTATAAATGTCTCATCCAAACTTATAAAATGTAGGAAAACAATACTAGCCAAATCAACTAAAAGGCTGACCAAACTTATAAATATATCATCCAAACTGACCAAAGTAATAAAAATATTGGGTAAATATAGAAATATGTCGACCAAACTTTTACAAATCTCCGGTAAATTTATGAAAAATAGGAAATTTTGTTAACTAAATGTGAAAAAATATCGACCAAACTTATAAAAAGCTCTGCCAAACTTATGAAAAGTAGGAAACTTTGTTAACCCACACGAAGACAATTATTAACCAAAGATAGAAAAATATCGACCTAAATAGGAAAATTTGTTAGCCAAATGGGAAAAATATTGGCCAAGTAAACACATATTTCAACCAAACTTATAAATATGTCATCCAAATTTACAACAACAACAACAAAAATAGGAAAATTTGTCGACCAAGTAAGAAAATATATTACCAAAACTGGAAAAGATACTAATCAAAGTGAGAAAAATACCAACCAAACTAAGAAATATGTATGGTAAGGTAAGAAAAAAGTTGGCCAAAGTAATAAATACGCTAGCCAAAGGAAAAAATATTAACCATAAGGAGAAAAAATTATAGCAAACTAAGAAATTTGCTTTCACAACTTGTCGAATTGCCCTACCAACTACCCCGTTTGCTTTCACAACTTATCAAATTCACCAATTAACCACACAAATTCCCCACTGACTCTCACAATTTTACCACTTGCCATTACAACGTGTCAACTCCCGCTCACAATTTACCCAAAGGGGTTTACTATAGGTATTATATATCCATAATCAAGCGCTCTCACACTCACAAGAATAACGAAATACGGGGATTTAAGCCTGTTTTTAATCAATTTCTTTGTTTGCAGTCAAAGCATAGAAATTCCGCCAACCACCTTGGTGTTGAAATATCCAAGGACTTAGTTTATCAGCCATGTATTCGCCTACAGATTTAGCGAAGTCCTCTTCCAGGTCTTGGACATTCACATCGGCGTTGTAAGAATTATCAACCAGATGCTTACCCAGACGCATGCCAAAGGTAAAAAGCATAATTATTCTCCCATAGTTGATGACGTTATCACCAAAGAATTCATCACTGACTAAAACAAAGACTTGGAAAACATGTTCGGGCTTGATACTGTCTTCTAGTCTCGTGAAAAACACAGATTGTTGTTTGGCTATTTGACCGACTAAACCAGACAACGTCGAGTTATTTGCCTTTTTGGAATTGTAGGAACTAATAATAGTCAGCGCCATATTCACTATCTCGCTATGAACTTGTTTCAAGTCAATCGTTGCTTGTGTCATTATTATACTGATAGCTAATGTTCATCAAAAGATGTCTAGCAGTCAAACTGCTGATCCATTATTGTGAAACGGTGCAAAGTGGTCAAAATGGATAATAACATAATATTTGTATAAAGAAATGGAATCGTCTCTTCTGGTTGGTCAAATTACCCAACCTACTGGAGATAAAACGGTTGTCACCGAAACCACTAGACGCGTGTTTTAGACAAGGGATGTGATTATCGATTAGTATGGTCACTGGTAATTAAAATTTAAAAAGTAAAGTTCGACAAGAACATTCAACTTGTCTAAAACACGCGTCTAGTGGTTTCGGTGACAACCGTTTTATCTCCAGTAGGTTGGGTAATTTGACCAACCAGAAGAGACGATTCCATTTCTTTATACAAATATTATGTTATTATCCATTTTGACCACTTTGCACCGTTTCACAATAATGGATCAGCAGTTTGACTGCTAGACATCTTTTGATGAACATTAGCTATCAGTATAATAATGACACAAGCAACGATTGACTTGAAACAAGTTCATAGCGAGATAGTGAATATGGCGCTGACTATTATTAGTTCCTACAATTCCAAAAAGGCAAATAACTCGACGTTGTCTGGTTTAGTCGGTCAAAAAGCCAAACAACAATCTGTGTTTTTCACGAGACTAGAAGACAGTATCAAGCCCGAACATGTTTTCCAAGTCTTTGTTTTAGTCAGTGATGAATTCTTTGGTGATAACGTCATCAACTATGGGAGAATAATTATGCTTTTTACCTTTGGCATGCGTCTGGGTAAGCATCTGGTTGATAATTCTTACAACGCCGATGTGAATGTCCAAGACCTGGAAGAGGACTTCGCTAAATCTGTAGGCGAATACATGGCTGATAAACTAAGTCCTTGGATATTTCAACACCAAGGTGGTTGGCGGAATTTCTATGCTTTGACTGCAAACAAAGAAATTGATTAAAAACAGGCTTAAATCCCCGTATTTCGTTATTCTTGTGAGTGTGAGAGCGCTTGATTGTGGATATATAATACCTATAGTAAACCCCTTTGGGTAAATTGTGAGCGGGAGTTGACACGTTGTAATGGCAAGTGGTAAAATTGTGAGAGTCAGTGGGGAATTTGTGTGGTTAATTGGTCAATTTGATAAGTTGTGAAAGCAAACGGGGTAGTTGGTAGGGCAATTCGACAAGTTGTGAAAGCAAATTTCTTAGTTTGCTATAATTTTTTCTCCTTATGGTTAATATTTTTTTTTTTTTTGGCTAGCGTATTTATTACTTTGGCCAACTTTTTTCTTACCTTACCATACATATTTCTTAGTTTGGTTGGTATTTTTCTCACTTTGATTAGTATCTTTTCCAGTTTTGGTAATATATTTTCTTACTTGGTCGACAAATTTTCCTATTTTTGTTGTTGTTGTTGTTGTAAATTTGGATGACATATTTATAAGTTTGGTTGAAATATGTGTTTACTTGGCCAATATTTTTCCCATTTGGCTAACAAATTTTCCTATTTAGGTCGATATTTTTCTATCTTTGGTTAATAATTGTCTTCGTGTGGGTTAACAAAGTTTCCTACTTTTCATAAGTTTGGCAGAGCTTTTTATAAGTTTGGTCGATATTTTTTCACATTTAGTTAACAAAATTTCCTATTTTTCATAAATTTACCGGAGATTTGTAAAAGTTTGGTCGACATATTTCTATATTTAACCCAATATTTTTATTACTTTGGTCAGTTTGGATGATATATTTATAAGTTTGGTCAGCCTTTTAGTTGATTTGGCTAGTATTGTTTTCCTACATTTTATAAGTTTGGATGAGACATTTATAAGTTTGGGCGGATCTTTTTCACATTTGGGTAAGAAATTTTCCTACCTTTTATGGGGTTGGACGAGGAATTTATTTACTTGGTCAATAGATTTCACCTTTGGCTAATAAAGTTTCCTATATTTTGTCAATTTGGATGCGCTATTTCTTTACATGGCCAATATTTTTATTTTTTTTATTTTTTCCATTTGGTTAACAAATGTTCCTACTTTTCATAAGCTTGGTGGAGTTATTTCTGTATTTGGCCGACATTTTCCCCTTTTGGTTAACAAATGTTCCTACATTTCATAAGTTTGGCGGAGATTTTTATCAGTTTGGTCGACATATTTCTGTATTTACCCAACGTTTTTATACATTGAATCACGTATTTTCCTACTTCGATCGACATGATTCTTAATTTGAGCAATATTTTCACCATTCGGCTAACACATTTTCCTACTTTTTATAAGTTTGGACGCGTTATTTATAAGTTTGAGCGATATTTTTCCCGTTTGGTTAATATGATTTCCTATTTGCCCCATATTTTTTACATTTGACTTACAATTTTCCTACTTTTTATAATTTTCGTTGAGATATTTATGTATTTGGCCACCATTTTTATTAGTTTGACTAGCCTTTTCTCCTACTTTTTATAAAATTGATTGAGATATTTGTGTATCTGACCAATATTTTGCCTATTTGGCTAACAAATTGTCCTACTATTTATAAGGTTGGATGAGCTAATTAAGTTTGGTCAGCCTGTTATTTGATTTGGATAACATTTTATCATAGTCTTTATAAGTTTGAATGAAATAGTTATAAGTTTGTCCCTCGTTCTGCCTATTGTATTACTTCGGCCGAAGTGTTTCTTGATTTTACTAGTATATTTTCTTACTTGTTATAAGTTCGGATGAGATATTTCTGTCTTTGACCACTATTTTTTCCTACGTTTTATAATTTGTTGAGATATTTATGTATTTGACCGACCTTTTCCCCATTTCGGCTGACAAATGTTCCTACATTTTATAAGATTAGATGAAATATTGCTCTCTTTGGTCGATATTTTTTCTCATTAGGTTAACAAATGTTCCTAATTATTATAATTTTGTTGTAAATATTTCTTTACAGGGTCAATATTTTTCTCATTAGGTTAACAAATTTTCCTATTTTTTTATAAGTTTTGCTGAGCCATTTAGAAGTTTGACCGATATTTTCACATTTGGCTAACATTATTTCCTTCTTTTTATGAAATCGGAAGAGGCATTTATAATTTTTACCGATATTTTTCAGCTTGGTTGTAGACAATGAGTATTTTCTGCAATCTATAGTAGGTGTGGGTAATACACAAAGTGAGCAAGCAGAATTAACTGGTTGTGTTACTATGGTCGTCAGCGTATTTAAAATGATATTTTTAACTTTCTCGGTACTGTGGTAAAGAGGTAATTGCATAATTACGTTTATATCTGTTGTTCTCAATCAGAGGCCGAAAAAAGCATTGTCTTGTCCTGTTGTATTGACTCTAGACGCAAATGTTGTTGGTAACCCAGTGCCAATCTTAGTAACTTGTAGGTGTTGTGTCGTTCATAGAACCTATACTTGTGTATGGATGTAAAGCACGACATGCGGACATTTGTTGTTAGAAAACACATGTATATATATTCATATATACATATACTACGAAAACATATTTTGAAGCCTCAAAATTTGACTTCTTCAGACATTACATTAGTTTTCATGGGGGACATGAATGCATAGGGTGATTTAAATATAACCAGATTTACGTTTCCAAGGAGATAACACACAGACTATGTTTTCGTTGAAAATTCGCTGTTTTCTCTAAGCAGACTGTCACTTTTGTCACAGCCAGTGTAGATGGTCATGTGTTTGTTATGGGTATTATTAATGTAAATGTTTATTCTGTTTGTAGTGTAAGGGTCCTTCTCTTCCATCGATAAGTTTTAAAAAACCAATGACCAAGCCCTATAAGACACATATGACAACCGCATCTATCCTACTTCATTCATGTAGATTTGGTCCACAGTGTCCACTTTGGTAAGATTTTACAACAATAGACTGGAGCAGGAAACAGGAAACGTTACGTGAATAACGATACACCGAGAGTCAATACGCTTGGATTTGTATTCTCACGTCACTTTTACTATGTATCTATGGTTGTTTCCTGACAGGCTTCATCAATCAGACTCCCATCAAAGGATGGCGGCATGCACAAAATTGTTGGCAACAATATAGAATAGATAGTGGGCGCTTGGTTTAAGTGTTAGTCTGTTACGCTGACGTGAGGGGCGATCGGTGTAATTTGGTCGCAATATATAACAGATAGCGGTCACACTGACATAATGGCATGTTGTGTGTACCATTTGTATGTATCTAATACACCAACGTATTCATACCGTTGTGTTTTTCACTTATTTGCTAATGTAACACTGGTGTTTTCTTCTTTTTTGTTTTTTATAATTTTATACATATCACTGTATTTATTTTATTATGTAATTTAACTTGTAATAATGTACTTGAATTCTTTAAACTACGGTTTATTTAGTCCTAACTTTATATACTGTGTATTGCTTCTTCTTGACCAGCTGTCTGTCATTGGTACCCAGTGTATTAGACACCTCTTTCTGGTAGGTTTAGACTGTCTATTATTACCCTCTCAGATCGATTGTAATCTTTGGTTTATAAAATAATGCTTCGCGGAGACGCAACGTTTCATTACCATTTTTGTTTCATTGTTGGTTTTGTTCAGGGCCACGCGGCCTATACCGCCTCGTTTATCGTGTCATCTTCACTGGGTACCAGGTAGCTGATTAATATCTCCAGCTGGTGCCATCACAGCTAATCTAAACATAGTCACTAGCCTACCGCCGTTTGTTTTCACACGCCGGTAGATCTCCGTTTTTTTCGTCGTTTTATTAAATATTTCTAGTCAAATGTCTTCATTTAATTTCTGTAATAAAATGTCTTCATCTAGTTTAACTTGTGAACTGCCTTCATATAATTTATGTAATCAACAGACACTGCGTAGGATCTGCAATATTTAGTAGAGGCGGTTGTTGCACCCGGTGAACAACTAGGGTTAGAATTAAATTATAAAACGACACGGGTTATGATTGTCACTATAAAGAACGAAATACCACTATGTAATATACATGTAAATGGGAATATTCTGAAACAAGTGAATAGATACAAGAATCTCGGAACAGTCATAACAGCTGCTGGGAGATGCCTTGAAGAGATTAGCACAAGAATCGCCGTGGCGAAGATAACCTTTTGCAAGCTGAAAAACGTATTGACCAGTAAAAAGATGGCAATTGCTACGAGAAAAAGAGTGTTGAACCTGTACTTTTGTATGAATGTGAAGACAATGAGCAGTCCCGCTGAATCTGCTGGCTGTGGAACTGACGTTTCTGAGGAGAATGCAAAGCGACACATCGTGATTCGCTTCTCTGGCGCCTATGTTCGCTTTGTTATGTAACTTAACTTGTAATAATGTAATTGTCTTTATTAACATACTGTGTATTTAGTATATTTCTATATTGTGCATATGCCTGTTGCTTCTTTCTGTATACATTATGGTAGTATATGTCTATAGTGTGAGATGCTTTTTTTATTTCTAACACAGTAATACATAAGAGTAGAGACATGAAGTTTGAAACGGGGGAAAACATAAACCACGACAGGTCTCAACAGATCACTAATAACCGCTATAGGAAAACTGACACTATGGGCATTACAGAGTAAATTACGGGTCAGGTGACACCACCTGGCTCCGTTACATACTCGCCCACTGCCACACTGTCCCACCAAACAGTAGGACTCGAACCTGTCAAGCGCTGTGGCAGCAACTAGACACCATTGTTATGCATTTACGTCTTAATATACTCTTAGAAAGCTCCGCATAGGGTGGACACCCTTATCGACCCACAGCGTGATTCGAACCACCAATGATATAACCTAGTTCCGTTACATACTCGACCACCACCCCGCACACACCAACCACACAGTGAGATTCGAACCTGTCAAGTGCAATGGCAGTAACTAGAACCCCTGTTACACATTGGTGATATCCCACTATGACCAACTACGCACCCCCGTCTTTCACCACTTACCAACCCACCCTACACATCGTTCTTTTGCGCCTATTATTTTATTCCGACACCGCCCTTGATTAAAAACAGATGGCACCAGCGACCTCCCTCGACCCCGACACTAATATACACCTGCCGGCAATATCGACTTTTTGCTCACAGATGTTATATGATAAAGAGCATGGTGGATGCCGGGTTTGTTATACCGTCTATACAAACGGAAACCTAATTAATTCATTACACCGGCTGACATCTTCTGAATCAATTAGCAAACCTGGCGCCGCCGTTATCGAACTCATCTTCACTTAACCTGCCCACCTAGTTCAGTTGATCTTTCGCACAGTTTTATTACCATATTTCCTTGTTTAATTTTGCCGAGTGTTGCAACAGCTGTTATATGATAAATATCATGGTGGATGCCCAGTTTGTTGTGCCGTCTATACAAACAGGAAGCTTATCGCCACGGCGACGATAAAAAAACATAACGACCAGTAAAAAGATGGCAATTGCTACGAGAAAAAGAGTGTTGCGCTGTTACATAGAACCTGTAGTTTTGTATGAATGTGAAGACAATGAGCAGTCACGCTGAATCTGCTGGCTGTGGAACTTAGGTTTCTGAGGATAATGCAAAGCGATACCGCTGGATTCGAACCTCCGGTACCTATTTTGGTTATAGTTAGCGACCAGGGGTGTGATTTGAACCGCCAATGATACCACCTAGCTACTCATGTCACGTGTTTTTATTAAGCTCGAACCTACCTGGTCCGACCGACTCTGCTCACTGCCCTGCACCCCGACTACCATCACTTTACCACCCGACTCCGCTTTGTTTGTCGACCACCTGACACCTCTTATGTCGTCTATACAAACGGGAAGTAATTAATGCATTACACCGGCTGACATATTCTGAATCAATTAGCAAACCTGGCGCCATAGTTTAATTGATCTTGTTAACCCCGATGCTCTGATTAAAAACCACACCTGACACTTAAAAAACGAGGCAGGAGCTGGAAGGCATGAGGCAGGCCACAACCCACCCACCACGAGACATGAGGCATAGACGAGACATGAGACGATGCATTACTACTGCCGTGAAGAAGATGCTGGACAGAAAAAAACTACTGAAGGAGAGCCTCCTCCTGGAACGTCAAGCATTCTTTGCCCACATTGTCAAAGAACATTCCGAGCCAAACAGGACCTTATCAGCCATCTTCGAACCCACAGCTCCATACTTTCAACCGCAATGGATGAAATGAATGGTCATCATCTTTCTTGATGGACAAAAAAAAAAAAAAAGTGCTTTTCAGAAATTGAATTCAATGTCTGGTGGATCACCTTAGAGATCTGGACTTCACTGACGATACTGCACGTCTGTCCACACGCGAAATCAGATGAAAGATAAACTAAACGTGCTTGTTGGGAGGTCACAACAATTAGGCCTACAAATTTATAGAGGAAATGCAAAGACAACATGAATACATCAAGTAATTGTGTGAAAATTCGCCAAGATCGGGGATTTGAATACACGGTCACTGCCCGGTATGTAAGCGTGCTACCCACTGCACCATTATGATTCACAATATGAATACAATTTGGTGGAACTGCGGTCAAGCTGTGAAAATGTGAACAATATAAAATAACACAAAGTAATGCAGCTTTACATAACAGAATTACGACACATACAGGACGTTGCGGCGACTAGCCTTCATCAGCAAACAAATACATACACAAAACACCACATATAGTCACGGAGTAGACTTTTCCGTGTCTACATTAAGTGGACTAAGTGTACTATCTTCTTCTGTTAATTTATATATGTTATCTGGCATTTAGATTTATTTACTTAGTCTAAGCCGTTACTAGCTATCTTTTCTCTTTTTTTCTGATTTAGATCCACCTCCTGTCTTCTATTTATTCTTCTCATCCCATCGTGACGCCTTAATGTAGTCACCGGAGGGTCTTCTCCGTGACTATATGTTGTGTTTTGTGTATGTATTTGTTTGCTGATGAAGGCTAGTCGCCGCAACGTCCTATATGTGTCGTAATTCTGTTCAGTAAAGCTGCATTAATTTATGTTATTTTATATTAAGATTCATCAGAGCAGAGTAGTAAGTGTAATGATAGTGGTTCAAGTAATATGGAGAGACTTGACAGTTAAACGATTTCTAAACTAAAATATAACAACATAAAGAAGATTTCTTAAAGTATTAAAAACAACGGAAAAGTGTCACCCATAATGTCCCGTTCCTGTGCCAGTGAATACCTCACGAAATAAATTTTACTGTTGCATGTGAACAGTGGAACAGACAGCTGTACCGAAAAAGCAACAGCATTTACAAGCATACAAGCACTGCCAGAATATCAACACTAACATTACAGATCATCGTGACAGACTACAAGCAGTTGCACACACATGACTGAATAAGACAAAACCAGCTAGCCCAGCAACTGACCAGCCGCCATTTTTCTCAACATGCAATTCGCAATACAAATAACCGCGGAAATATTTAAAATTTGTCATTAGGAAACACACAGTTCGCGGTGTCGCTCCAAGAAAAGAGAGTAATAGAGGTCACAATACTAGTGGAAAGGAGAAGGGTCTATCCTTGGTAAAACACACTACAAGGTGGGGTCATCCACCTACTTGGGTAGTACTGTAGACAAAGACGGGACAAAATATAGCGATATTTAAAAATAGAATACAAAAAGCAACAAGAATTCCTTTCGCACTATTAAATTTTTTTAAAGTTAATATGAATTAAAAATAGTATCGAACTTAGAATATTTAACTCTAATGTTCAATCAGTACTACTACATGGATCAAAAACACAAAGAACAACTAAAAGAATTTCTAATACAAACATTCATTAATTAGTGGCAGCGCAAAATAGAAAGACTAAAACGATATGAAATAATCATGAAACAAGGAACTAGACGTATTCCAGCCAATCAAGGGATGCGAAAAGGCGTTGTCGCTAGATATGACAGCCGATGGAACAAAATAATAATAGTTTAGAGGGAATTTCGCTGCCACCATTAGAGTAAACAAAATAGAGGGATACAAGAACTGGATACCTAAATTACACAAAGGGAATTGGATACCTAAAATACACAAAGAGAATTAGAGACAGGTGAGCAAAAGGTGGAGGACATTGAGGGAGCTTCGCGTGGTTGTGCGGTTTGGTGTGAGTTAGTTGAGGACCTATGATACAATGCAGAGAGAGTCGCAGAAGAAGAAGAAGAAGAAGAAGAAGAAGAAGAAGAAGAAGAAGAAGAAGAAGAAGAAGAAGAAGAAGATGAAGAAGAAGAAGAAGAAGAAGAAGAAGAAGAAGAAGAAGAAGAAGAAGAAGAAGAAGAAGAAGAAGAAGAAGAAGAAGAAGAAGAAGAAAAAGAAAAAGAAGGGGCGGTGGAAAAGTAGGAGGAGGTGGAGCAGGAAGAGAAAGAGAAGGGGATGGAGAAACAAGAGAATTAAGAAGACGAAGCAGATGTAGAAGAAGAGATGAAGGAAAGGGAGAGAAAGAAGAACAATAAGAATGGGATTTGGGGTGAGCAAATCTCGACCTCATGTAACTTCCTTCTCTGAGATCCCATATTCCCATTTTATTAAGTCTGGTCGATATACTCTCGGGTCGATTTACAGCTGAGAAGTGTAAACAAACATAAAGCCATCAAATTAGTAACACTGATCTATGGAAGCTGCTTAAGTCGGGTCTTATCCCTGATGTGACATGATTCTTTTTAATAGGAGGTGAACAACAGCAACAACAACAACAGCATTAATTACAATGTCTGGTCTGTAAAATACCAGCCATTGGTGGTGTAAGTTGGTGTTTACTAACTTTTCTTCTTCTTCTTCTTCTTCTTCTTCTTCTTCTTCTTCTTCTTCTTCTTCTTCTTCTTCTTCTTCTTCTTCTTCTTCTTCTTCTTCTTCTTCTTCTTCTTCTTCTTCTTCTTCTTCTTCTTCTTCTTCTTCTTCTTCTTCTTCTTCTTCTTCTTCTTCTTCTTCTTCTTCTTCTTCTTCTTCTTCTTCTTCTTCTTCTTCTTCTTCTTCTTCTTCTTCGAATTATTATTATTACAATTATTATTACTAACGTTAACCCGTTTGCCTGGACGAAACAGTGCGTATATAGAGCTCCCAATCTTTCTCCTCTATACTCCCCACGTTTGTTTATGTTTGATGATCTATATGTTGAAAGAAATGACATAGTCGTCTAAAGCAGTTTTTGTTGGCTATCTGGCCGATTTGTTCATCATTTGGTGATATGTAATGGTACATCAGGTTGTTCTTCTATTGCTTCTTCCTTAGCTAATTGTTTCCGGGTACTCCACAGTGAGATGATTTCCACTGCATGGTGAACTTATGCCGACTGCCAAGTAGTGTCCGTAGCGCTGGCAATTTCCCAGACAGGAGCGCCTCAAGTACTGATTTTGCATCTGTCAATAGCAAGCATCGCGGTTGTTAGTATTTAGTAGCTTCTCTGTTGCTCTCTTGATTGTCTGGATTTCTGCATCCTAGTTATGGCAGTGCTTTCCTGTTGGTACTCTGACCGTGTCCCTAGTATTATTTGGGTATTCTATATACACTCCCACTCCTCCATTTCGAACAGCATTTTGTGCTGACCCATCTGTGTAGACATGGATCCAGTGGTCCTGTTGGTATTCGTCAGCAAGGAAACTGAGAGTGGCTGTCATTGTCAAATATTTCTTTCACTTTTATCTGGATTTGTAGTAATAGTCTATTTTTCTCTTTCCATGAAGTTCGTTCTGGAATAGTTTTCAGGGGGATACCAACTGTGGGTAGATCAGTGGTTTCTCTGCAGTGTCGTTTGGCCTGGTAGATAAAACTGCTTCTTTTCAACCGCCCAGTAGCTAAGTTTTCAAATCTGAACTTCATAGAGTGGTCTGGCATGCTGATGAACTTTGATGCTTATATTAGCGTTTTCATATCTCTGCGCTCTCTCAGTGCTTGTGTCCTCCCCATTTTCTCCATCTCCACTAAAGGGGTTAATCGCATCCCTCCCATGGTGACTCTAATTGCTTTATATTTTCTCAGTGTTTTCATCAGATATTCTTTCCAGATTTTGTCAAAGGCTCTCTTTAGATCTATTCATGCTGCAAGCACCAGCTTCTTCTTTGAGAATGCATCCTCAATTTCTTGAGATAGATAGGTTATCTGATCTTCCGTAGAGTAGCACTGCCTAAAGCCAGCCTGCTGTGGCACAAGAATGTATCCACTTTCAATGTAACACTGCAATCTGTGATTGATGATGCGCTCCATTGTTTTGTGGAGACAGCTGGTGAAGCTAATTGGTCTGTAGCTGAAGGCATTGGAACTGTCTTTTTCTGATATTAGGAGAGGTGTGATGATTGCTTCTCTCCATGTTTGTGGAACGCTGTGTAAGATCGCACAGTTATTGAAGATCTGCAGCAGCTTTGTTTTGGCTATTGATCCTAGGTTCTTAAACATTTCATTGGAGATACCGTCGGCTCCTGGTGACCTCCTCATTTTCAATGTTGATATTGCTAGCTCCAGTTTTCTGATTGTGATAGGTGCCTCCAGAACCTCATGTAGTATTTCCTTCTGTCCTGTAATTTGCCACTTCTCTCGAATCTCTAGTTGTTTCTTTGGATTAATTTTGATGTTGTTAAATTGTTCAAATGAGTCAGCTGCTGGCTTTCCTGTTAAGATGTTTCCGTCTTTATGTAGTTTCTCCCTGTGCCCTCATCGTTGTTGTACTAGCTCCCACAACTTCCCTGTGTCTCTTTCAAAGTTCAATGACCCTGTTTTCCGCTAACCTGCAGCTTGGCCTTGTGAAATTTGGCTTTTTCGTGCTGGTATTTATTGCATTATATTAATAATATGT
The DNA here is from genome assembly GCA_963921405.1 of Cepaea hortensis. Taxonomy (NCBI): domain Eukaryota; kingdom Metazoa; phylum Mollusca; class Gastropoda; order Stylommatophora; family Helicidae; genus Cepaea; species Cepaea hortensis. The sequence goes on along the minus strand of OY992885.1, from coordinate 23,368,816 downwards.
GTTCAACATACGATATGAATATATATGCAACCTAAACGGAAGTAATACAGGTTGGCATAACTTGTCTACTAAACATACAAATAAACAGTACATTCATTGGCACCTTGCCGTCTTGACAGACGATAGTTTGTGCTTTAAAAAGGCACAATAACTTTTAACTATGGCGGTAGCGAGTGTGACTGATAAGGCCAATTTGCGCTGTAAATGTCCGTTCACAGTGGGTGCATGTAAACACGTGGTCATTTCCACCATCATGCACCATCTTACGTCTCAAACGCTTGGTGTGTGACTTTTCTGCAATAATTTTCTCCTTTGACTTTATTCCATTTCTGATATTTGCCCTCCATGCAACACGTTCAGCGGCGACTTGCTCCCAATGTGCATTATCAATGCCTGTATCAATCATGTCCCGCTTACACACATCTTTGTATCGTAGTAGAGGCCGACCCTGAGATCTCTTACCCATCTGTAATTCACCAAAAAAGATATCCTTTGGTATTCTACCATCATCCATCCTCCTAAGATGTCCTATCCATCTAAGTCTACGAAGACTGAGCATGGAATAAACTGTCACACAACCTGATCTCTCCAACACTTCAGTATTTGTGATTTTGTCTTGCCACTTAATACCAAGAATTCTTCGCAGACACCGCATATGAAAGCTGTTTAAGTTGTTTTCTTGGTGTGAGTAAGTTGTCCAGGTTTCACTGCCATAGAGAAGAGTACTAAGGACACAGGCTTGATAGACAAGGACTTTTGTTTTGGCAGTAAGCTTCCTGTTCTCCCAGACTCTTTTTCTTAACCTGTTCATTGTTGTTGCTGCCTTACCAATCCGGATGTTGATTTCCTGATCTAGGGATAATTTGCTATTTACCACTGATCCTAGATATGTAAAATGGTCTACTATCTCTAGTTCGGCGTCGTCAATAAAGATTGATGGTACCCCATGTGCACCTTGTGACATAATCTGTGTCTTCTTTTTACTAATTGTTAAACCAAATTCAGAACAAGCATTGGAGAATGCAGATAGTAGACATTGCAATTCTTCCTCAGAGTGGGTCGTAACTGCAGCATCATCTGCAAAAAGCAACTCTCTGATCAGTACCCTCCTAATTTTGTTCTTAGCCTTCAATCTCTGAGCATTGTAGAGGCCGCCATCTGAGCGTGAGTGAATGTATATACCACCATCCTGATCACGAAATGCATATTTCAGTAGAAGTGAAAAGTATATTCCAAAGAGGGTGGGAGCTAGTACACAACCTTGCTTAACTCCACTCTTGATTTCAAATTCTTCAGAAGTTGCACCATCAAACTTGATTATACCCTTCATGCCTGTGTGGAATGATTCCACAATGGACAGAAGAGTTGGTGGGCAGCCAATCTTCTTTAGTGCCTTGAACAGAACCCTCACGACTGACCAAATCAAATGCCTTTGTGAGGTCGATGAAGGCAATAAACAGTGGTTGATTCTGTTCACGGCATTTTTCTTGCATTTGTCGCAATGAGAATATCATATCAGTGGTAGACCGCTTCTGTCGAAAGCCACACTGTGATTCGGGGTAGACTTGATCTCCTAGGACTTGAAGTCTGCGCAGAACAATTCTGGCAAATATTTTTCCAACAATACACAGAAGTGAGATACCCCTATAGTTGTTGCAGTCGCTCCGATCGCCCTTGTTCTTGTACAGTGTTATGATGCTTGAATCTTTGAAATCCTGTGGGACTTGTCCTTCACGCCAGCATAGCTCTATTAGCTGGTGGATCTGTATAGTGAGTGTGTCTTGCCCACTCCTGATAACCTCTATTGGAATCCCATCCTTACCTGGAGCCTTGCCAGATGCAAGTTCATTTATAGCACACTTAACTTCTGTTATGGTGGGAAGTGTGTCCAGGTGGTCAAGAGTTGGAAGAGCCTCTATGGCGTTGAGGGCATCATCCGCTAGTTTGGTCTCACTTGAGTAAAGCTCCAAATAGTGCTCTACCCATCTGTCCATCTGCTGTTTCTTATCAGTGATGATTTCTCCAGTCAAGGTTTTCAATGGTGCACTTCTTTTGATCACTGGACCACAGGCTTTCTTTATTCCTTCATACATGCTTCTTATGTCTCCCTTATCACTTGCGATTTGAATGGACTCACATAACTTGATCCAATAATCATTTGCACACTGCCTGGCAGCCTTTTGCACATCCTTCCTAGCTTGCCTAAGCTCACTCAGAGTGTTACGCGTTGGCCTTTCCTTGTTTCTTAAGAGAGCTTTCTTCTTCTTATCAATCAAGGGCTGCAGAGTCTCGCTGTTGGCCGCAAACCAGTCCTGCCTCTTATGATCCACAGTGCCGTAAACCACTACGGCAGTTTTATAAAGAGTTTCCTTAATTTGACCCCACTTTTCATTTACTGTACAATTTTCTGGTGTATCAGTGAAAGCGTCTTCAAGTTGCTGTTGAAACTGAAAGCACTTTTCAGGATCATGAGTGTTAATAATATTAATCCTGAGGCTAGATTTGTGTTTAGCTGTGTAGATTCTCTTTGGTCTCAGTCTAACCCTTGCAACAACCAAAGAATGATCCGTATCACAGTCAGCACTGTGGTAACTACGAGTCAATGATATATGGTTCAGATGTTGTCTCCGTGTGATGATGAAGTCCAGCTGGTGCCAATGGCCGGATCTTGGATGTTTCCATGTGACCTTATGCATCTCTTTTGTTTTAAAAAAGGAGTTTGTAATACATAGGTCATTACTGGTGCAATGCTCCAGCAGCATTTGCCCATTTTCATTCATGCGACCGATGTTGTATTTTCCAAGGCACACTGGCCATGAACTCGAGTCCTTGCCCACACGAGCATTGAAATCACCGAGCATATAAATGTAGTCAGATTTTGGAACTGCCTTGATCACGGAGTCTAACTCCTCGTAGAACGAATCCTTCACATCATCAGAGGAATCTAGTGTCGGTGCATATGCAGTCATAATGGTGGCAAACCCACAAGAGGTTGCCAAGCGCAGGGATAATAGTCTTTCATTTCCTCCTGCTGGAATTTCAATCATTCCCAGTAGCGAATTCTTCACTGCAAAGCCCACACCGTGTTGCCTTTTTTCTGCCTGCCCTCTACCCTTCCAGAAAAAGGTGTAGTTGTTTTCCCTGAGTGACCCTTCCTCAGCGAGGCGAGTCTCCTGCAGGCCAGCAATATCAATGTTTAGACGATTGAGTTCGGCATCAATCACAGCCGTTTTTCTCACATCGTCAATATTGGTCAAGTCAGTGGAAAATCCTGGACACATGGTTCTCACGTTCAAGGTTGCAAGCCGTAGCTTGAGGTTTCTATTTTTATTTTTGTTTGTACCTGGTGCATTGGTTTTACAGCCTGCGATTCAGATTTTGTCCTAGCCCCAAGCACCCATTGAAGCAGGCAGGCTGTGGCGGATCAGCACCCAATTGGCTGGGGGCTGCCCAGCTTGAGGCGGGCGGTAGCTGATCAGTGACACCTATAGGTGTCTCCCACCGTCAGAGGCAACGCGTGGCGCCCCATGTCTACGCCAACTGACAAGGACTTATAACCCGTAACAGTTGCCTCTCGCTTTGATTCCGAGACCAGTTAAGACCAGGGATGGAGTTATTGCCTCTCCATAGCACAAAGCCTGGGCTAAAATATAGAGATCATGTGTTGCCCATGCAGCATGATCCCTCTCTCGGCCTGCCTAGTTTACTAGGTGTTGATTCCATTATCTGTGTGATAATGTCATTTCTTACTCCGTCTCGTATGATTAAATTGGCAGCTCTACTCAGGCATCTGCCGGTCTCCAAATATACGGCATATGAAAAATGACATATTCATACCAACCCTTTTCTACCTGTGTCAAATATGGACATTTTAAAAAGTATTTTAAAAAGTATACATACAATCAAAACTTGAAAAATGAGATGTCTGATTTCCCGTAAACAGTACATATTTTAAGCAATTTAAGCAATGTCATTGTATCCTATGAAGAATGGTCACAGAGGATGGCAGAATAGACTAAGCAATACAAATCAGAAGTCGTAAAGGAAGTGCGTTTATATGTCAACTGACACAGATATGGAAATATCCAAATATACGGCATATGAAAAATGACATATTCATACCAACCCTTTTCTACCTGTGTCAAATATGGACATTTTAAAAAGTATACATACAATCAAAACTTGTAAAAAAATGAGATGTCTGATTCCCCCCCCCCCCCCCCCCAGCATATCCTATTTATAAGACATCGCTGTCAATACCAGCATTTTGCTGCTGTTGTTGACATCTTGGCAAGATTACGCTCAGTAGTTTGCCATTGCTTTCTGAGCGACCGGCTCACATAACCCCGTAAGTAATCAACGCCACCCAATCCGCTACAGAATTTCGAGCAGCTGTGTTACCCTGCGTGGATATATTGGATTACGGAGAATGGCGTTAATTCTCTTCACCCGGGAGACCGGCAGATGCCTGAGTAGAGCTGCCAATTTAATCATACGAGACGGAGTAAGAAATGACATTATCACACAGATAATGGAATCAACACCTTTTGCCTCATACATTGAAAGGTTGGAGATCAAATGGTTCGGCTGTCTCGTTAGAATGTCACACCGTTAGTTTCCAGCACTGGCGCTACAAGAAAAGAAGGCCTACTACACAAGTAAGAAGGTGCCCGAGAGGAGAATAGACCGACAACCTCAAAGGAGTCGTACAGTCACACGGAATGATATTATCCAGTGTCACCAATCGGGCGCCCGAATATCAATTATTTCATCTACGCTTGACATTACAAGTGGAAGATGATGATGGCGATGATGTTGACGAAGAAGGTGTTGATGACTGTCAACACGCTCGAATAACAGAGGGTGGATAAAAACCTTAGCTGAATAAAAATTTGATCAGGAATTCCTGTGTGGCCCAATGCGCGTGTGATAGTCGTAATTGCATCGATCCGGGTGTAAATATACGTGCGAATTAATGGCGGTCAGGACGCAACCTTATCTCGTCTCTATTTTCCTGTCTGTTTAGGTCAACGTAATAATTGATAGCGTATACTATTGCAGTGGTTCTCAATCTGCGACCACAAAGCTTCGATTACGTATTTATTGTTGTTTGTTTCGTTCGCTCGCTTTAAACGTAAGCGTAGTGCATACACATGTTACCACTTCTAGTGCACTGAACTGATTTTTGAGTGTTGATTAGCTTTCCCTAATATCAGTTTAGTTTAGTTTAGTCGATGGATCAACATCACGGCACACGGGTGTAACCCATAAGTGCTCCGTTCTCCTCCTAACTCAAACAAGAGTTTGGAGAAACTCAGCTCAGTGCACGAACTCCGTAGCACCGGCGAGGATCCTGAAATACTTTGGATAGATTTTTAACTCGAAATTTTGCCAGGGCAGCGCCGTTAGACTACTTTTTTTCGATTTCAAACTGCCAAGGGATTTTTTTACGTGCGCAACAATACACACGGTCGTCAGATCTCTCTACCCAGAGACCAGGGGAAATTGTATTACAAGTCCACGTGAAAAAATCCCGGCCCTTACAGGGGCTTGAACCCGGGACTTCCAGCACTCGAGGTGGACACCATACCTCGAAACCACGAAGCCCCCCTTCCCTAATACCAGTGTCCCACACCATCAAGCGAGCCCACTCCGACTTCAGAGTTACTAGTAATTTACTCCCCCAAGTCAAGGACGAGAAGTCAACATTTTAGTCCAACTGACCGGTTTAGGGGTTGAACCCGCTACCTCGGCACCAGTACACTTTATTTTAAGAAATAATATCGAATATTGAGAGCTGATGTAGCATGGTGGCTAGGACCTCGCCTGGCGTCTCGAAGGTTATGGGCTCGAATCTGCATCGGATCAGTTTTATAAAATGTGGATGACGTTCAGGTCGTTCCATTGTAAAATGTGGATGACGTCCAGGTCGTTCCCGTCTAAAATGTGGATGATGTCCAGGTCGTTCCAGTCTAACATGGGGATGACGTCCAGGTCGTTTCAGTCTAAAATAGGGATGATGTCCAGGTCATTCCCGTCTAAAATGTGGATGATGTCCAGGTTGTTCCCGTCTAAAATGGGGATGACGTCCAGGTCATTCCAGTCTAAAATGGGGATGATGTCCAGGTCATTCCCGTCTAAAATGTGGATGATGTCCAGGTCGTTCCCGTCTAAAATATGGATGACGTCCAGGTCATTCCAGTCTAAAATGGGGATGATGTCCAGGTCATTCCCGTCTAAAATGTGGATGATGTCCAGGTCGTTCCAGTCTAAAATGGGGATGAAGACATTTTGTGGGAAGTACTGGCGACCGGCGTGATACTGACAACTTTATTCCTCGAGTGTCGATTGGTCTATTCAAATTTGAGTCTAACACTAACTGCGCCAGGCGCTTGAAATAAAAGTGTTCTAAATGATCACACATATTGTCAGATATTCATAGAACAAAATAGACAGATGCAAGATGTTAGAAGACATTCTAGACAACAGAAAAAAAGTCAAAAACTGTAGGCACACGTGGGATTTGAGCTCGTCACCTCCACGTAATGACATGTTTGGTTCTCAGCCTAATGCGACCTTAAAATCTACCAGATCGCGTGGGGATATTTAACACCCGTGAACCGTTTTAGCTACTTGCGCAGGGTAATAAAATTCGATGAACGACGATTTGTAGAGGTTAGAGCAAGTAACGCCATGGCAACTGTAGACTTGGCCAAGATGAAAAACATTCTCACCATGACAAAAGCTGTCTATCATAATGAGACACATAGCAACATAGTACTAAATAAAGTAATCACTACATTATGCATGTCGGACCCGTACCATCCGAACAATTGGCGCAAAACCAAGAAACATCGCCGGCAGCAGAGATGTGGTTTCCGAGAAAATGCAAAGAATGCCTAAATTATCTCATCGCATCGCACAAATTTGTACGTGGGTCCAGGGGTGTCACAGTGAAAGCTCAGGATGCGATCTTAATGCACACATCTCCTTCAAACTAAGCCATCAGCCTACAGAGACTAACAGTGTCTGTCCGGTGTTGACTGACAGGCCCGGCTCATGCACTTCCTGTGCTGCGTCCGGTGTTGAGTAACATCCCGGCACATGCACTTCCTGTGCTGTTCTTTCCTTTCTGCGCCGATCTTAAATCTGAATGACATTTCCATAAAATGAACTTCTAATATTAGTCATGAATCCTTTTAGTGATTTCTTTCCTTGTATACCAACTCCGTGGCGATGGCGTTACGGACGTAGTTCGTAATCTCGCATACCCGCATTCAATACACAGCAATGGGCGATTTGGTATGAGTGCAGGTCGTTCAGACGGCAATGGCAAGCTACTAGACGTAGACTTGTCCAGAAATCACGAATAGCGAAAATTGCTGGGATTGCCTGCTACGTCCTGTAAAGGATATGCAACAACTTTTTATAAAAATCTTTGCGCGCGCGCGAGGGTGTGTGTGTGTGTGTGTGTGTGTGTGTGTGTGTGTGTGTGTGTGTGTGTGTGTGTGTGTGTGTGTGTGTGTGTGTGTGTGTGTGTGTGTGTGTGTGTGTGTGTGTGTGTGTGTGTGTGTGTGTGTGTGTGTGTGTGTGTGTGTGTGTGTGTGTGTGTGTGTGTGTGTGTGTGTGTGTGTGTGTGTGTGTGTGTGTGTGTGTGTGTGTGTGTGTGTGTGTGTGTGTGTGTGTGTGTGTGTGTGTGTGTGTGTGTGTGTGTGTGTGTGTGTGTGTGTGTGTGTGTGTGTGTGTGTGTGTGTGTGTGTGTGTGTGTGTGTGTGTGTGTGTGTGTGTGTGTGTGTGTGTGTGTGTGTGTGTGTGTGTGTGTGTGTGTGTGTGTGTGTGTGTGTGTGTGTGTGTGTGTGTGTGTGTGTGTGTGTGTGTGTGTGTGTGTGTGTGTGTGTGTGTGTGTGTGTGTGTGTGTGTGTGTGTGTGTGTGTGTGTGTGTGTGTGTGTGTGTGTGTGTGTGTGTGTTGTGTTTTCAAGTGATCATCGTTGTTGTTTTTGTTTAGTCATCCGTATTCTCGGCAATCTTCTAAGGAACCATAGCTATTTATTCTCCACATCATTCCCCAACTAATTATTAAAATGACTCACATTAATAGGTCAGAAATTGTTCGATATAACCACTCAGCACTCTATATTCCACCTTAGTCTATCTTCTTCTTCTTCTTCTTCTTCTTCTTCTTCTTCTTCTTCTTCTTCTTCTTCTTCTTCTTCTTCTTCTTCTTCTTCTTCTTCTTCTTCAGCTTTCCCAGCCATTGAGGTTATTTGCTGCAGATACAAGCCGTATTTCATATTTCATTATTCATCCCCTAGAGTGTTGCTTTGGTTTGAGTTATATAACATTTTACTCACTTAATATATGTTTTCATCTGCTCAATTACATATATGTTTGTATTTTATCTCATTGACTAGCTTCATATTTGCACCGCTTGCTTCGATTACTGGTTCTGTGGCGAAGGTTTTACTGACGCAATTCTTAATCTCATATCGCGTTCGAAACACAGCTGAGAGCCGATTAGCCAGCAGACAATGTTGTGATGATTTTCATACAATGGTGCTGGTCATTCAGAAAGCAATGGCAAACTAATGAACGTAAACTTTCCGAGAAAACACAAACAGTCAAATTCATGTAATAGCCATGATTCCTGTAAAGGGTATGCAACGAACATATTTTTACTATTTGTCTATTATGCACTGCTGTCCTTTAATATTACCATTACGTCTACGATCTTCTAATAAATAAACGGAGGCCTTTACTTTGCAGTTATATCCACTATTTCTGACCAGTGTAAGCGGACATATAATACAACACATATCCTGATAGGCCACTTATGTACTCTGAAGCCACTGCCAGACTTTGATGTGCTCTCAAATAAAAAAGTGATCTTTCTATGGTGCTATTGGATTCTCATTTCCGGGATGTCGTGGTCCTTAGTTGAAAATCATATTCATAATTCATAGCATGAATATTTTACATGGCAGATATGTGACAGGATATCGCTTCCTAACTTCAAACCATGGTAGCATATTTCCAACACACCAAAGGTCTTGTTATAGCGTCAACCATATCTTTAACGAAATAATAGGTATGTAAGTTATGCGGTTATGTGACTTTGACATGCGTGTGTCAGCTTCGACGTACATTTTGTATACGGTGTAATTCCAATAGATTGTTTTATCCAAGGACGTGCACTAAAGTAGCCATTTGCAAGATGGAAGGAAACTCTACTGAATATCAAAACAATATTGTGTAGACATTTTTATCCAAAGACTATCATGGAGATATTTTATCCAAACAATATCATGTGGACATTTTTATCCAAACACTGTAATTCAGATATGTTTATCCAAACAATGTCATGTATACATTTTATCCAAACAATGTCAAGTAGACATTTTTATTCAAACACTATCAAACAGATATTTTTATCACAAAAGTGTCAAGCTGACATTTATTCAAACAATACCATATTTATATATATTTATCAAAATCTTTGAGATGTAGATTTTAAAAAATAAATCAGAAAAAAATTTTCATCATGACAATCACTACAAAATTTATTATCCAAAGTGAGGTGACAAATCAACGCTGTGTTGATAGTGAGTATGTAATGAAACTAAAATGTATTTTATTCAGAACCTGAAGACACATAATAAAAATGTACTGACTGTGTCTTCAATCCAGGCAAACGGAATAATCAACGTGGGTGGAAAAACTGAAAATTATATACTATTATAATAAAAACTAAGATCAGCATCAATAACATATCTGTAAATAAAACACAATACAACCTTTTATTCATACTTATATTATTTATGACTATTAATGTTTCGGATATTATAATATTATTGTCATCTGTTTCCTCCGGCGTTGTTTATTCTGTTTAAGTGGAATGAAAGTGTAAGGCATATACATATGTTTGTTGTCATTGTGGGTCATCGGGATCTAGAAATACCTTCGGTTCATTTTTTCGCATATCCTTTACAGGACATTGCAGTGAACACCATCATTTTTCAGCTGCTGTTGATGTCTTGGAAAATTTTACATTCAGCAGTTTGCCATTGCTTTCTGAATGACCGGCTCACATACCTCCGTAAGTAACCAGCACGAAGAGATTCGCTGCCGGATCTAGCGCAGCTGTGTTTCATACGAGAGTATACAGGATAACGAATAACGTCCTTAACGCCTTAGCCAGGGAGATCGACTTCGGTTCATTACATGCTGTAATATCCTGCGGCTGTCAAGATTTTTATTATTAATGCAATCTCCATCAACCTTCCTGTTTCCATGAAATGAAGTATGCCACCAGTATGAACTAATTTACCTTGTACCCATGTTTCACAAGAGTCCTTGTGTAGATTAGGAATATAACTATATTCTTTTATCGAGTAGATGACGGAGCAGAAGGAACTAATTGTACACAAGAAATTATATTCTTGTACTGGGATTACTCGTAAAGCGGAATTAAAGCAACTAAATGTCGGTTAGTTAGTTAGTTAGTTAGTCACAGTTCCAACTTCACAGCAACGGGTCGTCCCCATTATGCTCCGTTCCTGTGCCAGTGAATATCACACAAAACGCTCCCCACTGCCCAATGTGAAAAGTGGAAAAGACAGGAGTCTCGACAAACAACAGCCCGCACAGATACACTGTGCATAATGCTGCCGCCAGAATGTCAACACAATAGTCCCCCACGAAACACCCAATTTATCTCTGATGGAATCGGCAGTCATTTTCCCATCTGGATGTTTCCTAGATGTTCACCCACACAGTCCACGAAATACAGTTCATCGTCGATGGCAGTGGCAGTCAACCAGAAGCCCAGCAGCCACGCATTTCTGCATAAGGCAAAAACCGGTCAACTCTGGGACATAGCCATCTGCCATCACTCCGAACATGCAGTCACATTCCAAAAAACCTCGGGCAGATTCAAAAGCATTTCACACGAAACTCACAGCTCACAGTGTCGCGCCACGCACTCACTCAGTAGCAGGGCGACGGAACCATCAATGTCGGTGTTTGAATAATCGTCACATTCTCGTCTCAAGCGACGTGAGGAGGAATAGTTGAGGTTCCATTGCCCAATGGGTGGCACTGGATAGTGTCATTCCATATAACTGTACACTGTCGTTGATGCCGTCACTCCCTTTTCTTCTCGGGCATCCATTGGCTCTTGTATTAGATCTTCAATGCATGGCCAGTGATGGCAGTTGATGGTGTGGCATTCTACGAGATTACCGAATCATTTGGTCTTCTATCTTTCAATATATGTAGCACAAAATGTTGATTTCCTTGTCTGTCTGATAACAACAGTGTTTACTCGGTCTCGGGTAGTTAATCAGGCAGCTCTTTCAAGCATCTCATCTCGTAGGTATTGATTTTGTGAAAGTGTTATTTGGATAAGGGCCACGCTTGACATGGCAGCATAGGATTGGTGTGAAAATGCTGTTTATTATCTGTCGTTTTGCGGACATACATATATTTTGATGTTTCAGTATGGGTGATAGTTGACATAAAAGGACACTTGCATTTTGACATCTGATTTCGATTTCTATATCTATTCCATCTTCTGTGATTATACGTCTTTGACATTAACATTGTGTAACTAGTTATACTGGTATACTATTTATAAGAATACTTAATGTACCAGAAGATCTGCTAACCTGCATTACTTCATGTTTTGTTGTATTTATATTCATAGTGTATCTGCTGCATGATGAACTCAGCTCATTAGTATGATTGTCCAGTCCATTCTCGTCGCTGTAAGATGTTGTTTGTCCATCAAGAATGATGACGACCATTCATTTCATCCAGAGGGGTTGAAAGTATGGAGCCGTGAGTTCTAAGATGGCTGGTAAGGCCTATTTTGGCTCGAAATGTTCTTTGACAATGTGGGCAGAGAATGCTTGACGTTCCTGGAGGAGGATCTCCTGCAGTGGTTTTTCTGTCCAGCCTTTTTTTCACAGCTCATGCAGTTCTGATTGCTTCACAAGTGACTGCACCCTTGCGTAGTGATGTATGCCACGAATTACGGTCTTTAGCAGCAGTCTTCCAGGTGTGAAGATGAATTCCAAAAGCATTCAATGAGATTTTCAGTGTTTTTAAAGCGTTTCCTCTGGCCGTCTTGGGAGCGTTTACCACAACGCAGCTCGCTATAAAAACATTGTTTAGGGAGCCTGTGATCTGGCATGCGAGTTAAGTGACTAGCCCAGCGAATCTCATTCTTCATTAGTATAGTGTGGATACTGGGCATGGACATTCTAGCTGGGACTTCAGTGTTTGGGGTCTCGCCTTGCCATCTAATCTTCAATAGCTTCCTAAGGCAGACTGTGTGGAAGTGGTTTAATTTCCTAGCGTGTCGCTGATAAAAAGTCCAGGTGTCGCAAGAATATAGCAGTGTGAATAATAGAACTGTTTTCCAGAAGAATTTCAGCTTTGCTTGCAGGCTTATTTCATTTCTGTCCCATACATTCTTGTACAGTCTGCCAAAGGCCGCGCTGGCCTTGGAAATTCTTGCATTCGTTTAGTAGTCAATAGTCGCAGCTTGTGACACAGTGCAGCCAAGATAGGTGAATTTGTCCACAACACTTAGTCTTTGACCATTCACCTTGATATTCGGCACAGTGTGATTATTCCCTGGAGCTGGCTGATACATAACTGCAGTCTTCTCCAAGTTGATATTGAACCCAAAGTTGGCACATGCATGTGAGAAAGCTGAAACATTGTGTTGCATGCCCGCCTCTGAGTTGGCATATAGGGCGCAATCATCAGCACATAGGAGCTCTTTGACAGTGTCGCTGCTAGTTTTGGTTTTAGCTTTCAGCTTTCTGAGATTGAACAACTTTCCATCCATGCGGTAGTTGATATCTATTCCAATGTCGATGTTCTCGAAGGCATTTGTCAACATAGCTGAAAACATGAGGCTGAACAGTGTCGGTGCAAGGACACATCCTTGTTTCACTCCGTTGGTGACAGAAAAGGGATCAGACAGTTCACCATTTTCCTGTACTTTAGCCTGCATATCATCATGAAATAGCCGCATTAATTGGACAAACTTTCGTGGACAGCCATATTTAGCCATAATCTTCCACAGTCCTTCTCTGCTGACTGTATCAAAAGCCTTGGTAAGTTCAATGAAAGTGGAGAACATTTCTCTTGCAGCTGCCTTGCAGCGAAAATCATGTCAACAGTTCCACGTTCTTTTCTGAAGCCACACTGGCTCTCAGGAAGATGACCTTGTCGAGATGGGCCGTGAGGCGAAAGAGAAGAATTTTAGTGAGTATTTTCCCTGCAATTGAGAGCACGGAGATGCCTCGGTAGTTGTCACAGGATTTGCTGTAAAATAGGCACTGATTGTCTGCACAATGTGTGATCAATCAATCAATCAATCATGTGCCATGTCGGAAAGCGTGAGCGGTCATGACTGGCCATTTCACTCGATCACCAGAGTCGTGGATCAGCTCAGTGTTCCTGTCTCGTTCATGCCACGTGGCCAAGCCATCCAGGTATTTTCCTCTCGGTCTTCCTCTTGGTCTGTTCCCCTCTAACTTGCCAGTTGTCAATAAGTTTTCCAATCCATTTCTTCTCATAACATGTCCAAAACATTTTGACTGTCTTCGTCTAATTTCTCTAATCAGTCTACGATTTTCACTTGTCTCCTGTAGTACTTGGTCATTGGTTTTTCTATCTGTCCATGGTACTCTTTGCATTTTCCTCAGAAACCACATTTCTGTAGCCATCAAATGTTTTTCAGCTTGACTGCACATTGTCCAAGTTTTACATCCATACAAAAGAACAGGCTCTATGTACCCCCTCAACACTATTTTATCGTTTCAATTGTGAAGCTAGTAAATATGTATGCTAAAGTAGACTTTTACCGTTCAGTGGTCTAGCCTATGTAGATAAGCCCCGTAATAGTCTATCTAAATGCCTCTCTGTCATCAGAAGATTGGGCCTAAATGTACAATTAACGTATGGGATGTTATTTTGGGGCAAGTGCAAAAATTCAGGTATCTAGGCACATCAGATGGAAGATGCATCACTGAGATAAAAAAAAGAATAGAACAAGCAAAATCTGCATTCTATCAAATGAAGAGCGTTTTGAGCAATTAGTCACTGTACTTGAAAATTAGAAAAAGAATTCGTGCATGTTAAATAGAAGGAGACATACGGCTGTCCTGGACAATTAGTAAAAAAAATAGGCGAAAAGTAGGCGACAAATTCAATGGAAGCCTTTGAGTTGTGGTTTTATAGAAGAATGCTGAAAATTTCTTCTTCTTCTTCTTCTTCTTCTTCTTCTTCTTCTTCTTCTTCTTCTTCTTCTTCTTCTTCTTCTTCTTCTTCTTCTTCTTCTTCTTCTTCTTCTTCTTCTTCTTCTTCTTCTTCTTCTTCTTCTTCAGCATTCCGAGCCATTGAGGTTCTTTGCTGCAGATACAAGCCGTCTCTATTCGTCTCTCTGGTTGACTTTCTCTTGTCAGTCGCTGATTCCAAAATCATTTATTGGGCAGCCAAGATAAGCAATCAGGACATTTTAGAGGACGCTGCGTCACAACGACAAATTATAAGAAACATCATACAGATACCGTCATATATTTTTGGCCACGTTATGAGAAGACAAAAATTGGAACATGTTGTGACAACCGGAACGATTTGCGGAAAGGGAGATAGAGGAAAACAGCGCGAGAAGATTCTTGACAATCTTGTTTTATGCCAGGGAAGAGTGTCACCACACGAACTGATCCATGACATCGGAGATCGCAATTTGTGGAAAGGCATGATCGTCCACTCCAGCCTCCAATGCATTGGAAGATGACCCCCATCAGCCAGATATCCTGCCTTTATTGCTGTCCTCTGTATATTATTTCTTCCATCTTGAATTCTCCGCATTACAGTCCTAGTCCCCTATCCCTCACTAGCATACTTTATCGTTTAATGATCATTTCTAGACTTTCATGTCTTTTTACATGTTCAAAATATTTCATTTTCCTTATATGTGTTTGTCTTAATAACCAATGGTCTCAAATAGCGAGGTCTAGTCGGTTACATCAGTTTGTTCTCACTTCCAGTCAATGAATTTTAATAATCTTGTATAAGATTACAATCCAATTTTGTGCAAACAGAAAGACGTGATAGTCAGTTTAAAATTACCATGGTAAACAACTGATATTACTGTGTGACCATGTGTATATTTCAGCTTGAACGGTGATTCTAATTATTTTACTCTACGCTACGTGACATCTACAATAAGTACCTGACGAGATGCAGCGAAATGTGCCAGGCAATAAATCGCTCTATATATGGTTTGTCTCTTCGTTATTCAAAACCATTAGGGGAAAACATTGGTTTGATTTTCTGAAACAAATAGTATTCTTCTCAGGAATCTCATTTCTGTTGTTGTGATTTTTATTTTCTCTTCTTCTGTCATTGTCCAGGTTTGGCATTGGTAACATATAATTAGCCAGTCTCCCTGGTCTAGAGGTTACACGACTTTCTCCGTAATATCGTATACTTTCAAAAGTAACGTGATGTTGCGCGAGAATCGGTAGCGGTTCACTCCGCGTCGGTAACTTATGGGGTATGTGAGCCGGTCGCTCAGAAAGCAATGGCAAACTACTGAGCGTAATATTGCCAAGAAATGAACAATCAGCTGAAAGATGCTGATGTTGACAGCGATGTCTTGTAAAGGATTTTTGTCCCCGCGTTTCCATCCTGTTTCAGGATATTGCGGTCAACATCAGCATCTTTCAGCTGTATGTTGATTCCTAGGCTAGATTACGCTCATCAGCACGCCACGTCTTTCTAAGCGACCGGCTCCATACTCTCATAAGTTACTGGCGCGACTCGAACCACTTCTAATTATCGTGCGCTCACGTCAACCACGAGAGTATTTGGGATTAACGGAGAAAGCTGCGACTCCTCGGCCAGGGAGCGGGCCTGTAAAGAATATGCGAAAATAAGAAAAACAACATGGAATTGGTATGAAGATTGTGTTGTAAAGTGCTTTCTTAGTAGTTATTGATGCTATTTGTCCAATGAGTTGATTTGCCTTAATGAATCTGTTTTTGATCTCGTCTTTTAATTTGCCATTTGCTGATATTATACTTCCTAGGAACTTGAAACTCTTTCCTTCTTTCAAGGGATGTTCGTTTATGTGAATCATTGTTGCTTTTTCTTCTTTAGTTATAGTCATTACCTCTTTTTGACTTGTGCTAATTTTCATGTTATGTTCCCTACACATATGGTTTAGACTATTCATGTGGTCTTGTAACAGCTTTTGATTTTGCTATTAGTTCTTGGCCGGTGATTTATGTTATCATTTGTCATTATTTTTCGTTTATTGTTGAATTAAGATATGAATCTTGCCGTACACTTTCTTCATGCACTGATTTTGTTGGTTTCGGAACTCCTATTGTGTTGGTGACAATGATGCTTTGTCGTTAGAATATTAAAGTCCGGGTATTTTTATTCTCCTGATTACACAAGGAACATTGTCCTTGTTTTCTCACACATTCCGCGTGATATTTTAAGTTTACAAAATTGTTTCATGTCCATTGCTGGACCTTGCAACCAAACCCAATCCCAGGTCGATTAAGTATGAAATTGTACGCTCTGTAGCTTGCCATTGCTATTTGAACAAGAAGTCAGCGTTGAAGTCTAATTGACATATGCAGGAATTAAGGAGACAGCTCGCACTCCTGTCTAGCTTCATTATATATCGTTGAGTTATTATATATTCCCACTCCTGTCTGTTGTGTCGGCTCCTTGGCGGAAGTTTTATGTAAGCAGTTTGTAATCCCGCATACCGCGTTTGAAACACAGCAGACCGCTTTGAGTTGTTATTTTTAAATACCACATGTTATGGGTTCAGGTCGTTCAGAAAGCGACGGCACACTACTGAACGTAAACTTGTCAAGAGATCAAAAACAGCAACAAATAAATGCTGGGGTTGACTGCGACTTCATATATATATATATATATATATATATATATATATATATATATATATATATATATATATATATATATATATATATATATATATATACCGCGGCATTCTCATAATGAACCGGTGCTAAAGATTAATGTTTTTGCTTAATGGGAAACGAACTGAGGAATTTGCAATATATTGAAATCATTGTTGTGAGATCATTAAGACAGACTCGACCAGGGCAATTCAAGTTCTGGATATATTAATCATCGTTCATAACGTATTCCCGACTTGCCCTGTCTAGCCAGAAAAAGTAATGCCACACATCGTGCAAGATGTTGTATGTAGCAAAGTGCGGGAAAATCAGAGAGGAAGCCTAACGAATACCGTCGTCTCCTTCCAATCTTCATCTCAGTTCTTTCTCACTCTTTCGTCCTTTATCTCTCGTTTCATCTGTTTTTCCGTCTGTTTATCTCTAAATGTATCTCTATATGTCTGTCTGTCTATCTCCTAATCAATCTGTCTGACTATTGACTGTCTGACTATGCATATATGTCTATCCCCCCACCCACCCACCTCTCTCTCTCTCTCTCTCTATCTCTCTCTCTCTCTCTCTCTCTCTCTCTCGCTACTTTACTCTGTCTTTTTTATCTCGCTCCTCCTCATCATCATCATTATCATCATCTCACACATCTCATCTTGTTCCTCTTGTACATTGCGGTATCGATGTTAAGCATACGCAGCGGAAGAGTGCCCGTTTATGGGCTTTATATATAGAGGATCTCAAAGACCGTTATTCTCACTGATCATCATTGATATGGTGTTCCTCTTATTTTGTTTCCTTTTGGCTGTACATCACTGCTTGTTGTGGTATGCTGTCTGCTGGTAGCATAATTATAGGTCAATTCATTTCACTTGCTGTTTTCTAATGGAATTTAGTGCTGCTATTACTCCTGATTTAATTATGATTTCAATATTTCTGATTTTGTTCTTTTCTTGATCCGTTAAGTATTCTTTTAAGAAATGCCATCTGAGTTTCTGTAATTTTTCTTTTCTCTGTTTCTGTCATTCTCCATGTTTGTCATTGGTAGCACTGAGTTTTAGGAAGATTGTGCTATAGAGTTTTTTTATTTAGTGTCTACTCACACTTGTTCGCTCTTAGTATTGGTGCCATTTGTCCAATGAGTTGGTTTACCTTATTATATCTATTCTCAGTCTCGTCTTCTGATTGGCTGGGCTGGTCACTTGACTCGCATGCCAGATCACAGGCTCCCTGAACGATTTTTTTTTTTTGAAGGCGAACTGCGTTGTGGTAAACGCTCCCAAGGCGACCAGACGAAACGCTTTAAGGACACTCTGATGATCTCACTAAAAGCTTTTGGAACTCATCACGATGCTCGGAAGACTGCTACCAAAGACCGAAATTGGTGGCGTACATCATTACGCAAGAGTGCAGTCACTTGTGAAGCAACCAGGACTGCAAGAGCTGTGAAGAAAAGGCTGGACAGAAAAACCACTGCAGGAGATCCCCCTCCTGGAAAGTCAAGCATTCTTTACCCACATTGTGAAAGAAAATTTCTAGCCAAAATTGGTATTACCAGCCATCTTAGAACTCACGGCTCCATACCTTCATCCCCACTGGATGAGATGAATGGTCATCATCATTCATGATGGACAAACAACAACATGGTAAATGATTCTATATAGTCTCCGTTTGTTCTTACAGTTCATTTACTGTTCTATATAAGCTTCTAAGTTAATTCAATTGATGTGTACTCACGCTTGATATTTTTAGAATTTTTCACAGCTTGTTTCTGTATACTCTGTCAAATGCTTTTCCTTGGTCGATAAAAAATAGTGTAGAGTAATTCATTAGTTTCGCTTAAATTTTCTATCAGTTGTCTTTGAGCAAAGATGACATCAGTACAGCTTTTGTTTTTCTTAAATCCTAGTTTTGTTCCGTTTAGCTGAGGTTCTATTGTAATTCGTAGGCCTTTCTCAAGAATTTTACAAAATATTTTTGCAGCATGAACGCAAATGGGAAATGCCTCTGTGCAGTCTCTTGTCAGTCAGATTATACTTCAGTCTTTTTCTCTCCAAGCCATTACCTCATTTGGACAACAATAACCTTCAAAGTAAAATCTTATCTGTGGCTGACTCGGTCAATCAATCAATCATGTGCCATGCCGGAAAGCGTGGGCGGTCATGACTCGCCATTTCACTCGATCACCAGTGTCGTGGATCAGCTCAGTGTTCCTGTCTCGTCCATGCCATGTGGCCAAGCCATCAAGGTATTTTCCTCTCGGTCTTCCTCTTGGTCTGTTCCCTTCGATCTTGCCAGTTGTCACCAAGTTCTCCAATCCATTTCTTCTCATAACATGTCCAAAAAATTTTGACTGTCTACGTCTAATTTCTCTAATCAGTTTACGATGTTCATTTGTCTCCTGTAGTACTTGGTCATTGGTTTTTCTGTCTGTCCATGGTATTCTTTGCATTTTCCTCAGAAACCACATTTCTGCAGCCATCAGATGTTTTTCATCTTGACTGATCATTGTCCAAGTTTCACATCCATACAAAAGAACAGGCTCTCAACACTCTTTTTCTCGTTTCAATTGACATCTTTTTATTGGTCCGAATGTTTTTCATCTTGCTAAAGGCTACTTTCGCCATGGCGATTCTTGTTCTAATCTCTTCAAAGCATCTCCCATCAGATGTTGTGACTGTTCCAAGATAATTTTACCGATTCACTTGTTGAGGAATATCTCCATTTACTTGTATATTACATTGTGGCACTTCTTTCTTCCTAGTGACGACCATAACCTGAGTCTTTTTACAATTTAATTCTAACCCCAGTTGCTCATTGTGTACAACAACCGCATCTACTAATTGTTGCAGGTCCTGCGCATTGTCTGCAATTAATACTGTATCATCTGCATATCTAATGTTATTGATGTTTCGTCCCCCAATGCTGATTCCATTTATATCCTCTACATTTCTGAAAATATTGTCACTGTATAGGGAAAAAAGATCTTGAGACATCACACATCCCTGCCTAACACCTCTCTTAATTGGCTGATACTGTCCCACTTCATTATCAATCCTTATTGCTGCTTGTTGTTTCCAATATATGTTTTTTATAAGTCTAATGTCTTTCCCATCAATTTGTAGATCTGCAAGCATATCCACCATGCTGACATGTCTAACGCTATCAAAAGCCTTTGTATAGTCAATAAAGGAAAGATGTATATCCTTGTTTACTTCTATAGCACGTTCAATAACTGTTCGCAGCATATACACAGCATTTACTGTACCCTTTCCTTCTACAAACCCACATTGTTCTTCCCCTATTTCAGGTTGTATCTTCTTCCTCACTCTTTGCATGATAATTCTTAGCATAATCTTTGTTATGTGACTCATTATACTAATTGTTCTATGTTGATCACATTCCAAGGTTCCTGATTTCTTTGGGATTGCAATAAATACTGAGTTACATAATTCAGGAGGTATATCTCCAGTATCATATAATGTGTTCATCAGTCTGGTGACTTGCTCTAGTCCAAATTCTTCTAAAGCTTTAATCATTTCTGTTGTGATGTTATCTGCACCGGGGGCCTTGCCAGCTTACATATGTTTAAGAACATTTCGAACCTCCATCTTCAAAATTGGCGGTCTTTCATTATTAAATCTAATATCATACTGTTCATCTTTGTTATCATCATAAAGGTGTTTCACATAATCTGTCCATACCTGTAGAATCTGGTCCTTTTCTATTATGATTTTGCCATCTTTAGTTCTTAGACACCTTGTTGATGTACTTGTTCTTTTCTTAGTAAGTACCTGAATTCTTTTGTGCACTAATTTGGTATTTTGACTGTTGTGTTAGTTTTCAATTTCTAAGCACTTTTCCTCAAGCCATGCTTCTTTTGCCTCCTTACATAATATTCTGACTTGTCTGTGAATTTCTTCATATTTGACAGAATTATTTTTGTTGAGTCTTCTTGTTTCCATGAGGTGTAAAATTTCTTCAGTCATCCATTTCTTACGACCCAACTTCATTAATTTTGGAATAGTTGTTTCTGCAGCCATATTGATTGAATTCTTCAACGTTTCCCATTGATCATCCACATCCTGGAATAATATCTCTAGATCGGACAATATTTCAAATCTGTTCTGTACTTCTATGTTGAATTTGTTTTGTATTTCCTTGTCATTACTCAATGTACACAAATCATATTTAGTGTTTCCTGTTATATACTTAACTTTCTTCAACTTTATCCTCAATGTTCCTGTGAGTAATCTGTGGTCACTATAACAATCAGCACTGGGAACTGTTTTTGCTACTGTTAGCGAGTTTCTAAATCTTCTGCTAATGAGAATGTGGTCAATCTGGTTTCTAATCCTGCTATCAGGACTCCTCCATGTCCATAATCTTCTAGGGTTTTGCTTAAACCGGGTGTTTCCTACAATCATTTCCTGTTCTTTTGCCCACTCTACGAGTCTGTATCCTCTTTCATTTATCTCTCCTAAACCATAGTTTCCTACTGTGTATCTATCCCCTTGATTTCCTACTTTTGCATTGAAGTCCTCTATTATGATGTGTATTTCTGAATTTTTACATTTCTTTAAAGCAGACTCTATGTCATTATAAAATTCTTCTACACTATCTTCACTGTATTCTCCTGTTGGGGCATATTTATGCTAAAAGGTCTGGCACTTAATTTAACTAGTAGAACTCTGTCCGACACGGTCCAATGTCCTTGAACAGATTTTGATGTTTTCCGGTCCAAAATAATTGCCACTCCCCTATGACGATCTTTACCTCCAGAATAAATAATCTTGAAATCTTCATCTATCTTGATGCCTGCTCCTGTCCATCTCGTTTCGCACATACCTAAAAATATTAATTTTTTTCCTTTTCAATTTCTTGTTTTATGTTCTCTAATTTTTCGTCGTCGTTTAACGTCCTAACGTTCCATGTTGCTAATTTTAACGTCTCTGTCCTTGTCTTGCGATGATCAGTCTGTAAGCGAATCATGATATACTAGGCACTTTTAAAGAGGTAGTTTGCCGTTGCTTTCCTCTATGGCAGTGGCCGTACTGGTAAGAGACCGCAGCCATTGACTCAAGAAGAGCTCCTCTGCCTGCCGTCGTGAAACTCGAGACCATGACCAACAAATACCTGTCGGCTGCCCTCAAAATTTCAATCACCACCTGCCTTCTGTGGCTTATTTTGAAAACTTCCAATAAAAGAACACAAAATAACATCACATAATCCACAGAAAAAAACTATTCACGGGAAATCCATGGGAAACCACACGAAATCCAAAGGAAAACACTAAATAGCGTCCCCCCGAAGAGTAACGCGTCATTTTGTCGCCATTGTACCGGAAGCACCCAACCTGTGACTCGGTCACAGGAGTATAAATCTAAGCTTTGGATGGATCCTAATATAACTTCTCTTCTTAGGTTGAATGGGGTAGGGGTAATGGTATATGCGAATTGCAGCAGTAGGAAAAATCCCATGCCGGCTTGCTAGGCCAGTCGCATGTTAAAGACAGAAAATCTGACCAATTGGATGCGTCACCCTTGGCAAGCCAGAGACACGTTGGCCCATAACCTCGCAGTCATGGTTTTCCGGTGTACACCAAGGCAAAGTTGACTTGTGTTTTCTGCAAGTCACTTGCGGGCTACTAATTTTCGCTTTTCACCCCCCCCCCCCCTGAGAGAAGCTAGCTGATCTTAACCCTGCTGTCTCTCTATCTCTCTCTCTCTCTCTCTCTCTCTCTCTCTCTCTCTCTGGGTGTGTGGGTGGGTGAGAGATGTGTGGTGGGGGGATGTGTGGCGGGTAGGAGATGTGTGTGTGTGTGCGGGTAGGGAGATGATGTATGTGGAGGTGTGTTTGGGATGTGTTGGTTGGGGGATGGGTGGATGGATGGGGTCATGTATGTGCCTGTGGGTATGTGTGTGGTTGGGTGGTGGATGTGTGTGTGTGGGGGACACGCGGATGGATAGGAGATGGGTGGGTGGGTGGGGGGTTTGTCTCATAACATGGTAACATGCATTGTTTATGCTTGCAACATTCATTTGACATTTTTTTTCTCTCTATGTGAATGCACTATGCACCGATGAACGAAAGATGAGTGATTGGAAGGGCCGAATGTAAGACGGGCCTGCATGCCCAATTTGTTACCCTTCGAAAATAAAGTTTGTTCGTTCGTTCGTTCGTTCTCTCTCTCTCTCTCTCTCTCTCTCTCTCTCTCTCTCTCTCTCTCTCTCTCTCTCTCTCTCTCTCTCTATTTTTATGTCTAAATCTTTAACTCTCTCATACCTGCTCCTTCATATATCTCTATATTTCATTCCTCCCTTCGTGCATCTTTCTCTACTTCGTGAACGGACTTTTCATCCTGACACCCTAAAGACGAATGAGCGTATGTAAACGCTTTTTACATCCTAACTACCCCCTTATCACGCAATGCAGACATAACTTTCCCCGTCTAAAGTGTAGTACTACAGTAAAACCCCACCCACGTTGTGCTTCTTCATTACATCGAGGAACAGAACATTAATCCTGGTCCCACATTACAGTGTTTTATGCTTGTTGTATCAAGCCAGGAATTAGTACTCCTGTCACAGACTACGACTCATGTTACCCTATCTCGTTATCTGTGTAGAACACCCAACATTATTACCGTTGCATCAAATGGTTACTCTAACGCATCTCTTGAACAAGTTCACTTGTGATTTTGGTTCAAAGAAGTAGACAACAGAAGTAGAAATTAGAGTGCATGCTAGACAACATTCAACTGGAAGCTATACTTACCATGCCGGGATTCGAACCTGTCACCCCCAATATGTCCTCTAATATCTTCTTCTACTTCTAACAGGAAATCAGACAGACGACTACTATTAGGACCAAGAGCCCTCCCAAATACAGATGTTGATACTGATCACAAACCAGTCATAATGAAAAAAGATTTCAACATACAGGAAAATAAGAAACAAAAAGGTAACAACACATGTCATCAATTATAGGAGGCTACAGGAAAATACGGTTAAAGACGAATTCAATCAAGAAATCAAAAATCTACATAAGAACATCCCTGATGACCACTCAAGCGTAGATAAGGTATGGACAATTTTCAAGGCTGCCATGCTCAACACACTGGAAAATAAATGTGGAACAAAGAAAGAAGGGCAGGACAAAAGATTAAGAACAGCCTGGTGGACCAACGAAGTTAAAGATTGCATATTCAAAAAGAAAGTAGCGTTAAAAAAGTGGATCACAACTAAATCTGAACAAGACTATGTTACTTATAGAATAGCACGACGTAATGCCAAACGAACAATTAGAGCATCTAAATATGAGTCCTGGAGAATATAGGGTGAACAGATGGCCACCCTTAACAAAGAGTACTCAAGAAAATTGTATAAACGTGTCAACACAATGAGAAACAGAGATGCATGCTACAACCCAACCACCGTCATAACCACCAATAGAGGTATACCGATATTTAATCCACAACAAAGACTAGCAAGGTGGGCAGAATACTTTCAAGAACTACTTAACTACATACATAACATAGAAAAACCCACTTTTGTGTCTAAAAGCCAGGGACAGCAAGAACCAAATTTCATACCTGCAGAAGTCAAAGCAGTTATACAGAAAAGTCCTAAAAACACAGCACCAGGTCCAGATGGAATAACCACAGAAGCTATTCATGCATTGGGGAAACAGGAGTTAAACGGCTAACAAGACTTTTTAATATAGCATGGGAAGAAAGAAAAGTCCCAGATGATTGGCAGTAGGCAATAATAGTACCAATATGGAAAAAGAAAGGCAATATGAGAGAGTGAGAAACATACAGAGGTATATCACTCCTAAGCCATATAGGGAAAATGTATGCAAAACTATTGGAACAAAGAGCTAGGCCCATAGTTGAACAACAGTTAAGCAATGTACAATTCGGTTTTCGTAAAAGTTGCACTGATGCATTATTTACACTTAGACAAATATGTGAAAAAAACTATCGAATATAGTGACCAGCAGAATATTGTGTTTGTAGATCAGGAAAAGGCTTTCGATAGTGTAGACAGACTCAAATTATGGACCATCCTTGAAGACTATGGGATACAAGGGCAACTGCTAGAAAACATCATAGCCATGTACCACTCGAGCCGAAGTGCAGTAAGAACACAAGAAGGTATATCAGATATGTTCACAGTCAATACAGAAGTGAGACAGGGGTGTGTGCTCTCCCCTCTGCTATTTAATATCTACATGGACAGAATATCCAAAGAAGCAAGTCTCGACAGAACAGATTCAGAAAATTTAGAACTCTTTACTCCAGATGAAACAACTGATCTACAGGATATAAATGAACTTCTATTTGCAGACGATCAGTGCCTGTTTTATAGCGACGAGGGCAGACTGCAAAATCATTATTAATAATCTGAGTTCAACATGCAGGAGATACAATATGAATATAAATACAGCCAAAACCGAAGTAATGCGAGTATACAGATAAATAGCACAACATTGAAACAAGTTAAAGAATTCAAATATCTTGGAAGTATAATCACAGAAGATGGCAGATTGGACAGAGAAATCAAAATCAGATGTCAAAAAGCTAGTGAACTTACTTATCAACAATCACCCTTATTGAAACATCCAAATATACTCATGTTCGCAAACGACAGATAATAAACAGCATATTCATACCAACCCTACGCTACCAATCTCAAACCTGGACTTTATCCAAATTACACCTTCGCAAAATCAACACAGCAAATGAGATGCCCGAGAAGAGCTGCCAACTTAACAATCCGCGACCGAGTAAGAAATGTTATTATCAGACAGACTGTGAGATCAACACCTTGCGCCACATTTATTGAAAGACAGAAGATCAAGTGGTTTGGCCATGTTGTTAGAATGCAACACCAGGAACTACCATCACTGGCCTTACATCAAAGATCATCTGCGACGAGACCACGAGGACGTCCAAGAAGAAAATGGATTGATGACATGAAAGACATTGTACAACCACACCGAATGACACTATCCAGTGCCGCCCACCGGGCGCTGGAAAGCAAATTATTCCTCCTCACGACGCTTGACAGCAGAAGTGGAAGATGTGGAAGTTGATGGTGATGATGAGGATGAGGATGATAAACGTCCCTGTCCTTGTTGTTCAGTTAAATATGTTTTCGTTGCCTCGCTTTGAAATCAAGCACAGTCCTAGCACGTCCTACTACTACTTGTAGTTGCTATTCCTCGAGAATACATTGGACTTATGTTTTCCTGTTCATTCGCTTTCCCTATTACTAGTGTCGCTCGCCATCAAATGAACCCAATTCGACATCTGAGGTACTAGTAATTTGCATTCCCAAGTAAATGATGAGAAGTCAATATTTTAGTCAAAATTACTGACGTTGGGGTTGAACCCGCTATCTCCGCCTTCAGCGCACACGAAAAATTGCCAGACAGTTAATACTTTTTGTTTATTATTCATTCTGTCTTAACTATAACTGTAAACCTTTCTTTTCCTTTTTTCTTTTCTTTAATTCACGTAGTCCCAGACAATTACTGCTTTAATTTCATTCCGTCGAAGGAAATGGTGATTTGAAATAAAAATGCCCACGGCACAAGAACTTAAATTGGAAGATAATATCAAAAGAATGTACCGGAAAGAAGTTGATGGGCTGTACTATGTCGATGAGTTACTGGCAATTTTCGTGAAGCCTTCCTGTCAATCCTCCTTGTGGGGTTGTGGTAGCTAACCTTAGTTTTATCCTTCTGCCCAATTTCACCTTTTCTGTTAAAGGGAAATTGTTTTTCAACCTTTCTGTTCAAAAGTACATTTTAATGTATCTGGTTTTCACGTAATTCTCTACACATTCTGTTCAAAAGTACATTTTAACTCTTTCTGTTTAAAAGTATAATTTTCGTTTTCTGTTTACAAGTAGATTTTGCTCTTTCTATGTAACAGGACAATGAGAAAACAAGCTGAAAAACATCTGATGGCTGTGGAAATGTGGTTTCTGAGGAAAATGCAAAGATTACATGGACAGATAGAAAAAAATAAATCAATAACCAAGACTACAAGAAAGAAATGAAAATCGCAATCTGATTAGAGAAATTAGACTTAGACAGTCACAATTTGTTGGTTTTTAAATGTATATATATCCCTTTTGTTAACAAGTACACTTGCTCACCTTCTGTTTAAACCTACTATTACTTTCTCTGTTTAAAAGTACATTTTGTACCCCTTCTGTTGACAAAGTACATTTTGACACTTTCTCTTTATACCTATTATTACTTTCTGTGTTTAAAAGTAGATGTTACTTTTTCTGTTTACAAGCACATTGCCCCAAACATTCCGTGCACTTGTCTTGAAACCCGAATGCAAATCTGTAAACCCTTTGTGATACACTTTTCTGATTTCCAGAAGAACTTTTTCAGGAATCTATTGTGGCTGTTCTGTTGGCTGTTATTTCATGAATGCTTGTTGAATTCTGTAGCCATCTTGTGTGAGATTCCAGAACAAATTGAGTGGAATTGTGCCAGACCTCCAGAGATTTGAAGCCCTTTCGGCATGGAAATGGACATTATTCTTCAGAATGGAGTACAGACGGAGTGAAACAAAATGACGGCACAAAAGGTATTATCGGACATTTGACAAGGAAAGTAATGTATCTGAAACTGTTAGACTTTACTGTTATCTATTCAATGTTTGTTGTTGAACCATAACATTTGTTTGTCTGTTGTTATGCTGTAAAATTTGGTGTTTGTTGTTGACCTCTAATATTTTTGTTTGTTGTTAAACTTTCAAACATTTTGTTTGTTGTTAAACTGTAACATTTTTTTTCCTGCAATTGTTGTTAAACTGCAAAATTTTGTGTTTCGTGTTAAACCGTAAACTCATTTATGTGGGTACAAATGTAAAAGTGCAAGTATTTTTTTTTTTTAAATCGTTAACAAAGTACACATAATTTACCGCAGTATCAAAGAGCAAAGGTTACAAAACAAGGAAGAAAAGAATTAAATGAAACGTAAAGTAAAATCGTATGCACATTATACACATTATCTGGGTATGCAGATGCTGTTTCTGGGAGGAATGTTGAGCATACTGTGAACAGATAAGAAAACAAACACTGACGTACTCAGTTCTGCCGATGATACAAGATTAGTCAACAGAACCGTAAAGACAAGACAAATAATAAAAATAAGGCATATCGACAGACGGCGCAAAACGATAGATATTAAATAACATATTTACAGCAATATACTACTACAGAGGTGGCCAACACGAGGCCCTCGGGCCACATGTGGCCCGCCGGGGGTCATGTTGCGGCCCGCGGAGCTAGGTCAAATGAACATAAATGTTAACTTTATTGTACATATCACCAAAAGAACATTACATCATGAGTCGTTGTGACATATTTCAAATATTGTCTGCCTATCAACGACACTTGGATTCCCTATTAAACTGTGTATTCAGAGGTCACAATATTAATTCGAGGCCGAGCCCAATTTTCTAACCACAACCTTAAGCGGCCGGTACGTTTCGTTTGAAGTTGACAGGAGTTGGAAACTGCGTCCACACGACCATCTGGTTGGTGACAAGAAGACGGGAGATAGCAACACTACTGCTCCCCCCCCCCCCCCACACACACCTCTTTCTCCAGCCCGGCCCTTTCCAATACACCATCTCCATCAAGCTGTCATGTTTCGAGATAAAAGTGCGCTTAGGATAGGTACATGAAAAGAAATCGAGTGTGTGGATTGAATTGAGAAGTTTTTAAGGTTTTAACATTGAGAACTGTAAGGAGTCTGTGAATGCTTTTCTAGCGACCAGCTGTATTTTCCGTATTGCATACAATGGGGTTCTTTGGACTCCAGGATGGTGGACTGTGCCTTGGCCGAACCTGAAGCATAGTACAAATGCTCTAGTTCTCATTTGGAGTGGCTGATTCATCGGCATATGATGAAAAAGATTCGCCTTTATATTGCTGTAAGAGCGAAATTTCCTTATTATTATTTGCTCTCCAAGTTTACGACAACCTCAACATTACAGAAGTCTATTGAGTGAATGATCAATGTATATAAGAGGATGGCCTGGCCAACACCAATGTACCTACTACTCAAGTAAATGCACCAGCTGAGTCCTGGCTTCATGGCTAGTTGTTAAATTCAGGAGAAGGGTTATGAACATTGTCGAAACCTGGCAGTTATCCAGATGGACATTTACAAAACATGGATTGTTTCCACCTGGACATTTTTAAAACCTGAACTTTATCTATGAGGACATTTTGAAAACCTGAACGGCATTATCGTGGATATGTTTCACCCCCTGAAACTTATTACTGCCCGTCGTTTATCATGTATGGATAATTTCCATCCTTGACTGATATTATTATGGATATTTATGACTCTTTAAGTTTATCTGCCCTATGGATGTGTATAACTCCTGAAGTTTATATGCCCTTTGGATATTTATAACGTCTGAACTTTATCTGAACCATGGCCATTTATAACTCCTGAAGTTAATCTGCCCTGTGGATGTTCATAACTTCTGAGAAAATTTATTATCAGGTATATTACACCGCTTGAGGAATGTTTCACTGGATACTCCCAAATCCGGAACATTTAGCAGAATGAATATGTGCACCTTGGGAACTTATTAACCTGGCTAGTTCTACTCCAGTGACTTAAACATGAACATTCGTAAAGGGAATATTATGGACCATAGACTGTAGGAACCATGGTGGTTTAGTTTGTGAAAAGACCTTGTGGTATTAGATATAAACTCTCTGTTCCTGATATTTCTCTGAGTTTATGTTGTTGAAGGAAGAAATATATTGGTTGGATATTGGCTGAGAACATCAGCGAGAAAGGTATGATTAATATAGATTATTAATATTATTTTGATGTGGGTTTTTGTTGTTTGAATATTCATTATGTGTATTTGAGGTATTACGTAACCATGGCGTCAGCTAGTAAAGACGTTGGACCAAAGAAGAGAAGAATCACAGAAGAATTAAGAAGTATTCAAGACAGGTGGACTATATACTATTTTTTAGGGGAAATTAAAACAAAACTCATATGTTTGATATCCAACGAACCTGTTTCTGTGTTGAAAGAGAATAACATCAAACGGCACTACGAGATTAAACATGCAAATACGTTTCATAAGTACATAGGGCAATTTCGACAAGACCAAGTAAATGACTTTACAAAAAACCATTTCTGCACAACAAAGGATAATTACTAGAGCCGGTTGAGAGTCAACATGCTATGTAAAAGCTAGTTATGTGTTATTTAAAAAAAAAACGAAGCAATATTCAGATGGTGAAATGGTTAAGGGATATTTGGAGAGTCGTTGAAACTCTGTGTCCAGAAAAGAAGAAGGATTTCTCAAAAAATAAGTCTGTCTCGTCAGGCTATTACTAGGCGAGTGGACGACATTAGAAACTATATTGTAGATAATTTGAAAAGTCGAGCATCCGAGTTTATATTTTATGATCTAGCAGTGGATGAAAGCACAGATATGGCAGATACTGCACAACTGGCAAATTTTATCGTGGGTGTTGATCATCATCATCTTCTTCCACTTCTGCCATCAAACGTCGTGGGGAGGAATAATTTGCGTTCCAGAGCCCGGTGGGCGGCACTGGATAGTGTCATTTCGTGTGGCTGTACAATGTCTTTGATATCGTCAATCCATTTTCTTCTTGGACGTCCTCTTGGTCTCGTCGCAGATGATCTTTGATGTAAGGCCAGTGATGGTAGTTGCTGGTGTTGCATTCTAGCAACATGGCCAAACCACTTGATCTTCTGTCTTTCAATAAGTGTGGCACAAATGTGTTGATCCCACAGTCTGTCTGATAATAGCATAATAGTTGACATCCATTTTAAAAAGACAGAAGAATTAGCAGCGCTGTATCCACCTAAGGTCACTACTAAGTTACGAGTTTGTTAGAAGTAGTTACATCCACATTGAATTGCTTTTTGTTACAACTTAACAACTTATCGGGCTTAACAACGGATGGTGCCCCAGCAATGGTTGGGAAACCCGAAGGTTTAGTAAAATTGATTGAAAATTAGGCCTCCAAAGTAGGTAACACTTCAATGCTAAATTATCATTGCATTAATCATCAGGAGAATTTTTTTCGAAGCCCCTCAAAATGGACCATGTCGTGAAAGTAGTCATGAAAATAGTGATCTTCATGAAGTCGAACAGGTTGAGTCACCGTCAGTTCCAAGAATTTCTATTCTTTAGACTCAGATTATCATGACGTTACATTTTATGCAGAAGTAAGATGGCTGACCCGTGCCAAATTGTTGAAAAGATTGTTTGATTTGCAACTCGAAATACAATCATTCTTTGCAAGCAAGTCGAAAATTATCCCAGAGTTTGAAGACAAAGAGTGGGTTTGTGACTTTGCATTTCTGGTCGATATAACCTAGCCACCTAATGACGTTAATAATATACTCATCTACAAGGGAAAGGTAAATTAATTAACAAGAAATATTTTTTTTGGGTTTACATTAAACCAGGCAAGCGTTTGATCACGATCTCACCTACCGGGAAGCGACTATGTGATCGAAGTTGTAGAACGCTTGCTTATTTACTTTAATTAATAACAACAATTTAAAAAAAAATTAGGTGCGTGGCCCGGCAGGAAATATTATTTCCGAAATTTGGCCCGCCTGCTAAAAAGGTTGGAAACCCCTGTACTACTATATAGCTGCTAATATCAAACTTTCACATTATCCAAATCACACTTACGCAAAATTAACACCAGCGAGATGAAGAGCTTGAAATGAGCTGCCAACTTAACTATCTGATTCATTATAAGAAATGATGCTTTCAGACAGACGATGCGATCAATACGCTGTGCCATATTTATTGAAACGCAGAAGATAAGATGATTCGGCCATCTCGTTAGAATGCAACAGCATCAGCTACCAGCACTGGCGCCAAACTATTGAAGATCTGATATGAGAGTAAGAGGACGCCCGAGAAGAAAATGGATTGATGACATTAAAGACAGTGTACAATATCACGGTATGACACTATCCAATGCCACCCATCGGGCGCTGAAGCGCCAACTATTACTCCCCACGATTTTTGTCCGCAAATGTTGAAGAAGATCATGATGATGTTAATGATCGACAGAAGGAGTGGGATAAGAAAATTAAACATATTTGGGTAACTACTATAGAGAGACAGAGGAAGGCGGAGAAAGATATACATGAAAATGTACACACCTAGGCAATAAATACTAATATAAGCCACACCAAATTCATAAAACATTTCAGGTGACAGAGATGATTGGAGTCATGATGTCAACGTCTGTTCGAAATCAGAGACTTTAAGAACAAGGTAGACGTTACACTGGCAAACAAATACAATTAGAATGTGGTACATCAGGAGCTGGAGTGTATTCGCCTGATGGCGAGGGTTACTGGTAATAGGAAAAGCAAATCCACACACAAAAATCAGTCAGGGGCACTAAAAGTAGCAGCAAACGTATAGACTACACTCGAAATCAACGTAGACGAATATATATTTACAAAAAAAAAAAACAACAACAACAACAAACAACAAAAAAACAAAAACAAAAACCTTTGGAGAACAAGGACCTCCTCTGTGGCAACATTGGAGTCTAAATAACTGACCATGATTTACTAAAGAAGAAAACCGACCTTTTGAAATTAAGTGTGACGAAAACTAATATTTGAATACGGTGGAATAAAATGAGGGAAAATACAAACATTCTGTCAGATCTGTACATGGAAGGACACTATGTGGTACATAGTCGTTGGTGGAAAACTGAAATATTTGGTGACATTAATAGGCACAATGGTTGTGAAAGAACAGCTGTGGAAAAAATTGATTCCTGAAATAAAAAGCAGGTGTCGAATACCACGAAGATTTACACGTATTACATAGAAATATCAATTGGAGAACAATTTGATATTTGGTATTTCTGTGTAATACGTATACACCATTGGACACGACCAATAATTTCTCTTCTTTACATGCTTATTTATATACAATACATAATAGTCAGATGTGTCTGTGTGTTTGTTATTTGACCATTAATTAATTAATTAATTCATTCATTCATTCATTCATGCATTCATTCATTCACTGTGTCTTCATCCGAAGTGTTCTGGTCCTTGCATCTGTCTGAGGTGACCTCCTTGGCCAGATTTCGGCCTCCCATGTCTGTCTGGTTGCTCTGCTCAAGGTAGCGTTCAAATAGGGCTTTGCCCTTGTCCTCGTCAGTCCTCTGCCAGATGAGGTCAGCACCTTGGAAGTCAGAAATGCTCTTATTCTTGACTACACCACTCATGCTTTTATGTAGTCGCCAGAACAATTTCAGTGACTTGTCTGTGCTTACTCTTTGACACACCTCTGCCCATTTTTCGCTTTTAACAACCTTGACCAATTTTTTGAAGTAGATTACTTTTGTGTGCATCTCTCTTTCTAAGTGCAAGCAGGGACTAGGATGACCAGCTCTGTTCTTCTTGGTATTTTGCCATCTCCTTACAGCACTACGCTTATCCACCCAAGCCTTCTCCACCTCGAAATTCCACCACGGTGGCTGCTCCCAGCTTTTTTTCCTGCCCTGAAACGTTCTGCGCTTGTCACGTCTTATTTTACTCACCACATCTTGCCCTTTACTGTCATATTGGAACGTCTTTACCTTTAGCTTGTGCTGCCTGGTTCTGCCTTTCTCCACCAATATGCTGCAAGGGTGGTGGTCGCTGCCATAGTGTCCTAGGACACCCCATCTACACACTGTAGTGAGTGAATGTGAAACTAGCGCCAGATCAATAGCACTGTCCTCATCGCCCGGACGGCTTGCTGTCCTGGTGACACGGCCACTGTTGATACAAACCAGGTCGATGGTTTCCAGTGCAGTCTCGAGCTCCTCCCCCTGTGTATTGGAGGAAGTGTTTCCCCATGATCTGCCTTTAGCGTTGAAGTCACCACAGAAAATAACATTTCTCTCGTGGCCTAATATGCCACTTAAGCACTGCCACTTCTGGGCGTCCACACTGGCATTGCGGGCATAAACATTAACCAACACGAATGGTATACTGGAATGAACTCTCAACTCCTGTATTTGTATATCGTCACTGTCCCAACTGGACATGTCTAGCTCTGAAGCCACCATGCTGTCGCGAACGAGAATCGCCATTCCCAGATGTCGTCTGTTGTAGAAACATTTGAAGCCGGCAATTAGGAGTATCTGATCGCCCAGTCTCGTCTCCTGGGGTGCTACAATGTCGTTCCTGTAAACTAGGGTTTCTAAAATAGAGCCCCGTTGTTTTACACTGGCACAGTTCCAATATAGAATACGGATATTCCTGAGTCCTAGACGGTGACACTTGAGTCTAAAACGCCTCAAACCACCACGCTTACCTTGCTTCTTTTTCCCTGCGCGGCTACCACGCCGCTTCGGTATGTTGACTGCTGGCCGCACGAAGAACACACGTTGTTCCGCCATGTTGAAAAAACGTAAACACAGACTGATAAAACCACACACGCTGCTGAAAATTCACTCAAGGATGGCTTCGCTCGATGCACGAACTCCGTAGTACCCGCGCAGATCTTGAGTAGAAACTCCTGGTTTTACATCCTGGAACACCAATTACACGCAAGAGATGAATAAATCCATCCCCTACGCGAAAAAGTTAACGAACACAAAACAACACGACCGTCCGTCGCCATCTTGAAACCGGAGAAATAAAGGCTGTGCTTCGAAGATCAAAAAACAGTGCTCCAGGTCCTGATGGCATAAGATACGACGACATAAATAGATGTACCGACAATGAGCTAGAGAAACTAGCAGACATATACAACAACAGTATAGGGAGTGCTAGCATCAAGGAGGAATGGTTACACAGCTATCTGATTCCCTTGCCGAAGCCTGACAAAGACCACAAAAAAATTCAGGGATATCGAATTATAACCATGCAGAATACAATAGGCAAGCTGCTGGAGAAGGTAATTGCCAGGAAAATATCAAGCCAACTAGAGAGGCAAGGTGTTTTCCCACCCACCCTGGGTGGGTACCGTCCAAAAAGAGAAACCTGGACCAATGCAGCAGTCTTTGCCCAGGATGTCTATGAAGGTTTCCACTCAATCACTGAAACCGTTGCTGCAGCGATTGATCTTGAGGACGCATACAACAGAGTACCACTGGATTTTTTAATGTTTCAGCTTCTCGAACTAAACGTAAATCCATTCCTCCTTAGTTGGATCGCTGCAGCCCTCTTCCAACGGAAAGTAGTTTTTAGATGTGGCAGTTGGACTTCAGAACCAACAACAATATATCCTGGCCTACCACAGGGATCACCATTATCTCCAGTACTATTCAACGCCTACACAGTGAGAATCACCAGTGAGCAGATCACTGGACCTGCAGGACATTGTCATATGCCGATGATGTTTTAGTGTATCGTCAGGGTAAGGATAGAGAGGAGGTTGCTGTGGAACTACAAACCGAACTCAATCGCATAAGTACTTGGTGTGATGAAGCTGGGGCAATGGTCAACCCAACAAAGGCAACAGTGACTTGGTTCTCGTTGAATAATCATATTGTCAACACTCCAACACCAACTGTAATGCTGTGTTCAGAGACGGTGGAAAGAACGCAGGCAATGAATTACCTGGGGATACGGTTTGATCGAAGCCTTGCTTACAATGTGCACATAGACCAGGTGATAACAAAGGCCAAGCGGGGTTTGGCAGCGATGCGGGTGATGGCGGCAGCAAACTGTGAGCAGCGCCATCTATATCTTCTGTATGAGGGGCTGGTCATGTCTGTTTTGGAGTATGCAATGGCAATCCTGACTCTCAGCCATAAGCAGATAGAAAGGATGGAAAGGATACAGAATGAAGCTATGCGCATTATTCTTGGATGTACAAGAGATACAGCATGCAGGGCGATGCGCTACCTTCTTGATTTTCCAACCATTGAAGAGAGAATACAAGGTTGCAGGGCACGCGCCTACCTCAGAATTAACGCAAACACACAACATCCACTGCATAGTGAAATTAGGAAGATGAAGGGCAGCAGGTTAAAAAGAGGACGGTCGTGGATGGGTCAAGCCGAAGACATTCTTCAACAGGTGTGTTCACTTGAGGACTTAGAACCTGGCGAGGAGTGGGTGCAAGTGCCAACAGACTTCTGCACATCCTTTTCAGTTTGCATCCAACTAGATAGAAAATGCAGACAAGAAAATCCGGCTGCTATTGAGGCTGAAGTACAAGCGTTGATTTTCGAGAATTCGCTAGACGGTGACGCGGTCATCTACACAGATGGGTCAGTCGTCCGACATGTGAGAAGCTCATGGGCCTTTACAGCTCGGGCCGGAGGGATAATTGTGAAGGAGGACTCTGATGCTTTCACTGAAACCACAAGTAGCCTGACCATCGAAGTCATGGCAGTAAGTAAAGCAATAACATGGCTCGAGACACAGACATTCACTAGGGCTTGTTTCCTTAGCGACTCAATGAACATGATCAAGAGGATAGAGGAGGGGTCGATCCGATGAGAATGGTTGCTGCCTCTGGAGCGGTCTCGACTGGCAAAGATTAGTTTCATCTTCGTGCCAGGGCATGCGGGAGTACAAGGAAATGAGCGGGCTGACAAGCTCGCAGGTGAGGCTACTGTGGAGGGCGGACGCGCCATGGACCAGGCCGACATTCTGAATGCTCTACGAGAAGTAAGACTTTTGCGAGAACCAAGTGATGACTGTGAATCTACAACAATGGCCAGACTGCGAGAGCAGCAAATTAAAAGAGGGGTGGCCAAACAAGAACACTACGCAGGAAGCCAAAGAAGATTGATAAACCAACACAGAACTGGCGTCGTTAGCCGCTACACGTTGCGGGATTTGCTGAGGAGGGGATCCGAGCACTTATGGACTGAATGGTTCGATGTGCAATGAGGATGATCTGTCGACTAACTAACTAACTAACTATTCATTCATTCATTCATTCATTCATTCACTAGCAAGTCCTTTGTAGAACCTCGCTCCCATAACAACCTTCCTGAAACCTCTCGGTCATTAGCAAGACGTCCCGCGTCCGATACACCCATCTGGAGATCATCTGCCACAACCTACGCCCATCTTCTCTTTGGCCTTCCTATTCCTCTCTTCTCAGGCATACACTCTTCCATTATTGTTCTCTCCAATCTTTCGTGACGTTTCAAGTGAACAAAATATTTCAATGTTCTTTGTATTAATCGTCTTTAATAGCCAACATTCTTCATTATTCAGCTCGTGGCGTATAGATGCATTTGTTCTTTCTTTAAATCCACGATATTCTTAGAACTCGTCTATCACATTTATATTCAAAGGCATCTATGCGCTGTTCAGCTTGTTTAGTAAGTGTCCAGGTCTCACAGGCGTGTGTTGCAATGGGAAAGATGCATGCTCTTTAAAAAAACTAAATTTGCTGGTTTAATATACAATTCTGAGACCCATGGTGCTATTTCATTCGATGAATACGAATGATGTCCATATCCCATAGTTGTAAGTCCATGTGGATAATAGACCAGGCTAAGGAAGACACCTTGTTAGAAGTGTATAGTTGGTCATGCGTCAAAGTAAACTTATTCCTACAGCGAGGAGCCATCATTATTTGGTGGTGACAGGTTCACATTCTGGACGGTAACTATAGCTTTCATTTTTATGTTTTCTACTGCGCCATCTAATCCCTATATCTTCCTTCGTCTTTTATGAGCGGCTAACAATATATGAGTGTTTATTTGTAAAGACGGACACCGGATATTGAAGACACACTGGGCATGAAGGTAGGGGAACTGGCAAAGGATTCAGACACTGGTCAGGGGACGTGATCAGAGAATAGTTCTTCCAGGGACCAGTTACAAAATGATGATGATCGGAGAATAACGTTTCACCGTTTACAAATGCACACGGTGCGGTTATAAATAATGACACAGATTATAATAACGAGGACTGCTCACGGAATGTTCTATTCTATTTGCCCAGGGGAATTATAACCGAGTTAACCACAATGTAATAAACTAACATTTGGGACTTTTCGATGAAGTTCCAAGACTTGATCTAGCGCTTTACTAGCCAGCTTATAAGATATCATCACTCACACCCTATGCTTGCTGTTGCGAGAGGCCGAGCTCCCACTACAATATTATCCATACGTGATAATGTGTCAGCAAGGTACTCATCATTCTGTAATCTCAGTGATTTTATTACATAAGAATATGGTAATTAAAGTTTAATGGGCAAGAATAGTAAAATGGCCTGTCTCCCTGGCCAAGAGTTAACGACGTTGTTCGTAATCCCGTTTATCCACTTGGGGAAAACAGCTGCGCGAGATTCGCTAGCGGATCGCGCCGCGCTGGTAACTTACGTGGGTATGTGAGCCGGTCGTTCAGAAAGCAATGGCATACTACTGAACGTAAAACTTGCCTACTACATCAACAGCAGCTGAAAAATGCTGGTGTTGACTGCAACGTCTTATAAGGGATATGCAACATTAAATAAAAATAGTAAAATGTCAATTAAATGTCTCTCGTTTAACCGCTTGTTTCTGTTATCCGCCATCGCCTAAACAAATATGCGCGAGAGTGAACAAACAAGCAGACATCTTTAAAATTGTTCACGGATCACTTTTACACTCTACGGTATAAACCTGGAAATGACTGTGCTGTATATGGCGTGTTTAACCTAAAGAGTGGGTGGAATACACTCTTGCATGAACCTATTAACGAAACTGAAGGAGACTATGTGTTGACATAATTGTGCAATGTGCAGCAATGTAGGACTAAACTTCGTGGCTAAAGGCTTGCGAACGCAGTTCGTGAGCCGGGTACAAGGCGTTCGAAGCTCAGCTGCGACCGATTTGTACAGCAGACCGTGTCGCGTTGTGTTATAATGTGCTGGTATGGGAGCCGGTCGTTCAGAAAGCAATGGCAAACTACTGAACGTAACACTTGCCTAGTACATCAGCAGCAGCTGAAAAAATTATGGTGTTGACTGCAACGTCCCGAAAGGGATGCGCAACAATAAAAAAAAAAACAGTGAAAACATTACGCCAGAAGAAGTAAGGGACTGACTGGAATATGACAAAATGGATGGAAGCTGTGAAATTTTGAACGATGATGAAATTGTTTCTAATGTGACTATTATTGAAGAAAAAGAAATTGATGACGATGAAGGATCAGTTCTTAACCAAAAACCTACAACTAGCCAATCAGAAGCAGAAACAATGTTATTAAAATGCATCGACTGGCTTGAAATGCAAGAGGAAGAAAATGCAACACAGATCCTACTTCTGCGTAAGATACGGAACATGACCGCACAGAAAGGTCCTGCCTCAAAGACATAAGGAGTGACAGATTATTGTAAAGTAACGTAGGTTTACTGTCTTACAATATATTTATGTAAATTACTACTCTTATACAGAAGTTGATATTGATCGTTTTGTACAATTAAATACGATATGTATGTATCATTCACTTTCAAAGGATTTTATTTTCATTGTCGTCCCATGCCAGCAATGAAATCACGGTGCTGTAAATATGTATTAAGAATGTTCTGTTATCCGTCTATTCGGTTATCCGTCGCAGCCCTGGTCCGGACGGTGATAGTTAAACGAAGTTTTACTTATGGTGTAATTTGCCCAACACGATCTCTGATAAGCTGACCGAGAGAGTATTGTCCTAGTTTGGGAACAAAAATGTTTTCCGTCTGTTGGGGGATCTGTATAATTAGCTCGTGAACCGATACAATTTTTAGTGAGAGAAAAAAAACCATACAACCACTCTAATGAGGAATTATCCGACTTCCCACACCGCACACTCACAAGTACAGGAAGAGGAGGAAATAATTGTGCTCATAGTTAACTGAATGCTTTCCTCATCCAGCCGAAAGCATGCAGTCTTTGTTTCCACTTGATTTATTGAACACAACTAGAGTTTGTGTCTTTGGGGATAGTGCCACGCGCAGTTTCAAAATTCCTCGACGTACCAAATCGAGGGTTCGATATCAGCCGCAAACTGTCTAGAAGCAGATCGTTTTGCGTTGATTTCTATGATATGAGTCGTGAACCGTTCATAAAACAATAACAAACTGCTGAACTACAATTGCTTAGTGAATCACATATAGCCAGTAAATGTTGGGGTTGCTTGCAACTCCTGGTAAAAGACATGCAAGTAACTTTACTGAACAACGAGACCTATATGTGGTTGTGTCTGATTTTAGTGGTAGACTCTGCCTCTGTGATTGTAAACGATATGTAATAATGAAGAACCGTTGTCACCACACTTGGGTCAAACACAAGAGTAGTCCAAAGGTAGTTGTAATGATAATTCCGTGACCGAGGTCGGATGCGGGATGCCTGCGTTTAACGGCTCCCTAAGTGAGGGAAAGACTGACCACTTATTCATCCGTGCACTCAGACCTACAATAAGTCACGATCCTATCGCATCGCAGACCCAGGCCAAGATGCTACTTTGGGACACTTTAAACATATAAACAAGTCATTTATAACGTAGCCACTGCTGATTACCTATGCACATTTTACAACCTTCACATGTACGGTCTCTTGAGCACGACGTTTCTGAACTAGAATATTCCTTGAATATTTAGATTCTTCCGCTGGTCCTTCTCTTGAATGAAACCGTGAACCCAAGTAAGGAACTTGCTATGGGTCAGTGAAATGATAGAGTCCATCACATTTTATAGGCCTATATAGAAGGCGTATTTTTAATTACTGTGCAGTGTTTGAAAATATTGTCGGTCCAAGTTTTATATTCACCCTCTGTAAAGTTAATGCAACGTAAGAGGTAAATACAACACTTGGACCAGCAATATTTTCAAACATTGCACACTCATTAACAAATGCACCTGTACTTAGTGGGCGATGAACTCTGCCTCCAAACCTTCGTCTGACCTCGCTCACATGATACGCATAGCCCCCTATCAACTAAACTAACGTGCATTCGTGTAGATAATAGATGTTGGACAACTGGACTTCTGAAAGTTTCCTCTTTAATGAGAATTCGTAATAGTAAGTGCCAATCTACATTTAGTCTTTAGTCACAGTTCAGGTACACAAAAGAGCTACAATTTCAATGATTATATTGTCTTACATAGTTTAGTAAAACAAAAGGGTTATCATTTTAACGAAAGAGTTGTCTTACTCAGAGTTCAGGAAAACAAAAGGGTTACCATTTTAACGATTGGGTTGTCTTCAGGAAAACAAAAGTGCTACCATTTTAACGATAAATATGTCTTACTAAGAGTTCAGAAAAACAAGTTGATAAGCGTTTTAATGTCTTACTCAGAGTTCATTCAAACAAAAGGAATACCATGTTAATGAAAGTGATGTCTTACTCAGAGTTCATGAAAATAAACACCTACGATATTAACGATATAATTGTCTTTCGCAGAGTTTAGGAAAACATTTTAGCGAAAGATTTGTTTTTATCAGAGTTGAGAAAAACAAAATAGCTATCGTTTTAACTATAGCGTTGACACGTATAGTTAATTCTGGACCCCGATGAACGACATGGTTGAAAACAACTACTGGGAAGTGTGCTATTTAAACCACTTGGGAACAATTAATTCACACTTTATCATTTAATAATTCATCCCTCGTTTTGTTAGGGACATGCCCGAGATAATTAATATTAGTGAATTTCTTGGCTGTTTTATTTTACTTTAATCGCATTCGCTTTTCAGTCAACTTCAATTAATTTGCGCATCATGCTGTCTATTACCCCCTCCCCCCTCCCAAATCCTCATAAAATTAATTAACTAAATAATTAAATTACATAAACTATAGAGGGGACTGACCTATCTGAGTTTTATAATTTTGAAACAAATGTGCAACATCTATGTGGGTATCTACTCATAAATGAGGTGGACACATTTGCTAAGATTTTCGACAAGAAAGGGTGGAAAGAAAGCGAACTGGCTATTATTAAACATCATACTTCGTGTATGATTCTATTGAATGAATACCATTCACTAAAACAAAAAATCATTATGTCTATGAAAGGCACACGATTATGGTATTTATGTTCCAAAAGGAAAGTATACTTTGATGTGATTAAGGCGTATATAGGTTAGCTGGTCATTAGTTAGTCGTTAGTCGCGGTTCCAACGACACGGCAAAGGGTCTCCCCATAATGCTTTGTTAATGTGCCAGTAAATATCACACAGAATGCTCCTCACTGTCCTATATGAAACTTCCAGCAGACAGCAGCCACGACAAACCAACAGCACGCACAGACATACATGCATGGGACCGCTGCCAGACTGCCAACTGTCCACCATTAACATTACTCTTCATCGTCGATGGAAGCAGCAATCGCTACAAAACGAGCAGTTTCACATGCATTACTGCATAAGGCAAAACCATCTAGTTCATCAGTTCGCAGTCCGCTATTTTTCCGAATACGCAGTTCACAATACAAACAACTATGGACAAATGGTTGTTGCATTCCACATGAAATTCACAGCGCACAGTGTCGTTTTTTTTTTTTTTTTTTTGCATATCCTTTACAGGACATCGCTGTCAACACCAGCATCTTTCAACTGTATGTTGATTTCTTGCCAAGATTACGCTCAGTAGTTTGCCATTGCTTTCTGAGCGGCCGGCTCACATACCCCGTAAGTTACCGATGCGATTCGAACCACTGCTGATTCTCACCGTCATCACGTCACCTGACGAGAGTATACGAGATTACGGAGAAAAGTCACATAATTCAGTAGTTCGGCGACGGTACCAAATCTGGTCATATAAACCAACCACAGACCACAGATGCAATATGGCAGGCCGGTCGAATGTTGGGTCAGTCCGTCGTTCGCTCGCTCGCTCACTTGCTCCTTCGGTCTGTTTCTCCATCGCTCGGTCGGTGGCTCTATCGGTCGCTAGCTCGGTCAATCAGTCTGTATGTCTATCTGTCTGTCAGTCTACGTACGTGCGTACGTGCGTACCTACGTAATTACTTACCTACCTAACTGCCTACCTATCTGTCTACCTACCTTTTTGTCATAACTGTGACATATTCACATTTTCTGCCATATATTTTTGTTTGAACCAAACATACATTTTGTTTGACCTGAGTCTGTTGAGAAACCGGCATCAACAGCAAAATGCTCTCGTATACGCACCCAAATCAGTGTAATAGGA
This sequence comes from Cepaea hortensis, assembly GCA_963921405.1. Lineage (NCBI taxonomy): Eukaryota > Metazoa > Mollusca > Gastropoda > Stylommatophora > Helicidae > Cepaea > Cepaea hortensis. The sequence continues at coordinate 23,325,675 of OY992885.1, read as the reverse complement.
CTTTTTGTAATATACGGGTAAATGGGAATATTCTTAAACACATGAACGGGTACAACTATCTCGGAAGTCATAACATCTGATTTAAAGTGCCTTGAAGACATTAGAACAAGAATCGCTATGACGAAGGTAGCCTTTCTTCAAGATGAAAAACATACTGACCAATAAAAATAAGTCAATTACAAAGAGTCAAAGAGAGTTGAAGTGCTATAAAGATCCTGTAATTGTATATGGGTTTGAGACGTGGACAATGAACAGACAAGCTGAAAAACATCTAATGGCAGTGAAATTTTGATTTCTGCGGAAAATGCCAAGAATACCATGGACAATCAGAAAAACTATCGAGCACGTCTTAAAAGAAACAGACGAAAACCGTAAACCGATTACATAAATTATACGTACACAGTCACAACATTATGGACACGTTATGAGAAGAAATAACCTGGAGAATTTGGTGGCAACTGGCATTATTGAGGGAAAAATAACAAGGGGAAGGCAGAGACATAAATATCCAGATGACTTGACTACGTGGCATGGTAGAGACAAGAACACCGAGCTGATCCACGATTCTAGTTATCGCATAAGATGGCGAAACACGACTGCCCGCGCTTGTCGGCATGGCACATGATGAGGGTACATTGGATTAACATTTTAACTGTTATATCATTTAGGTGGACTTTTGATCGTGGATAATTGGCTCCATTTGCAATCCAGTGGGGATCGCTCATGGTGGAAATTTAAGCCGATTTGTCAATTAGGAGGGCACAGTCAATGGGTATGTGAACCGATTTGTCATTTACGCTGTCACACTTTCAACGGACAACATTAATCCTTGGTCTGAGAGTGGACTGCTGATTGTCAAATGTGTTTCTAATTCTTAATTCTGGTCAGTAGAACTGTAAGGCATCCACTCTTCCCTAGATCCTCCGTCAGTTTGCGGACCCATGGTCGTATACCATGGAACTCGGTGAGAACAAACAATGAGGGCTGCGGTAGCGTTGTGGCGAAACGTTCGCTTGCCGTACCATTATCCGTGGGTTCAATCCCCATCATGGGTTTTTAAATTTAAAAAAAAACGTCACTTCATTTTCCGGGTCAACCCAACCTAATATTAAATGTTTTGCGTATCCTTTTACAGGACTTAGCTGTCAACAGCAGCATCTTTCAGCTGTCTGTTGATCTCTTGGCAAGATTACGCTCAGTAGTTTGCCATTGCTTTCTGAGCGGCCGGCTCAGTATCCGCAAGTCACGAGCGGGGGTCGAACCACCTCAGTTCTCGCTCCGCTGCGAGACTCTGCGTGATAAACGGGATTACAGAGAGAAAGTGTTGTAACCCCACAGCCAGAGAGACCGGCAACCTAATATTAGTACCAGGAAATGTCTTGCGGCGTAATGACAACTGGCGTGATCCCGACATATAACCTACTTAGTGTCGCTAGGTCTATTCACATTTGGATCTAGCTCTATATATGTATGATGCGCCTTTGGTGTGTAAAAGAGACCTTTACGTATACCTACTTACGACGAGGATATCTCAGCAGTCTTGCATGGAGTCCGTTGAACCTTCCAGAGCCTACTGGTTCCCGGGGTCTCGGTGTAGCTTATCTCTTTAAACACAGTACAACGGCCTTAACTCTTGTATTGCTTGTGGGATTCGCAACAGGTATAAAGGGGGAAAATACCCTTATAAAACATCATAAGGTGAAGACTTTTACAAAAGCTAAATACACAGTGGTTGTGGCCACCGACAAAGTCAAATTTTGACATGAAGACATAAACAACAGATTGCACAGTTCATTGCCTGGCATATTTCACTGCAACTCGTAAGGCGCGTACTGCAGCATTCACAAATTGTTCCTTGATTGATTGATTGATTGATTGATCTAGGAACCGACATCACAGCATTCGGGACAAATTGTTCCTGTAGTTATTTACCCACACGTTCGATCTGCATTGCTTTACCGGGTTTGACTTCATGTTTCTCTCATTAATTTGTGAATTAGACCTGAACGATGTAGGCATTGTAGATCCCTGAAAAATAGGAAATGTATTGGCCTTCAGCAAAGAGCAAGGCAATCTTGTGAATTAGTGTCTTGCTTGATTTAGAGTTCCCCAAGGGTTCCTCAAATGATATGTATGTGTAATGTGTGTTCATACTTAAATCAACCAATCATCTCTCTTCTTTAAATGTTCGTTACCATACTGGACATAGCATTTCGGCCCTGTGTGTGTGCGTGCGTGTGCGTGTGTGCGTGCGTGCGTATTTGTTGGTGCGGATGTGGGTGGGTGTGAGGGTGTGGGTCTGGGTGAGGTGTGTGTATTGGCGTGTGGGTGTGGCTGTGGGTGGGTGTGGGGTGGGGGAGGTGCGCGCGCGCGCGTGTGTGTGTGTGTGTGTATGCATGTATGTTTATTTATGAATTTGCTTAATTTATAACGACAAGGTTTAAACCACAAGAGAAGCGACTTTGTTGCACATATACCGGTTCATATCTCAAGGGGCTCGATCTCTTCAAACAGAGCAGTCTGCCAAACACTCTCGCACTGAGCACGAACTCCGTAGCTCCAGCTGCAGCCGTGCACCTGTAAACAGAATGACATAGTCCGGAAACGATACTTCAGAATGAGAGCCAGACGTATGTATTACAGTAATTACTTCGCCAGATGTATGGATTACTTCGATAGATTTGTGAACTATTTCGCCAGACCTATGGATTACTTCGCGAGACGTATGGATTACTTCGCCACGGATGTCAGTTTAACCTTCCGTTTACGAGGGCGATTGATAATATTTTATGTTATTTTAATTAGCAGCCATACTGATGCACTATGTGTGTATTCAAGAAGTCTGAAAAGGGCCAATTATTACTGCCATATCGGCGGTCAGCGTGACCGTGTTGTTTAATGAGCTCGATATTAATCTCCCTTGGTTGGCCGCGGCGCTGTGAATTCATTCCACACATCGGTCGGTTTGACTTAAATGTAGACTTCTTGTCGTTGACTTGGGGACGTGAATAACAAGTACCTCAGAAGTCGGATTTGATTCGCCAGATGGCGGGGCATATTTGTAATAGGGGACGCTAACGCTCATGCAAAATCAGCCCAGTGCTATCAATCTATGAGTAGTAGTAGCACTTGTCTGTCAAAGTGAACGAACGCAATAGTAATAATAATAATAATAATAATAATAATAATAATAATAATAATAATAATAATAATAATAATAAACCAAATATATGTCAGCTGATTGTCGCAATGTACTGACTGAGTCTATAATGTTTCATATCCTTTACTGGACGTTACGATCAACACCAAGTTGCTTTGTCCAGGGCATTTTACGCATGTGATTGGCTGGCTGAGTGGCTTGAATGCCGGATTCTCCTTCGGGAGACTCGGGTTCGAATCTTTGGTAAGGTGTGGAGTTTTTTTTCTGTCGGGAGCAAAAAGAAACCTCTAAATTGCACAGTTCGCGGCGACTGCCCCAGCCAGGCGGCCTTAATTCTTCAGACTCAAGACCCTCCTGCCATACACCGCAAGGAAGTTTTAACAATGGCAGTAAATGAAAGTTTATGACAGATGATAATCTCCATAGATATCTAAGTTTGCGGGAGGGGGGGGGGGGGGGGGAAGATTGGATCTTTAGTTTCCGGAATTATAAAAAGAGCAACACATCATCATTATTCGTCACCAATTCCAATCAGCATAAACGGAGTGTGACAGGTTTACTCACACTAACGGACACCGGCTCCAAACGCCATCGTGGTCGTAAAATCAACGATTAATAACTCATACAGACATCAATGGGCTCTACAGGTCTACCAGCTCAGTTAAGAGGATGGATGAGGAGGTAATCATGGTAGCTTTGAGGAGGATATATCTTAATAAAGTCACCAGAGCGATCATTGTGTCAAATTCTCAGTCTCTGTTGTGTAATGTTCAGAATCAATAGTTTGGGCTTTAGTGGATGCTAAGCATTGGTACTTCGTTTTTTTTTTTTTTTAAATAGGGATTGAGGTGGATATACTGTCTGGGTCAACCAACGTCTGTTGCTTTACGGAAAGTGAGACGTGAGATGCCATAATTTCTTAAAATACGGGATCGAGGATTCGAAATCAACCCCCGGTGATTAGGAAGCATACAGGTTTGCGTTGGTTGTTATGGTAAGATACGTTAGCAGTTCAAATAGCAATGGCAAAGTACTGAACTAACAGTGTATATTGAATAACAAACAGTCAATAAATGCAGGGGTTGATTGCAAAAACAAGCAAATAACTTGTTACTTGTACGCGGCATGCAAGAGTGCGAGGTAATGATGGAGCAGATTAATAAGCATCTAGAGCGCCAGTGATTAGGGCACTCAGGCAGAGTTAAATTGAGTTGAGCTAAGAGCCAATATCACTGCACTCAGGACATTCCCATACGCGCTCCGTCCCCTCGTTCAACAGCCAGCGAAGAGTCCTTGTCTTCCCTCTCAGTTTTGAGATTCTTCCAGAACCCCTGCCAGTCCCCCGCAATATCATTCTTTCCCTATACGGGTTCTCAATCTGTTCCCCGCCTTCTCCACCTGGCGCTCTGCACAGGCGCTCGACCACTTCTCCCTTGTCCATAGGTAATCTATCACCAAGAGGTGCTTTCCCTGCCAGCCAATCAGCCTGAGTTGAGTTGAGTTGAGTTGAGTCAAGAACCGACATCACTGCACTCAGAACATTCCCATACGTGCTCAGTCCCCTCGTGCAACAGCCAGCGAAGAGTCATACTACCAATCGTTCAAAACGCCATCTGATTAAAAGTTCTCCTGGTCTTCGCTTTCAGTTTTGAGATTCTTCCAGAACCCGTGCCGATCCCCCGCAATCTCGCTCTTTCCACATATGGGTTCTTAATCTGTTCCTGCGCCTTCTCCACCTGGTCCCACAAGCTCACGATCACCTCCATAGGCAAGATACCATCAAGAGGTGCATTCCCTGCTAGCCTATCAGCCTGTTCATTTCCCCGTACACCCGCATGGCCAGGGCAAAATATCCATACAATTCTCACGATCTGTGACATCTGAAGCGACGAGAGCCATTCCACACGAAACATTCCTTTCTCCACCTTGCTAAGCATACTCTTTGAATCCGTAATGAATACAACGTATGTTGCAGTAGTCTCCTGTTCATTCCCTAGCACTCCCGCATGACCAGGGCAAACAAATCCATACAATACTCACAATCTGTGACCTCTGAAGAGAGGATAGCCATTCCACAAGAAACGTTCCTTTCTCTATCTTACTTTGCATACTCTTTGAATCCGTAATGAATGCAATGTGTGTTGCAGTGATCTCCTCTAACCAGCGGAATGCGGCTGTTACTGCTTCCACCTCCATTCTCATTATGGAGGTCGTAGTCTCATATGCAGAGTAAGGCAAACATTCTACAGGCAGAGTATAATCGAATGTTGAAGATACAATAACAGATGAATACCATTTGTAAGAGTGCGTGAACTTGTATCTAAGTGCGGGTCTAGCTAGGAGAGACGAATGAAAGGAAGTGTTCGAAGTGTTTACAATCATGTTGCTACTGGAACGATCAGTATCTACACAGTGCTACTTGGATCTATGAGTGTGTCCGTTGCACTACAGTGGTGATTCTTACAGCAATCAACCAGTCAGTCAATCAATCAATCAATCAATCAGTCATACACAACAATGTCATTACAGCCACCACAGCCGCTGCTGTATAACAACACAATAAACATATCAACACACGGCTCGACTTCTGACGATCAGCATCCGATTCATGGTTGCAGGTTATGTAGACCCAACAGCACAGACATACTGCGATTATGACTGGCACCTTGCCATCTTGACAGACGATGCTGAACGTCTCTAAGTCAAATCCCTTAGATCTGAGGGCCTGGCCGCTACCTACCTCCTGCTCTTGGAGGTTTGATGCTGAGCCGCCAGCATCTGCAGCCTACCTTGTTCCAGACGTACTGGTTATCCTTTCCTCTGATTGTCTGGAGATAACAAGGCAAGGTCGAGAGAGGGATCATGCTGTATGGGCAACACATGCTCGCTGATTTCATGCCCAGGCATTGTGCTTTGGAATTCTAGATCTGGTTCCAATTCACATACCTTTGTCTGTCAATCCGGCAAGGTGCCACTTACACCTCTCCATAGCACAAAGACTCGGCTGAAATTAGAGACCATGTGTTGTCCATGCAGCATGATCCTTCTCTCCGCCTGCTTAGTTTAGTTCAAACGAAAGGTAACACAAATACATCTGTATCAAGAGAAACTGCAGAAGCTGCCTGATCAGCAAAGCAATCTCTATGTGTCCGCCTGTCGGAGCTTCGATCCTAGACCAGTTACAGACCAAGGCTTTGCGGATTTTCTGATTTTGCCTGGTCTGCCCTGTCCTGATATTTAGTCTTTAGATTGCATTTTTTGGAACTAAGGTACTATTTGCAGCACCCCTCTGTCCGAAGCCGTTAGCACAATGTGGGGTGATTTGGTCAGCGCCGCCCAACATTCGTCCATAACAGAAAGTAGCTTTTATAGCTTTCAGTTATTGCATGTTTCACACAAGGTCAGATGACCGTAAGCTGCATAATCACGAATGCAATACTTTCAAAGAGGCTAGATAATATGTTTAAACATCTCTACATGTTAAGATTATCAATGGCTCGTTGACCATGCGTTAAAAGTTAGTTGCATATACTTTATAGGACGTAGCATTCAACCCCAGCATTTATTTTAGCTGATCGTGATTCCCGGGCCAGTTTAAGTTCAGTATTTTGCCATTGCTTTCTGAACGACCGCACCAATACTATTTCATAAACAACCAACGTAAGGCGGTCTGCTGGGTAACCGCAAACAGCTGTGTCGAACACGGTATGCGTGATTACGAACTGGGTCCGTAAATCCTTCGCTACGGAGCCGGCTGGCCACGAGTGGACACCGGCCAATTGGGGTATTAACATGCCGCTGGAATACCGACAATCACAAACCAGATACATTGTTGCAAGCAATTTAGACCCACCACCACATTCATGCAGCACTAAAAGCTTTCAGTTCCAACATGTTTTACATCTGATGACCGAAACTGGATAGTTACGAATGTATTACTTTCTAAGAAGCTTAATATGCATCAACTATCTGCACATATTAACATGGCTGTGACATAACCCACACAATGTTTTTACACATTTACTACAATTCATCATCATCAAGTGCCGTGCCGACTGGCGTAGGCGTTCATGACTCTCCACAGATCTGGGTCTTTGGTTTTCTGGATCAACTCTGTCGTTGATATTTCTCCATGCCATCGATCAATCCATCCAGCATCATTTCTCGTGGTCTGCCTCTGCCTCTCTTCCCCTCGATCTTTCCAGTTGTCACGATGTTCTCCAGCGCCTCTCTTCTCATCACATGACCCAAAAAAGCTGTTTTTCTCTCTCTTATTTTTGTATATAATGTTCTAGTTTCATTAGCCTCTTTAAGGCACTCGTTGTTAGTTACTCTGGCTGTCCGAGGAATTCGCAACATTCGTCTAAGGAACCACATCTCTGTTGCTTCCAATCTCTTCCTAATTTGTACATTTATATTCCAAGATTCACAGCCATACAGCAAAACAGGTTCTATATAGCACCTCAGCACTCTCTTTCTTACATTCAATGATAGTGACTTATTGCATAAGATATTCATCATTTTCTGAAATGCAGCCTTTGCTTGCCCTATTCTGCTCTTGATCTCTGTTGTGCATCTTCCATCTGATGCTATAAATGTCCCTAGATATTTAAAACTATCTACTTGGTGAAGAATTTTCCTTTCTATCTCTATTTCATATCTGGGTGTCACCAGTTTCTTTGATATCACCATTGTTATTGTTTTCTTGATATTTAACAATGGTAATACTATAATTCACCAAGAACAAAATGGAAAGCAGACACCGTAAACACACAAACAATGGTTCCTAGCAACGGCAATTGTGGAAATCTTCAAACTGTACATACAATAGTCGGCAACATAATTTTAATTGCGAATCCGTTACCTTGGATGGAATCTGTCCAGAGAAACAAACCTTATACTAATGTATGCAGAAGTCGAAGATACTGAGCATTGATGTGCATGGCTATGTGTGACCCACTCCCATCTATATAGGGACAATGAAGAAGAAGTAGAAAACTGCATTTTATCAAGTGAAGAACATTTTGTGCAATAAGTCACTATCCTTGAAAGTCAAATAAAACAACAACAAAAGTTCTTGCGTGTTGCATAGAACTAGTTTTAGCATACCGCTGCGAGTCCTGAACAATTAGTAAACATTTGAATAACGAAGGCACAAACAATAGATTGCACGATATATTGCCTGGCATATTTTGCTGCATCTCGTCATGTACATACTGCAGAATTCACACGACATAAAGTAAAATAATAGATAAATCCTTCAGGCTGAAATATACACATGTTCGCACAGTAATGTCAGTTGTCTACTACTGTACTTTTAAACTGACTAACGTGTCTTTCTGTTTGCACATAACTGGCCTACGTAGATTAATCATTATGGCTTCTGCAAACTTTAACTATTTTGTGTGTTAAACAATTAGTAAACAGGCGAAAATATCCCTGGAAGCCTTGGATGTATGATTTTTATAGAGGATTGCTGAAAATTAATTGGACAGCGAGAAAAGAGCACTCAGGACGTTTAAAGAGAGGCTGAGTCGCAAAGACAACGTATCACAAACATCAGAAAGAGGCAGTCATCGTTCTTGGTCACGTTATGAGAAGACAACAGCTGGAACATGTTGTGACAACCGGAAAGATTTGCGGAAATAGAGATGTAGAAGACAGCGTGAAAACATTATTGACAGTCTTGTGTCATATCACGGAAGGGAGTCAACACATGGATTGATCAATGACGTCGGAGATCGTAATTTGTGGAGAGGCATGATCGCCCACGCCAACCGGCAAGCGACCGGATGCTGAACAAGAAGAAATAGGGGACATTGTAAAAAAAAAAAACTCCCTTGATAATACAACCTTACAGATAGATGCATCTCTTTTACATAAGTTTGCAATCAAACCAGCAACTTCAGTTTATTAATTTTCCATTGCTTTCTCAACGGCTGATTAAAAAAAAAAATGTTTGCATATCCTTTACAGGACATCGCTGTCAACATCAGCAATCTTCAACTGATTGTTGATTTCTTGGCAAGATTACGCTCAGTAGTTTGCCATTGCTTTCTGAGCGGCCGGCTCACATACCCAGTAAGTTACCGATGCGATTCGAACCACTGCTGATTCTCACCCTCGTCACGTTACTTACGAGAGCATACTGATTTATTGCATAAGATACCTTTAATTAATACCAACACTGTGTTACCAATGCCAAACCTGGACAATGACAGAAAAAGAGAAAAGAAAAATCAAAATAACAGAAATATATTCCTGAGAAGAATACCCAATGTATCAAGAAGAGATAGGATCAGAAATGAAGAAATCAGGACTAAAGTGGGGGTTGTAGCTGCACTAGATTTTATTAGAAGGCAGCAAGTCAAATGAGTTGGCCATGCAAGTAGGTTACCAACTAACAGTATACCACAACAAGCAATGATGTACAGACCAGATGGAAGCAGAGGAAGAGGCTGACCACGTAAACGATGGACGCAGGGAATAACAGAGTCCATGAAAATATCGATACATAAAGCCCATAAGCAGGCACTCTCCCGCTGTGTATACTTCACCTCGACACGGCAAGGTACAAGAGGAACATGATGAGATGAGATGAGATGAGATGAAATGAGATGAGATGAGATGAGATGAGATGAGAGCTTTAATTTTCTTAAATGCAGCTTTATTATCTTCTTAACCTCAGTTGTGCATCTTCCATGCCATGTTATTCTTGCTCCTAGGTATGCACATTTAGCCAGCAGGTTAAGCATTTTCCCTTCCAATGTTATTTCACACTTTGTTGTCTTATGTGTATATATATATATATATATATATATATATATATATATAAGTAGTTATAAATGGACGTTTCGGTTATGATTTGCCGGAGCCTCCGGCAATTGACCTTGACCTCGGCTGATTTTCACTCCCCCTCGGTCATGAAGTTGGGTGGTGTAAGGGGTGATATCTAGGTCATATCTAAGGGCGATAATTCTAAGATTTTATGTTTCTAAGGGCAGATAACTATTGAGTGGGAGTATAAAAATTTTAATTAATTATTAAAAAATAAAATAAAATAAATAAAAAATAAAAATCAATAACGACGGGGTGCGGGGTGGTGGCGAGGGGGTGGTCGCCTGGGGTGAGACTAGGCTGTTCAGGTTTAAACACTATCATCACAGGGTTACAAATGAAAACCTTAAAATGTAAAGATGGTCGATATTATTGATGTTAGCGGGTATAGCTTAGTGAAATTCATTGGTGAGGGATGGGTAGCGGCTATTAGTGCTTTGTAGAGTGTCGTAGTGGCATATACACTATCATCACAGGGTTACAAATGAAAACCTTAAAAAGTAAAAATGGCCGATAATATTGATTTTAGCGGGTATAGCTTAGTGAAATTCGTTGGTGAGGGGTGGGTAGCGGCTATTGGTGATTTTTAGAGTGTCGTAGCTGCCTATACACTATCATCATACGGGGTACAAATGAAAACATTAAAAAGTAAAGATGGCCGATTTTAATGATTTTAGCGGGTATAGCTTACTTAAATTTATTAAAGGGTGGGTAGCGGCTAGTAGTGCTATGTAGAGGGTCGTAGTGACTTATTCACTAACATAACACGTGTTACAAATGAAACCTTGAAAGCTAAAGATCGCTTATTGTAATGGATATAGTGTAGTATCATTCGGCGGTAAGGGGTGGGTACCAGGTATTAGTGGTCAAGCAGTGGTCAAGCAGTGGTCAAGCAGTGGTCAAGTGGTGGTCAAGTAAGGAAACATTTTGGGAAAAGTGATTGTAATGATATGATGATGCTTAAAGGGTGGTAAATTAGTGGTCAAGTAGTGGTCAAGTAGTGGTCAAGTGTTGGTCAAGTAAGGAAAATTTTAATGAAAAGTGGTTATAATGATATGGTGATGATTAAAGGGTGGTAAATTAGTGGTCAAGTAGTGGTCAACCAATGGTCAAGTAGTAGTCAAGTGAGGAAATTTTAGGGAAAAGTGGTTATAATGATATGGTGATGATTAAAGGGTGGTAAATTAGTGGTCAAGTAGTGGTCAGCCAATGGTCAAGTAGTGGTCAAGTGGTCGAGTGACCACTTAAATTGTAGATGACGATGTCCCTAAGATTATGGTAGTGGTTAAAGTGATCGATGACATGGTCAAGTAGCGGTCAACCAGTGGTAAAGTGGTCGAATGATCACTTAAAAGGTAGAGAAAAGTACTATATTGAAACGGTGATGGTAAAATGGTCAACAACGTGGTCAAGCAGTGGTCAAGTAGTGCTCAACCAGTGGTCAACCGCTCAAGTGAGAAAATTGTAGGGTATGGTACGTGTAGTGAAACAGAGATGAATAAATTAAGTAGTGACGTTGTCAAGTAGTGATCAAGTAGCGGGCAAGTACTGGTCAAAGGGTCGAGTGACCACTTAAATTGAAAGGGAAAGTACGTGTAGTGAACCTGTGTTGGTTAAAGTGATCGATGACGTGCTCAAGTAGTGGCCAAGTAGTGGTAAATGGTCGAATGACTACTTAAATTGTCGGTGAAAGTAGGTATGGTGACATGGTGATGATCAAGAGTTGGTCAAGTGGTGCTCAAATAGTGGTCAAGTAGTCGAATTACCACTTAAATTATAGGGTATGGTACGTGTAGTGAAACGGTGATGGTAAAATAAGTAAGGACATAGTCAAATAGTGGTCAAGTACTGGTGAAATAGTGATCAAGTGGTCGAAGGATCACTTAAATTGTAGGGTATGGTATGTGTAGTGACATGATGATGGTTAAAGTGATCGATGAAATGATCAAGACGTTATGCCGACTGCTAAGTTCAGAAAGTAATGTCCTTACTATCGGCAATTTCCCTGACAGGAGCGCCTCGAGCACTGATTTTGTATTGATCAATAGCACCTAGTGGTACAGTCAACACACATGGACAATAGTTACATCCGGTCAAAGATGGCGTCGCACCCTATCACACATGGGTAATTGCTACAACCAAACTACGTCTCATTCACTAAAACTGATCAAATATGGTGTCACATCCGGCCACAGGGGTAATAGGACATCTGAGACACGTGGTTAAGAGGGAAACTATAGAAAAAGGGTGTCCTATCGGTTGTCGAGTCAGGGAACCTAACGTATGATGATCACTGTGTAAAGGAGTGAATACACTGCATCATCAACACTGCATCATCACCACTGCATCCGAAGGGTAAAATGGTCACCCCCTTCTCTCTCTCTTTTCTATAACCGTGTAGTCCTAGTGTTATCCGGTTACACCAAAGGACACCCGAGCATCAACACAACAAACTGCCCCGATTCAACCTTAGGCAATGCACGTAACATGACAGGTCACATGTCCGCCGTCATAATCAGCGACGTTATCACGTATCAAATTAGATAGCCACACTTTCATTTCCTTTCTATGTGTCCATAGTGTCTTTACATCTTTCTCCAGAAAACCATTTCCAAGACCAATATATGTTATTTGTCAGTGTACCTGCTCAGTGCCACACTTCACAACCAGACAAAAATACACGTTCTATGTACCACTTCAACCGTCAAATAAGAAAATATGTTACACAAAATATTAAAATTATTGGTCAAATACAGAAATATATCACCCAAACTTATAAAAAGTAGGAACATATGTTAACCAAATGGAAAATATCTTAGCCAAATAGGAAAATTTGTTAGCCAAATAGAAAAAATATTGACCACGTAACGATATATCTTGTCCACACTTATGAAAAGTAGGGAAATTTGTTAGTCAAATGAGAAAAAAGGTTGTCCAAGTAACGAAATATCCCCCAACAAACTTAGGAAAAGTACGAAACTTTGTTAAGCAAGTATGAAAAGGTATCGTCCAAACAGAGAAATATATCACCTAAACTTATAAAAAGTAGGAACATATGTTAACCAAATGGAAAATATCTTGGCCAAATAGGAAAATTTGTTAGCCAAATGGGGAAAATATTGTCCAAGTAACGAAATATCCCCCAACAAACTTAGGAAAAGTACGAAACTTTGTTAAGCAAGTATGAAAAGGTATCGTCCAAACAGAGAAATATATCACCTAAACTTATAAAAAGTAGGAACATATGTTAACCAAATGGAAAATATCTTGGCCAAATAGGAAAATTTGTTAGCCAAATGGGGAAAATATTGTCCAAGTAACGAAATATCCCCCAACAAACTTAGGAAAAGTACGAAACTTTGTTAAGCAAGTATGAAAAGGTATCGACCAAGTAGAGAAATATATCACCCAAACTTATAAAAAGTAGGAACATATGTTAACCACAGAGAAAATACCTTGGCCAAATAGGAAAATTTGTTAGCCAAATAGAAAAAAATATTGACCACGTAACGATATATCTTGTCCACACTTATGAAAAGTAGGGAAATTTGTTAGTCAAATGAGAAAAAAGATTGACCAAGTAACGAAATACCCAAACCAAACTTATGAAAAGTACGAAACTTTGTTAAGCAAGTATGAAAAGGGATCGTCCAAACAGAGAAATATAGCACCCAAACTTATAAAAAGTAGGAACATATTTTAACCAAAGGGAAAATACCTTGGCCAAATAGGAAAAGTTGTTAGCCAAAGGAGAAAAAAGATTGACCAAGTAACGAAATTCCCCAACCAAACTTAGGAAAAGTACGAAACTTTGTTAAGCAGGTATGAAAAGGTATCGTCCAAACAGAGAAATATATCACCTAAACTTATAAAAAGTAGGAACATATGTTAACCAAAGGGAAAATACCTTGGCCAAATAGGAAAAATTGTTAGCCAAAGGAGAAAAAAGATTGACCAAGTAACGAAATTCCCCAACCAAACTTAGGAAAAGTACGAAACTTTGTTAAGCAGGTATGAAAAGGTATCGTCCAAACAGAGAAATATATCACCTAAACTTATAAAAAGTAGGAACATATGTTAACCAAAGGGAAAATATCTTGGCCAAATAGGAAAATTTGTTAGCCAAATGGGGAAAATATTGTCCAAGTAACGAAATACATCGTTCAAACCTACGAAAAGTACGAAACTTTGTTAAGCAAGTATGAAAAGGTATCGACCAAGTAGAGAAATATATCACCCAAACTTATAAAAAGTAGGAACATATGTTAACCACAGAGAAAATACCTTGGCCAAATAGGAAAATTTGTTAGCCAAATAGAAAAAAATATTGACCACGTAACGATATATCTTGTCCACACTTATGAAAAGTAGGGAAATTTGTTAGTCAAATGAGAAAAAAGATTGACCAAGTAACGAAATACCAAAACCAAACTTATGAAAAGTACGAAACTTTGTTAAGCAAGTATGAAAATGTATCGACCAAATAGAGAAATATATCACCCAAACTTATAAAAAGTAGGAACATATGTTAACAAAATGGAAAATATCTTGGCCAAATAGGAAATATTGTTAGCCAAATAGAAAAAATATTGACCACGTAACGATATATCTTGTCCACACTTATGAAAAGTAGGGAAATTTGTTAGTCAAATGGGGAAAATATTGACCACGTAACGAAATACCCCCCAAAAAACTTAGGAAAAGTACGAAACTTTGTTAAACAAGTATGAAAAGGTATCGGCCAAATAGAGAAATATAACACCCAAACTTATGAAAAGTAGGAAACTTTGTTAGCCAAAGTGAAAAAACCTAGGTCAAGTAAGAAAATTCTGATAGCCAAATGTGAAAAGTGTCGGCCAAATACAGAAATAGCTCAACCAAACTTATAAAACGTAGGAAAATTGTTATTCAAACGGGAAAGCTATTGAACAACTAGGAAAATGTAATAGTCAAAGAAGAATAATATTGAACAAGTAATGAAATATATCATTCAAACTTATGAAAAGTAGGAAGCCTTGATAACCAAATGTGAAAAATATCACTCAAAGAGAGAAGTAGCTCGCCCCAACGTATAAAAAGTAGGAAAATTGTCGGCCAAAGGGGAAAAAGTTAGACCAAATACAGAAATATCTCGACCAAATTTATAAAAATCTAGGAAAAAATAGTACCCAACACAACTAAAAGGCTGACTAAAGTTATAAATCCAAACTTATAAAAATAACCAAATAGGAATACATATTGTCCAAGTACAGACATATATCAATCAAACTTATAAACTTGTCGTCCAAAGTGATAAAAAACAAAGAAAGGCTGTCAGCCAGTCTAAGAAATAGGTATGGAAAAGTAAGTCGACCAAGTTCAGAAAAAAAAAAAAAAAAAAAAGGAAATAAAAATATAACTTCTGTAGTCTTGGTCGACTTACTTTTCCATACCTATTTCTTAGACTGGCTGACAGCCTTTCTTTGTTTTTTATCACTTTGGACGACAAGTTTATAAGTTTGATTGATATATGTCTGTACTTGGACAATATGTATTCCTATTTGGTTATTTTTATAAGTTTGGATTTATAACTTTAGTCAGCCTTTTAGTTGTGTTGGGTACTATTTTTTCCTAGATTTTTATAAATTTGGTCGAGATATTTCTGTATTTGGTCTAACTTTTTCCCCTTTGGCCGACAAATTTCCTACTTTTTATACGTTGGGGCGAGCTACTTCTCTCTTTGAGTGATATTTTTCACATTTGGTTATCAAGGCTTCCTACTTTTCATAAGTTTGAATGATATATTTCATTACTTGTTCAATATTATTCTTCTTTGACTATTACATTTTCCTAGTTGTTCAATAGCTTTCCCGTTTGAATAACAATTTTCCTACGTTTTATAAGTTTGGTTGAGCTATTTCTGTATTTGGCCGACACTTTTCACATTTGGCTATCAGAATTTTCTTACTTGACCTAGGTTTTTTCACTTTGGCTAACAAAGTTTCCTACTTTTCATAAGTTTGGGTGTTATATTTCTCTATTTGGCCGATACCTTTTCATACTTGTTTAACAAAGTTTCGTACTTTTCCTAAGTTTTTTGGGGGGTATTTCGTTACGTGGTCAATATTTTCCCCATTTGACTAACAAATTTCCCTACTTTTCATAAGTGTGGACAAGATATATCGTTACGTGGTCAATATTTTTTCTATTTGGCTAACAATATTTCCTATTTGGCCAAGATATTTTCCATTTTGTTAACATATGTTCCTACTTTTTATAAGTTTGGGTGATATATTTCTCTATTTGGTCGATACATTTTCATACTTGCTTAACAAAGTTTCGTACTTTTCATAAGTTTGGTTTTGGTATTTCGTTACTTGGTCAATCTTTTTTCTCATTTGACTAACAAATTTCCCTACTTTTCATAAGTGTGGACAAGATATATCGTTACGTGGTCAATATTTTTTTCTATTTGGCTAACAAATTTTCCTATTTGGCCAAGGTATTTTCTCTGTGGTTAACATATGTTCCTACTTTTTATAAGTTTGGGTGATATATTTCTCTACTTGGTCGATACCTTTTCATACTTGCTTAACAAAGTTTCGTACTTTTCGTAGGTTTGAACGATGTATTTCGTTACTTGGACAATATTTTCCCCATTTGGCTAACAAATTTTCCTATTTGGCCAAGATATTTTCCCTTTGGTTAACATATGTTCCTACTTTTTATAAGTTTAGGTGATATATTTCTCTGTTTGGACGATACCTTTTCATACCTGCTTAACAAAGTTTCGTACTTTTCCTAAGTTTGGTTGGGGAATTTCGTTACTTGGTCAATCTTTTTTCTCCTTTGGCTAACAACTTTTCCTATTTGGCCAAGGTATTTTCCCTTTGGTTAACATATGTTCCTACTTTTTATAAGTTTAGGTGATATATTTCTCTGTTTGGACGATACCTTTTCATACCTGCTTAACAAAGTTTCGTACTTTTCCTAAGTTTGGTTGGGGAATTTCGTTACTTGGTCAATCTTTTTTCTCCTTTGGCTAACAACTTTTCCTATTTGGCCAAGGTATTTTCCCTTTGGTTAAAATATGTTCCTACTTTTTATAAGTTTGGGTGCTATATTTCTCTGTTTGGACGATCCCTTTTCATACTTGCTTAACAAAGTTTCGTACTTTTCATAAGTTTGGTTTGGGTATTTCGTTACTTGGTCAATCTTTTTTCTCATTTGACTAACAAATTTCCCTACTTTTCATAAGTGTGGACAAGATATATCGTTACGTGGTCAATATTTTTTTCTATTTGGCTAACAAATTTTCCTATTTGGCCAAGGTATTTTCTCTGTGGTTAACATATGTTCCTACTTTTTATAAGTTTGGGTGATATATTTCTCTACTTGGTCGATACCTTTTCATACTTGCTTAACAAAGTTTCGTACTTTTCCTAAGTTTGTTGGGGGATATTTCGTTACTTGGACAATATTTTCCCCATTTGGCTAACAAATTTTCCTATTTGGCCAAGATATTTTCCATTTGGTTAACATATGTTCCTACTTTTTATAAGTTTAGGTGATATATTTCTCTGTTTGGACGATACCTTTTCATACTTGCTTAACAAAGTTTCGTACTTTTCCTAAGTTTGTTGGGGGATATTTCGTTACTTGGACAATATTTTCCCCATTTGGCTAACAAATTTTCCTATTTGGCCAAGATATTTTCCATTTGGTTAACATATGTTCCTACTTTTTATAAGTTTAGGTGATATATTTCTCTGTTTGGACGATACCTTTTCATACTTGCTTAACAAAGTTTCGTACTTTTCCTAAGTTTGTTGGGGGATATTTCGTTACTTGGACAACCTTTTTTCTCATTTGACTAACAAATTTCCCTACTTTTCATAAGTGTGGACAAGATATATCGTTACGTGGTCAATATTTTTTCTATTTGGCTAACAAATTTTCCTATTTGGCTAAGATATTTTCCATTTGGTTAACATATGTTCCTACTTTTTATAAGTTTGGGTGATATATTTCTGTATTTGACCAATAATTTTAATATTTTGTGTAACATATTTTCTTATTTGACGGTTGAAGTGGTACATAGAACGTGTATTTTTGTCTGGTTGTGAAGTGTGGCACTGAGCAGGTACACTGACAAATAACATATATTGGTCTTGGAAATGGTTTTCTGGAGAAAGATGTAAAGACACTATGGACACATAGAAAGGAAATGAAAGTGTGGCTATCTAATTTGATACGTGATAACGTCGCTGATTATGACGGCGGACATGTGACCTGTCATGTTACGTGCATTGCCTAAGGTTGAATCGGGGCAGTTTGTTGTGTTGATGCTCGGGTGTCCTTTGGTGTAACCGGATAACACTAGGACTACACGGTTATAGAAAAGAGAGAGAGAAGGGGGTGACCATTTTACCCTTCGGATGCAGTGGTGATGATGCAGTGTTGATGATGCAGTGTATTCACTCCTTTACACAGTGATCATCATACGTTAGGTTCCCTGACTCGACAACCGATAGGACACCCTTTTTCTATAGTTTCCCTCTTAACCACGTGTCTCAGATGTCCTATTACCCCTGTGGCCGGATGTGACACCATATTTGATCAGTTTTAGTGAATGAGACGTAGTTTGGTTGTAGCAATTACCCATGTGTGATAGGGTGCGACGCCATCTTTGACCGGATGTAACTATTGTCCATGTGTGTTGACTGTACCACTAGGTGCTATTGATCAATACAAAATCAGTGCTCGAGGCGCTCCTGTCAGGGAAATTGCCGATAGTAAGGACATTACTTTCTGAACTTAGCAGTCGGCATAACGTCTTGATCATTTCATCGATCACTTTAACCATCATCATGTCACTACACATACCATACCCTACAATTTAAGTGATCCTTCGACCACTTGATCACTATTTCACCAGTACTTGACCACTATTTGACTATGTCCTTACTTATTTTACCATCACCGTTTCACTACACGTACCATACCCTATAATTTAAGTGGTAATTCGACTACTTGACCACTATTTGAGCACCACTTGACCAACTCTTGATCATCACCATGTCACCATACCTACTTTCACCGACAATTTAAGTAGTCATTCGACCATTTACCACTACTTGGCCACTACTTGAGCACGTCATCGATCACTTTAACCAACACAGGTTCACTACACGTACTTTCCCTTTCAATTTAAGTGGTCACTCGACCCTTTGACCAGTACTTGCCCGCTACTTGATCACTACTTGACAACGTCACTACTTAATTTATTCATCTCTGTTTCACTACACGTACCATACCCTACAATTTTCTCACTTGAGCGGTTGACCACTGGTTGAGCACTACTTGACCACTGCTTGACCACGTTGTTGACCATTTTACCATCACCGTTTCAATATAGTACTTTTCTCTACCTTTTAAGTGATCATTCGACCACTTTACCACTGGTTGACCGCTACTTGACCATGTCATCGATCACTTTAACCACTACCATAATCTTAGGGACATCGTCATCTACAATTTAAGTGGTCACTCGACCACTTGACCACTACTTGACCATTGGCTGACCACTACTTGACCACTAATTTACCACCCTTTAATCATCACCATATCATTATAACCACTTTTCCCTAAAATTTCCTCACTTGACTACTACTTGACCATTGGTTGACCACTACTTGACCACTAATTTACCACCCTTTAATCATCACCATATCATTATAACCACTTTTCATTAAAATTTTCCTTACTTGACCAACACTTGACCACTACTTGACCACTACTTGACCACTAATTTACCACCCTTTAAGCATCATCATATCATTACAATCACTTTTCCCAAAATGTTTCCTTACTTGACCACCACTTGACCACTGCTTGACCACTGCTTGACCACTGCTTGACCACTAATACCTGGTACCCACCCCTTACCGCCGAATGATACTACACTATATCCATTACAATAAGCGATCTTTAGCTTTCAAGGTTTCATTTGTAACACGTGTTATGTTAGTGAATAAGTCACTACGACCCTCTACATAGCACTACTAGCCGCTACCCACCCTTTAATAAATTTAAGTAAGCTATACCCGCTAAAATCATTAAAATCGGCCATCTTTACTTTTTAATGTTTTCATTTGTACCCCGTATGATGATAGTGTATAGGCAGCTACGACACTCTAAAAATCACCAATAGCCGCTACCCACCCCTCACCAACGAATTTCACTAAGCTATACCCGCTAAAATCAATATTATCGGCCATTTTTACTTTTTAAGGTTTTCATTTGTAACCCTGTGATGATAGTGTATATGCCACTACGACACTCTACAAAGCACTAATAGCCGCTACCCATCCCTCACCAATGAATTTCACTAAGCTATACCCGCTAACATCAATAATATCGACCATCTTTACATTTTAAGGTTTTCATTTGTAACCCTGTGATGATAGTGTTTAAACCTGAACAGCCTAGTCTCACCCCAGGCGACCACCCCCTCGCCACCACCCCGCACCCCGTCGTTATTGATTTTTATTTTTTATTTATTTTATTTTATTTTTTAATAATTAATTAAAATTTTTATACTCCCACTCAATAGTTATCTGCCCTTAGAAACATAAAATCTTAGAATTATCGCCCTTAGATATGACCTAGATATCACCCCTTACACCACCCAACTTCATGACCGAGGGGGAGTGAAAATCAGCCGAGGTCAAGGTCAATTGCCGGAGGCTCCGGCAAATCATAACCGAAACGTCCATTTATAACTACTTATATATATATATATATATATATATATATATATATATATATATATATATATATATATATATATATATATATATATATATATATATATATAACATATATATATATATATAAACATTCTACTGTTTTTTTTTATATTCTAAACATGTTGATTCTCAAAATACAGAACTTTCATTAAATGGAGATTATCAACTACAGCCCTCCATTTTATTTGGTACTAGCTGACCCGGCCTGGCTTCGCCCAGGCCCTGGCGGGGATCTGTCTGTCTGTCTGTCTGTCTGTCTGTCTATCTGTCTGTCTGTCTGTCTGTCTGTCTGTCTGATCCGGCCCGGCTTCGCCCAGCCCCTGATGGGGAGCATCTCATTTAATTCATATAAGTAGTCATAGAGGTTCCCGTTCCCGACTGTCTGTCTGTCTGTCTGTCTGTCTGTCTGTCTGTCTGTCTGTCTGTCTGTCTGACCCGGCCCGGCTTCTCCCAGTCCCTGACGGGGATCTGTCTGTCTGTCTATCTATGTATCTATGTATCTATGTATCTATGTATCTATGTATCTATCTATCTATCTATCTATCTATCTATCTATCTATCTATCTATCTATCTATCTATCTATCTATTTATCTATCTATCTATCTGTCTGTCTATCTATCTATCTATCTATCTATCTATCTATCTATCTATCTATCTATCTATCAATCTATATATCTATCTATCTATCTATCTATCTATCTATAGCCAGGGGTCTTAACTTAAGATATAGCAATGCTACAAAAAGTTATGTCCCTTGTTTTATTGTTTCTTATGTTGAGTCATGTAATTACAAAATTAAATTTTAGTAAGTAAATAGATGATTGTACACTAAGAAACTATTACAGTTGGTTGCACAGGAATGAAAAGAAGACGTGTAGAAAATTTCATCTCAATCGGATGGACCGTTCGCGAACGCATAAAGAACGGACATACATACATACATACACACACATACATAAATTGTGTTTTATAGATATAGATTTGCATATGAATAATAAGAAATAACAACAGTCAGGTACGTGTAATTCCAGAGTAATGAACGGGCTGATAGGCTGGCAGGGATTGCACCTCTTGGTGGCAGATTGCCTATGGACAAGGGGGTGGTCGTCTTGCGCTTGTGGGACCAGGTGAAGAAGGCGGAGGTACAGACTGAGAACCCATGTGTGGAAAGAATGAGATTGCGGGGGATCGGCAGGGGTTCTGGAAGAATCTCGAAACTGAGAGGGAAGACCAGGATAACTTTTAATCAGTTAGCGGTGGGAACGATTAGTAGTGTGGCTCTTCGCTGGCTGTTGAATGAGGGGACGGAGCGCGTATGGGAATGTCCTGAGAGCAGTGATATCGGTTCTTAACTTAACTCAACTCAACTCAACTGCTAAAAAGTGAGAGATACTAAACACAGACACTAACCCATGTACATATCTTACAATGAACTTCACTATGGCAAACGTACATCACAAGGTAGGGTGAGCGGATGGGATTGGGGGGGGGGGGGCGATTCAATGATGATATACATTGAAGTATAATGTGATATATGATACAAATTATATATAATACGAATACAATTTGTTATACTACGACACACATACATTCTGATTATTGTAGTCTTCCTCAGAAAAAAAAAAATCAATCAGATCTAAAGAAAACCATGAAATTAGAAAATGCAATAAAATTAAAACATAAAAAGAAATATTCTGCATATTAAACAGCTATCATCGTGATTGTGTACCATCGTGACCGTGTACCATCGTGATCGTGTACCGTCGTGACTTTGTACCAACGTGACTGTGTACCATCGTGACCGTGTACCGTCGTGACTGTGTACCATCCTGACCGTGTAACATCGAGACTGTGTACCATCGTGACCGTGTACCATTCTGATCTCCGTGACCGTGTACCACCGTGACTGAATACCACCGTGACCGTGTACCATCGTGACCGTGTACCTCCGTGACCGTGTACCATCGTGACTTTGTACCATTCTGATCTTATACCTCCGTGACCGTGTACCACCGTGACTGAATACCACCGTGACCGTGTACCATCGTGACCGTGTACCTCCGTGACCGTGTACCATCGTGACCGTGTACCATCGTGACCGTGTACCACTGTGACCGTGTACCTCAGTGGCCGTATACCTCCGTGACCGTGTACCATCGTGACCGTGTACCTCCGTGACCGTGTACCATCGTGACCGTGTACCATCGTGACCGTGTACCACTGTGACCGTGTACCTCAGTGGCCGTATACCTCCGTGACCGTGTACCATCGTGACCGTGTACCATCGTGACCGTGTACCTCCGTGACCGTGTACCTCCGTGACCGTGTACCATCGTTACCATGTACCTCCGTGACTGTGGAGAGCCAAGAGAGCTGAACAAGGTTCACGAATTCTCTAGGAGACACACTCAAGCCAAGCCATGTTCCTTTATCAGTCCAAAAATCAAAATTAGCGTCTACATATTAGCGTCCTTCGCCAAGGACATTGTTTAATCCCTTCACTTCTGAAATGATCTAGTTATTATTTATTCATCTGTTATGAATTCGTTTGGAAATGGTTACGTTAGGACAGAGTTGAGACAGCGGATCATCTGCTGATATATTTAGAAACAACATATTCCGATTGATATATGCTTGACACATATTAACGCTTCTTGAGTTAACATTGCGCTTCTTATGGCTGTACTGAATTCCCTAGACCAGTTCTTACATTTAGAGTCATATTTATGTGCCACATGTTGTGATATGTTGACATTCTTGGTGTTAATAATGGATATGAACAAACATTTATTTTGTATTTTGCGTGCACAGGCTTTGAACTCAAGCGTAGACCATACATGTGCTGTTAATTCTAGTGCACTGGGCTGATTTCTGCGTGTGGATTAGCTTTTCCTATTACCAGTGTCCCTCGTCATCAGGCGAATGTACTCCGACTTCTGAGTACTTGTAATTTACGTCCCCATGTCAAGTGCGATATTTTAAGATTTTAGTCCAACTAACCGGTGTAGGAGTTGAACTCGCTACAGCAGCATTAGTACACCGGAAGTTTAAGAGCGAGCGCTTTTATCCACGCGGCCATGCTAATCTCCATTGACAATAATAGCAACAGGGAGTCACATACTAATAGACTGGAACATAATGAGATCAAATCCCTTTTTCTTAGGTTATATCCCTTAAGCCCGTTTAATGTGTTGTCACACCGACAATGACACTGTGGCTGGAACACAGATGGGGGGAGGTATATACAAACTACAGGTTACCTGGAACTAATAGGAGTTAATACATTATTGAGCTTCAGCAAACAACGCATGCTCACCTTACTCTCACACCTGACACAGTTCACTTGTGATTCCTCACTACCTTACCTACACTCGAGAGAATTCAAGGTATCACTGTTTCCGCTTATCGGTACTTAGCTATTAGATAAGTAGTAGGTAAGTGGTAGGTAGGAAAGTGATAGGTCGGTAGGTAATTAGTAGGTAGCTAGTAAAGAGTACCGGTTAGCAGGGTAGGGGTATCCCCTATCAAAGGAGATGTAAGACGCCTCCTTTCCTCCGTTAGTCTACGGGACACCCTTGGGCAAGGTGGAGTACCCGTTTAGTCCCCCGATCAGGGTTACGTGAAGCCATGGAAGCAGGTGGTGGATGGAGTGTGAGAGCAGCCGACAGAATGTTGTTGCTTATGGTCTTGCACTCTGCGGCGATAGGCAGATGATCTCATCAGTGGAGACAATGGCTATGGTCACCAACTAGTCCAGTCACTGCCCAGAAGGAAAGCAATGGCAAACTACCTTCTGCAAAACTTGCCAAAAAACCATAACAACTATGTTTCCGGAAGGTTGTTATGGGAGCGAGGTTCTGCAAAGAACATGCTACTGAATGAATGAGTATATAGTAGAAAATAAAAACAGTTAGGTGCAAGTAACTCCTGCGAGAAAATGAGAAATACTGTTTTTACTTTCTATTGTTATAACTTGCAGCAGCCATTTATTCTCTTATCTAGTAGACAGTAGGTTGGTATTGCATGGTAAACAGGTAGGAGGTATGTAGGTATTGTGGAGGGAGGTGGGTAAGCAGATAAAAAGATAGGTATGCTTATGGGAATGTTCCGAATGCTGTGATGTCGGTTCCTAAATCAATCAATCAATCAATCAATAAAAAGATAGGTAGGTAGGTGCTATGTAAGCAGGTGATCTGTACGTCTTAATAGTTACGTAGGATGGTAGATAGTATTTAGATAGGTAGTTGATAGGTTGGTGCTGGGTAGGTGCCAGGTGGGTAGGTAGTTAGATATGTAGGTAGCCAATGGGTAGTTAGTATGTTGATAGGTATGTAGGTACTTTGGTGCGTGTGTAATTAATAAAACAAGTACGTTGAAGGTATACCATCTATTACGTAAAGAAATAAGTAAGTCTTTAAGTTTTAAAAGCAGTTTCAAGTAATGAAATTAATTTGAGAGTAATTTGCAAGAAAGATGATCTATTAGAAAGTAACATTATCCATTTGCAAGGTAGAGATATGCTGGATTTCAGTGTCACGTGGCAGGTATTCTCAGAACACAGTTCTCATTTTCCATTACCATCACTCCCTAGTCTAACAGACCTTATTTGACATTTCTAATTATATGTTCTTGTTGTTCTAAATAACTGCGCAGGGAACTTGATAACTACATAAGATTTTAGACAAGAAAAACATGGTATTAAAATCATGTGAGCCAATTCTAGACCAGCTATTCAAAATGTCAAAATTGCAGACAAGAAAGACAAGACCCCAAGACCAGCATCGGATTACAAGTCAGCGGTTTGTTTTACGAAAGGTCGCAGTGCTGCTAATGGCTTTTGTGCTTGTGCTGTAGTCTATTAGATCTTGTATTACCCTTTTGACGTCAAAGGTAAACCGATGTGTTTGAACTTAAAATTACCCCGACGTCAAAATCGGAGTTAACTATCAGAGAAATCTTATTTTAGTAGAGGAAAACTAGTTGAGTTAACTATTAGAGGAATCTAACATGACGTAACTGAAAACTAGCAAAGTTAACTATTTGAGAAATCTTGCTTTTCAGCTGAAAAATAGCAAAGTTAACTATTAGATCAATCTTACTTAACCTAGCCGAAAAGTAGTGATGACACCGATTTGTGTAAAGGAAGGATGATTCCACAAGATTACGTTTTATTCCATTCTATAAACGGTATCTTTTCATGGACATTTTGTCGAACGTTGCATGGCATTCTAGATTACATTCTACACTTTGCTATGAGTTGTGGTAAGAAAAGGCGACGAGGAAGGGTGTAGGCTCCCCCACCTCCTGAATCAGTTATTTAATATATGTAAATGTCCAGCATTATTAGGTGACTACCAGGCGGGTTTTAGACAAAACAGATCAACAATAGATCAGATATTTATCTTACGACAAATAGCCGAGAAGCATTGGGAATATAAAAGAGATCTCCATAACATTTTTGTGGATTTTAAAAAGGCTTATGATAGTGTCCATAGGAATAGCCTATGGAATGCTATGCAGGAATTTGGAATACCAAGGAAGTTAATCAACATGACCAGACTATGCATGGAAGATACTTATAATATAGTAACATATAAAGGCAGGAAATCAGACCCCTTCCAAATAACATCTGGCTTGAAACAGGGTGATGCACTATCGCCGCTACTCTTCAATCTGGCTCTAGAGAAGGTTGTAAGGAAGGTAAAGGAGGAATGTGATATTGGAGGAACATCCAAGCTGCTTGGTTATGCAGATGATATAGATATTATAGGGCAAAGTGAACAAAAGACATTGGAAATATTGACTCACTTAAAGGGAAAAGCCCAACAGATGGGGCTGGTTATCAACCAAGATAAGACAGAATATATGGTAATTTCTAGAGACGGAATGGCTAGAAACTCTGGCCACATACAAATAGATAATATGACCATTAAAAGAACGGAAACATTCAAATACCTGGGTACAATCTTCAACTGCTCCAACATCATAAGGGAAGAAATACAAACTAGAATCAACTCTGGAAATAAGATATACTATGCACTACAACATCTACTCAAATCAAAGGCGCTATCTCGTAACACCAAAATCACAATATACAAAACACTGATCAGACCAGTTGTACTGTATGGCTCTGAAACCTGGAGTACAACGAAAGGAGACGAAGCCTTGTTACAAACCTTTGAGAACAAAATTTTAAGACGCATCTTTGGACCTATTAAGGATACACAAAGTGGAGAGTGGAAAAGAAGAATTAACAAAGACATTTATGATCTGTTTAAGTCCCCGCTAATCACTGGTATCATGAAGGCTAATAGACTACAATGGCTGGGGCATATAGAAAGAATGGAAGATAATAGGGAAACAAAACTCGCTTACACTCAGGAAATAAATGACCGTAGACCCCGAGGTAGACCAAGAAGGCGGTGGAGAGATAATACATGTACAGACCTACAAGCACTTGGAATCAACGACTGGCAAGAGAAGGTCCGCCAGAGAGACGAATGGAGACGGATTGTATTTGCAGCAAAGAACCTCAATGGCTCGGAACGCTGAAGAAGAAGAAATGTCCAGCATGTACACCCATGTACGTGTAAAGAAACATGCATTGCTGGACAAGATAACTATGGAAGGAGGAGTACCAGTGTAGGGGAAAAGAGGGAGTCAACAAAGTAAAACACATGTACGAATTAATGCACGAAAAGGACATAGTGTTTTCCTATGTCTATGAATGTCTATGACTATATGTTTCTGTCTCTATCCGTTTTCAGATATCTTTTACGCATATCCTATTACAGGACATCGCTATCAACATCAGCATTTTACGGCTGTTATAGATTTCTTGGCAAGATTACGCTCGGTAGTTTGCCATTGCTTTCTGAGCGGCCGACTCACATATCCCGTAAGTAACGGGCGCTGCGAGAACCGCTCACGTGGATAAACGGGATTACGGAAAAAGTCGCCAAGTCCCATGCCAGTTAGACAGGTGTTTTAAAATATAGTTGATATTTAAAGACACATTTCCAAACTTTTTTTTCAAAACTATATTGATGTCAATGTTGAAGAAATTGGCGATGGTCCGCCTATACTTGCTTCTGGGAAACTGAAAGATGAACTACAAACAAGAAAGGAATATCCCCCGCTCAGGCATCATTTCATTGGAGGAAATTCAGGCGTTATGAGATTCTGATATAAAAATACGCCTTTTGACAACATTTCTTAATGACTTTTGTAACAGTGGATACATCCCTAGTGACCCATTAAAATCCGTGCATATAGCTCTGCCAAAGAAATCAGGAGCAAAATAATGTGAAGATTATGGAATGATACGTCTTATGAGTTAGATGATAAAACTGTAACTGCTAATATTTATGAGAAGAATAAGAAACATGATTAAAACAGAAATTGGTGATCAACAATATGGATTTGTAGAGGGGGGGGGGGGGGGGGGTGTCACAAACAAAACCAGATATGTACTTATGCTTCATAGACCACACATAGGCGTTTGGAAATGTGAAACAAGAGGAAATAATCTTGAACTACTTGAACAACTTATCATTGACGGAAAAGATCTACGACTAATAAAGAATATTGGCAGCAAACATCAGTCATAAGAATCAACAATTATCTACTAACAGTAAAAGAGCCTGTTCCTCTGTACGCCACAAACAATTGTATTTACCAATTCACATGTAGATGCCAGGCCGTTTACATTGGTCGAACGGAGAGACAGCTTAACAAACGGGTGTCAGAACACATACCTCAATGGGTCAACAAGATACAACACACAGGAGATGCTAGCCGCGAGGAGCCGACACACCGGAAGCTCCCGGCGTCTTCAATCGGCAGGCACATTGTCGCCAGTGGCCATGTTGTGTCCAGAGACACTGCATTTCGCGTGTTGTTTAGAACACAAAATACTCGCTTGTTAAAATTTGCAGAAGCAATTATGATCTATCAACGCAAGCCAGAATTGTGTAAACAGAAAGACATGTTAGTCAGCTTAAAATTACCGTGGTAGATAAGTGACATTACTGTGCGAAATTGTGTATATTTCAACTTGAAGGATTTATCTAGTTAATTTCACGTAAGTTGTGTGATTTCTGCAGTATGTACCTGACGAGATGCAGCGAAATATGCCAGGCAATAAATCGTGCAATCTATTGTTTGTGTCTTCGTTATTCAAATTATCTATGAACATTTCGTTAGACAAGAATGTGTAATGGCTTCTGATGTGTTTTCATTGTACAGTGAGCATATAATGAGATCTGTAGATACTATGCCATGGATCGCGGTTAGTGAACATTATATAAATAACTTACAGTTGATACGATTTTGATAGCAGCAAGCCAGAATGAACTTATAGAAAATGATAGACAGTGGTTGTAGAAAATTAACAAATGGGACATAGCTTGAATAATAAGAAGTCAGAAATCTTCGTTATATCAAAGAAATATGTCGTACCTACATGTAAAATTAAAGTAAGTATTGTTAGTTTTGGGTAAGTGCACAAATTCAAATATCTATTACATGAATAACATCAGCTGAAAAATGCTTCAAAGTGACATAGAACATAATAGACAAGCAAAGACGTCATTTTATCAAATAAAGAAAACCGTATTCATTAAATCCATGACATAAGAAGCTATAAAACGAATTATTGGTTACATAGAACTAGTTCTAACATGTCGTTGTGAATCTTGACCATTTAGTGAAAAGCAAGAAAAATCACTAGACGCTTTGGATATGTAGTTTTAAAGGAGAATTCTGGAAATTCCCTGGGCAGTCACATTCACAATGAGTAAGCTTAACTTTCTTAGGGAGGTCAAGATGCAATGACACCTGGTCACAAACATCAGAAATAAACAGTCATCATTTTACGTCCACAACGTGAAGACTTCAATATATTGTGACAACAGAAAGGGTTTTTGGAAAGAGAGGTAGAAGAAGACAACAAGAATAAATTATTGAGTCTTGTGATATGGTGCGGAATGGTGCCCGCAATCGAAATAATACATACCATTGGAGATATCAAGATGGCGAGAAAGAAGATCGCCCGTTCCAGCCGACAAGGCACTTGATGATGCTGATAGATGTATAAGGAGCTGCGACAATGTTTAGCACAGCTGTCTGCTGCACCAAAGGTCTAATCCTCTTCGATTTGGGAAATTTTAAGACCTCTCCAGCAGGCAGACCAAGTTTAATATTGGTACTAGGTAATTTTCTGAGAAAGTAAAGGCGGTTGGAGTGCTATTGACCATAAAAGACACCCAGTATCGATTGGTCTAAAATGGCTACTACCATGTATTCAATATATGTGCTCCTTGAAAAAAGTCTAGGCTTGACAGGGAAATATAAAGGAACAAACAAAATGGGCTGAGGAAGGTCATAAACGCTGGGAGAAAATCCATCTATATGAAGAACACAGCTAATGCCAAACCATCACTGCCTTGTGGAAGTTCTTATAAGAACATAAGCTGAGGCAGCAAAGCTAGACACAAAGTGTGGGCAGGTAAAGCCTATACGCCCGGGAAGGCAATCTGTCTATCGAAGTAGGAATCCAGAAAGGAAATCACAACCGCTGAAGTCAGAAGATATTCGTCCAGTGGCACGGGACTAGAAATCGGACATCTAGGCCTACAATGAATGCTATGCACCGCGCGTAGCAAGAGTTGATAGAAGAAGAAGAAGAAGAAGAAGAAGAAGAAGAAGAAGAAGAAGAAGAAGAAGAAGAAGAAGAAGAAGAAGAAGAAGAAGAAGAAGAAGAAGAAGAAGAAGAAGAAGAAGATGAAGAAGAAGAATGGGGTTCTTTACTTACTACGAGTGTATACCGATGTAATCATCACTATCATCATGTGCTCTTACTTATTATCTTACACTTATGTGCTAGCGAAGCTGATCCAGAACTCCGCTGATGATGTCATGAGCACTGTCGGACACATGATTGACGCCTGGGCTCGTCGCTTGCCATGGGTACTGTGTCTTAGTTTTCTCGTTCAACGCTTTATTTATATATATATATATATATATATATATATATATATATATATATATATATATATATATATATATATATATATATATATATATATATATATATATATATATATATAAATAAGGGAATATTAAACATTACAACCAGGATGAAACAAAACAATAAATTCAGTCAGATGTGCTGGCTAAACATGCAAGCCTCCTATTGTGAATGATTGGTAATAATACTCCCAAACACTTACTTGCATTCAGTCGTCAAGTGTTACTAAAAACAAAGTATGTAACGGACTCTTTTTCATGCATTTTAAAGTATTGTTTATATGATTCTTGCCCATATTTTTATACACCAGTTGGAACACGATATGGTCAATATCTCCCTGGCCGCTTTTATCTCCCATGGTATTTTCTAGTACCAATGTTTAGTCTGGTTCGATATGGGAAGCAAGTCAACTTAAAAATTCGGTCACAGTTGGGATTCCATCACATAACCACCGAGCTGGCAGACAAGCGTACCGGACACTGCGCTTAGGCGGCTCCCTTCTTTAAGGTTAATTAGGTTTAAGGATGCTTTCGGTAATCCGGTTATTTCCTGCGGCTACAGCTGGTTACCGGTCGTGCCCGTTTTTGAACGCCAATGAGTGAAGTTTCCGGTGTCGCCCGAAGAGAAACTCCCAGATTAAATGGGCTCATTAAGATTTATTGCTTCAACTAATCAGAGGGCCGGCATCTTAGGATTAATCCAACGATTGTTATTCAAATTGGAAATATGGACGTGCAGTGACAACTAGAATAGTTAAACAATGTGCATAAATGAACATAATTTGCAGTGTTGGAGCATATTTGTTGAGGAAATGGAGATTGCTCAAAATTGAGATATTTTGTCAGTAATGTTCCCCCCCCCCCCCCCCCGTAAAAAAAGCAGCGTCCATCGATAACTACAAAACAAGTATGAAACGCTAGTGTAGTTAATATACGTGCACAAAAGAATATAATTTGCCTATTTTGGCGCATATTTGTTACAAAAATGGAGTTGACTCAAAATTCAGAAATTTCGTCATCTGCCAATGTAGATTGGTGGCACTGCAGGGTTGTGAGGAGTTAATTTATGTTTGCATTTTGAAACTGAAATAACGCCAGGGGTGAATGAGTGGTCAGCAAACATGAATTCCGACATTGAGAATACTTGAGCATGATTCTGTGTTTACATTACACTACAAGGCAGGTTCAAATAAGCCTGCTGGTTTTCTATCCTCAGTCTACAATCAGTAGAAATCATAACAGTGATAACAGGCATCCTTGTTTTATTAATGTTCATAATTAAGTCGTATCTATTAGTCTATTAGAATTTAATCCTGACATTTGCTCACTTTTCTAACTGCATTTATGTCTTTATATGTTGACTTGATTAAGTTAACGATCATTTGTGCGATCCCATAGTGCATCAATAGTTTCGAATGAGATTTCCTATGAGTGCTGTCAATGGCCTTTCTATAATCCAAAATTAAATGTTAAGTAGATAATTAATAGCCGGTCTCTCTGGCTGTGGGGTTACAACACTTTCTCTCTGTAATCCCGTTTATCACGCAGAGTCTCGTAGCGGAGCGAGAGCTGAGGCGGTTCGACCCCCGCTCGTGACTTGTGGGATACTGAGCCGGCCGCTCAGAAAGCAATGGCAAACTACTGAGCGTAAACCTGCCAAGAGATCAACATACAGCTGAAAGATGCTGGTGTTGACAGCTAAGTCCTGTAAAGGATATGCTAAAAAAAAAAAAATAATAATAATTAATATCAATGCTTTGCTTTATTCACGCTCTCGCATGTGGCAGTTCCTGTGCAGAATTGGCTCTCACCCCAGCATGTCTAAAAGCATTTCAGTATCTGGCAATTTTCTCCCTCCTCGTGCACCCTCAGATTTCTCTATAGTTATACGCAATGTCAATGTTGTCTGTGGACGATATGTGTGGTCGAAAACCCTCTGTTAGTTAATTTAGTTTCGTTTTCATTCTTTAGGTGTTTGTTAACGACGTCTATTGATGTCTTTAGAATCATCCTACTTAACATCTTCCAGGAAACTGTGACATTTACATTATTTCTTTACAATGTTCGCATTCATACAGGCTCTCTTTCTTTGGCAGCTTCACAAAAGGCCTTCTCTCCAGTCTGCTGGCATTTGTTCAGTCCATCAGAGATAATGTATGCAGTAATTCTGTCGAGGTGTTATTTCGCTTGAATGGCTTCTTCTTGGCCACCATCTGTATCAGCGGCTTTCCCATCCTTACTGGGTACAATCACCTGTACGTATGTAATTTATTCACTAACTTCTTTGTGTATTCAAGTATCGGTAGACTTTGGGGTCAAATGTCTCATGTGCATAAGCAAATGCCACCATGATATTAAAACGTTCATTGTGTTTTCACTTCTACCTCCAAACAACAACTGCAGAAATAATATTGAGTCAGGATCAGACAATGACCCACTCGGGCAGGAAAACCTAATCTAAGTGTCTTAGAAAAAGACATTGATCCGGCTAACTGGCGGAGGCTGGACCCCGTTGTGATACAGCCTGTCCAGGAGAGTGAACTGCGCAGCCGCAAGAAAGTCACGTGAAGTCCCCACCATGATATACAGGAACAAGCACCCACTTCTTACTCACGTTTTTTTTTTTTTTTGAGACTCCTCGAGGTCGTAGCTGGTGCTACGAAGTTTGTGCTTAGCTTGTGGTAGGCTACCCTTCGGAAAAAACATCGAACCATATTGTATAAAACCCGGTACAATGAAGTCGATCCTTTTTTTTTTTAACCATGTCGGGAGTCGACAAGTATATTCAAAGAAATGTAAGCAAGCACCAAAAGTTGAATATTTAACTCTAATGTTAAATTGGAAGTTTCGTGTGGATCAGAAACACGGAGAAAGACTAAAACGATTGCTAGCAAACTACTAACATTTGTTTAATGATGCTTGAGTCGAACTGAAGGAATAAAATGGTAGAAAGGAATCACTAATGTGGAGCTCAGGGACAGAACTAGACAGATTCCATCAAATCAAGTGGTAAGGAAAAGATGATGGCACTGGAAAGGACTCACATTGAGAAAACCTATTGTGTTTGACTGTCCTTTCTCTTGAACCCCCGGGGGTAAAGGGGTAAATGGACACTTAAAGCACAATGTAGAAGAGAAATAGTGGCAGATGAATAGTCTAACTAATACAGGTCAAACTGAAATAGTATACTGTAGACCAGCTTGGCGGATGTTGGTCGAGGGTCAATTCTCCGGTAGGAGCTAAGGAGCAGACAGACAGACAGACAGACAGACAGACAGACAGACAGACAGACAGACAGACAGACAGACAGGCAGGCAGGCAGGCAGGCAGGCAGACAGACAGACAGACAGACAGACAGACAGACAGACAGACAGACAGACAGACAGACAGACAGACAGAAGAGTGACAGGGAGAACATAAGAACAAGAATATGTTCGGAATGTGTTGTGTTTTTCTTTCTCATGTGAATGCAATCAGCTTTCACAGCTCGACCCCCATATCTCCAAGTTGTAAGATAAAAAAAGAAATGAACAACATGAATCGATGCCCATCTAAGAACAACAAACAGCAGGGCTTCATAATTTCCGTGCGTGTGTAAGAACTTTGGCAGTTCCTATGTTTACACAACTGTTGTAGACATCAGGCATGTAGAAGACGTGGCAAGTCAGATCGATTGTTTATGAAAAGTTCAATTTAACATTTTCTCAAAACATGCAGAAAGGAAATAAGAGGTTGTGGCATTTCAATTTTGGAAACAAACTACATATCAAAAACGCTTTGCTAGCAAACGTGTGCGTTGTGTTTGCTTTTGTCATCACGAGCATAGGACAGATTTCTTTTACACCGAGTGCCATTTGAAAGTGTTGCTGCAAAGTATCTAAATTCGCTTCTGTATCAACGTACGCATGATTTCACACGTCAGTGATAAGATAGATACGTGTCCACACTGTTAACATGTTGGTAGTTGGTGATGGGTAACTTTGCCTTTGTGTTGGTGGGCTGCTGAAAGTTCCAGAAGATGGAATTACATGGATGTTCTTGATACAACGGTTTTTGCATTGTTCAGATATCGACATGTCGGTTTGTTGTATCCAGAGGTCAAAATGCATTTCTTAAAATAAGATTGAGCTTTTATTCTGAAATCTAGTCTGCTTCTTGTACGTATATGTGTGTGAGTGTGTGTGTGTGTGTGTGTACGCGTGCGCGTGTGTGTAGGTGTAGGTGTAGTGGCGTAAGGAGGTTTAACAATTTTGGTTGCCGGGAGACAAAGCAGCTAACGGGACATAAACAGTGTTATGGTTCACCTTTCCTGCCCCACATGGCATAGGGACAGTTCGTGTGTGTGTTTTTCCCCTTGTTTCTGTGTTCGCTGTACTTCGTTGATCTGTGGTGTCCTTGACAAAGATTCTGAGAATCGAAACGTCGGTAGTCCTGTGTGCCGTATTGTATGCGTTTGTGTGTAGTTTATTTTATTTTATTTTATTTTATTATTCATTTTATATATTTATTGAGTGCTTCTGATTTCGGATGTCAACCTGTATTTCGCGATACGATGGATCTCCTTGTAATGTATGTTAACGTTGTTGATGTTATTGTTTAGTACGTTTCTTCTCGCAGGAGTTTTACATACCTATTCGTATGTATGCAGGTGTGTATGTATGTATGTGTTTATGCATGTGCATGTGTGTGTGTATCTACCTGCCTGCCTGACTCATGGTAATATGCATTGTTTATGTTCACAACCTTTATTTGACAATATTTTTGTTTCGTATGTGAATGCAACATGCACAGTAGATCATTGATGAACAACAGATTAGTGATTGGAAGGGCAAAATGTAAGATGGGCTTGCGTGCCCAATTTGTGGCCCTTGAAAATAAAGTTCTCTCTCTCTCTCTCTCTCTCTCTCTCTCTCTCTCTCTATATATATATATATATATATATATATATATATATATATATATATATATATATATATATATATATATATATATATATATATATATATATATATCACATCTTCTACACACGTTCCTATAGCAGAGGCAATCTTGCACTATTTTGTACACAGCGCCGTGAAACATTGACACCCATAGTTGTTTCATCAATAGTGAGTCGTCTGTTGTCATTGACTAATGACTAGCTGGTTGACCTGCCGTCTCCCTGTGTCAGCCGCCACACTAGCAGGACTCCCACTACGAGGTTCATCAATGGGTTTTGCATTTCATTTTCAAATCTGTTTAGCCATTCATACACACTTTCGTGACTCAAACAACTTTTTACATAATTAACCGTCATTATTCTGTAGTTTTCACAAGGTTTCAAGCCATCTGACTTAACATATATGTATTGTTTTTTTGCATATCCTTTACAGGACATCGCTGTCAACATCAGCATCTTTCAGCTGATTGTTGATTTCTGCGCAAGATTACGCTCAGTAGTTTGCCGTTGCTTTCTGAGCGACTGGCTCCATACTCTCATAAGTCACTGGCCGACTCGAACAGCTTCCAATTCTCGTGCGCTCATGTAAACCAAAAGAGTATTCGGGGTTACGGAGAAAGCTGCAAACGAATCGACCAGGGAGACCGGCGACTTAACACATATAATCCCTAAAAATTCCTTGTTGTTCTTCAACAGTGCGAGTCGGTAGCGGATTAGCCATTTCGTAAACACTATTGCACATTTAGAAAACGCCCATCATCACCACCCTACTATCTCCATCCATCCATTATGTGCCATGCTGATAAGCTTGGGCGGACATATTTTCGCCATCTCACTCAACCATGCCACATGGCCAAGCCATCCAGGTATTTACTTTTCGGTCTTCCCCTTTGTCTCTTCCCTTCGATCTTGACAGTTGTTACCATGTTCTCCAATTCATTTCTTCTCATAAAATGCCCCACAAATCTTTGACTGTCTGTGTCTAATGTCTCTAATCAATTACGATCTTCATTTGTTTCTTGAAGGACTTGTTCATTGGTTTTTCTGTCTGTCCATGGTATTCTTTGCATTTTCCTCTGAGAACACATTTCCACAGCCATCAGATGTTTTTCAGCTTGTCTGCTCATTGTCCACGCTTCACATCCATACAAAATTGCAGGCTCTATGTAGCACTTCAACACACTTGTTCTCGTTTCAATTGATATCTTTTTATAAGTAAGTATGTTTTTCATCTTGCAACAGGCTACCTTCGCAATGGCAATTTTTGTTCTAATCTCTCAAAGGCATCTCCTATTTAGTAATGCTTAAATGCCAGTCTATGTCCTGAAATAAGATCTTTCGCACCATGTTGTTTATGATACAATTTCTGATACTTAATGATTTTCCCTTTGCAGAACTTCCAGTTCGTACATGCGCTACATATAGAGAAGAGATCCACATGAAAAACACATAATTGTCTTACTCCTTGCTTTTCCTTTTTCTATTCATGAAAGCTCACTGAACTTCCAATGGTAAAGCCTACTACTTGTTTCCAGTAAATATTTTTGTATTATGTTGATATTATATATTAGCAAATAATGTTAAATGTCCCACAACATGTGTTATCATATCGTGATGATTTAATTTATCGTAAATTCAAGAAGACCCCGTGAGCCTTGATAGTTTCTCTGCGATAAACAGAAAAATTGAATTTATTACATTTTCCTTGCTCCATAGAAATGATGCAATCGCGTTAATGCAATGGTTAGCACGCTTCACAGTCAGCTTAGTGACCATGATGGGCGCCCTGATGGACCAAGCCTAAGATGAACCTAGTCAAAGGTGGAGCCAGCCTAAGCGGAACGCAGCCTAAGATGGAACCAGCCTAATATGGCGCCAACCTAAGATGGGTCCAGCCTAAGATGGGTCCAGCCTAAGATGGACCCAGTCTAAGATAAACGCAGCCTAACATAGACCCAGTCTAAGATGGACGCAGCCTAAGATGGGCCCAGCCTAAGATGGCCCGAGCCTAAGATGGACGCAGCCTAAGATAGGCCCAGCCCTTAGATGGCCCGAGCCTAAGATGGACCCACCCTAAGAAGGACTCAGCTTACGATGGACCCAGCCTTAGATGGCCCCAACCTAAGATGGACGTAGCCTAAGATGGTCCCAGCCTTAGATGGCCCCAACCTAAGATGGACCCAGCCTAAGATGGACCCAGCCTAAGATGAACCCAGCCTAAGAAGGACGCAGCTTACGATGGACCCAGCCTTAGATGGCACCAACCCAAGATGGACCCAGCCTAAGATGGTCCCAGCCTTAGATGGCCCCAACCTAAGGTGGACCCAGCCTAAGATGGACGTAGCCTAAGATGGACGCAGCCTAAGATGGGTAACACGTATTTTATGGGTGTCAACTGGAGTAATATTAATCAATCTTGAATAAAAACAAAAAAATGAGAAGTGGACGTTAGCTTTACTAGAACACAATCACAAGCAACAAAACGGACGTTGCGGCCAAAGTCTTCGTCAGCACACGAACAACAAACACACGCCGATATAACTACACGAATACATGGACATGTTTATATTTACATTTATATTAAATCGGCTGGCCGAGTCGCTAGAACGCCGGACTCTCAATCGGGAGACCCGGGTTCGAATCCTTGGTAAGGTGTGGGATTTTTTTCTGTCGGGGGCAAAAAAAAAATCCTAACCTGCACAGTTCGCGGCGACTGCACTAGCCAGGCGACCTTAATTCCTCAGGCTCAAATATCCCTCTGCCATAGACCGCAGGTACTATATTGGCAGTAAATGACAGTGAAATTTTTTGACTGTTTTTCTAGACTAGACACGCATATTAATCACCTTACCCGTAGATTGAAGATTAATCTCAAATATGTGGATAGCATCATACACTTAGTAGTATGGAACATGGTCCCAGTTCTAATACAATGTATCCCGTTAGTGAATTTAAACACAGACGTCATAAACAATATATTGTACTATTTCTTGCTTGGCTCGTTCAGCTGCTTCTCAGGTGCATACTGCAGAATTATATATCGTATACTATATCCGACGAACAATAGTCGATTGCTTAAATGTATCCAAGCATTAGCGATTAGGCAATTCCAGCCGATGAAATGCAAACATAATGACTTCCTGTTAAATAGTAGACTTCCATGGAGGATGATGTATTCCGTATTGTAACAATATCAGTGACTATGTATTTAGTATTTCACCCAAAGTATTATTACGACTCTGCAGTATACTCCTGACGAGATGGAACACGATCATTTACTCTTTGTTTTCTCACCTACAAATATGCAGCCTTGTGTTAATACCATGAGCCGGGAAATTCCAGCAAGCACACAACAACAATAAACAAGGTGTACTATTCGTCAGACGTGTAAACTATTTTGGCAGTGTCATGGCATAGAGTGTAAGATGCCTGGTAGAGATTAAGACAAACATCCCTGGGTAAATTAGCTGTTAGCAAGATCAAAAACATACTTATCAACAAAAATACATGTCTGTTGGCGTAAGCCAAAGTTGTTAATCCTGATATTCTGTTGAAAGCGTGTGATCCTTGGACAAATAACAGATAAGTCGAGCGAGAAACAAATCAGGGTTGCACATATGCGATTTGAGAAGGACATGCCAAGAATACCATAGAGTAAGGTAGAGTCATGGCTATCACGCTTGCATGCCCGCTCTGTGGTCGTGTGGTTGAGTACTTCGGGGTGGTGTATCTTTTCATTAACATGGGTTTCCAGGTCGACCTAGCCTTAAACTTGCTGTACAATCACATAACATATGAAATAACGGCGGGCGTGATATAGACAACATAACCCATAGAGTGACGATTAGTGTAAACATATGGGGCTAGCACTATATGCCCGATATTTCTCATCGTGTGTGAAGGGCTCCTTTACTTTACTTCCTTATCATGAACTGAGTGAAGGGTAAGTGTAACATTACTTTACTTCCTTTCATGGACTGGGTGAAGGGTAAGTGTAACATTACTTTACTTCCTTATTATGGGCTGGGTGAAGAATAAGTGTAACATTACTTTACTTCCTTATCATTGACTGAGTGAAGTGTAAGTATAACTTTGCGTTACTTCCTTATCATGAACTGAGTGAAGTGTAAGTGTAACATTACTTTACTTCCTTATCATGGACTGAGTAAAGAGTAAGTGTAACATTACTTTACTTCTTTATCATGGACTGGGTGAAGGGTAAGTGTAACATTATTTTACTTCCTTATCATGGACTGGGTGAAGGGTAAGTGTAACATTACTTTACTTCCTTATCGTGCACTGAGTGAAGGCTAAGTGTAACATTACTTTACTTCCTTATCATGGACTGGGTGAAGGGTAAGTGCAACATTACTTTACTTCCTTATCATGGACTGATTAAGGGTAAGCGTAACATTGCTTTACTTCCTTATCATTTACTGAGTGAAGGGTAAGTGTAACATTGCTTTACTTCCTTATCATTTACTGAGTGAAGGGTAAGTGTAACATTACTTTACTTCCTTATCATGGACTGAGTAAAGAGTAAGTGTAACATTACTTTACTTCTTTATCATGAACTGAGTAAAGAGTAAGTGTAACATTACTTTACTTCCTTATCATGGACTGGGTGAAGGGTAAGTGTAACATTACTTTACTTCCTTATCATGGACTGGGTGAAGGGTAAGTGTAACATTGCTTTACTTCCTTATCATGGACTGAGTGAAGGGTAAGTGTAACATTGCTTAACTTCCTTATCATGGACTGAGTGAAGGGTAAGTGTAACATTGCTTTACTTCCTTATCATAGACTGAGTGAAGGGTAAGTGTAATATTACTTTACTTCCTTATCATGGACTGAGTGAAGGGTAAGTGTAACATTGCTTTACTTCCTTATCATGGACTGAGTGAAGGGTAAGTGTAACATTACTTTACTTCCTTATCATGAACTGAATGAAAAGTGTAACATTACTTTACTTCCTTATCATGGACTGAGTGAAGGGTAAGTGTAACATTGCTTTACTTCTTTATCATGAACTGAGTGAAGAGTAAGTGTAACATTACTTTACTTCCTTATCGTGGACTGAGTGAAGGGTAAGTGCAACATTGCTTTACTTCCTTTCATGGACTGGGTGAAGAGTAAGTGTAAAATTACTTTACTTCCTTATCAAGGACTGAGTAAAGAGTAAGTGTAGCATTACTTTACTTCTTTATCATGGACTGAGTGAAGGGTAAGCATAACATTGCTGTACTTCCTTATCATGGACTGGGTGAAGGGTAAGTGTAACATTACTTTACTTCCTTATCATGGACTGAGTTAAGGCTAAGTGTAACATTACTTTACTTCCTTATTATCACACGACGTTCTTTATGATAAGTGCGTGAGATGGTCGTTGTCTAGGTAACGATGCTCCTGGTGTGTCAATTGAGCTATCTAACTGTCTCGCAATGCAACTCACCCCCGCCGTGCACATTCACCAGTCATTAAACAAGATTGAGTTGGCGCACATAATCCTTTAATACAGAAAGAACACGGACACATATCATATTGGTATCTCCAGAAATCAATGTAAAATCCGCAGAATATATATGTATTCTCCTCACACGTTAATCAGCACACATCACTGCCTTCTATAATCTTCCTGAATCTCACATTCACAAGACATTTAGTCCAGCTACTATCCACGGCTGGATCTCACACAATACGACCCACCCACTGGGTCGGAGCCTCTGCTCACTATGCCACCCACTCTGGGTTTTAGGCCTGCATTCAAAACTCGGAGAATCACACAACACAGTTCTCCGTCGACTACCGACTCCTTCGGTGTCTAAAACTCAACTCCCTGAAGTCCCTTGACTTCACACGAACCCAACCTCAGTCGGTCTTCGCTTCCACTCCCTAGTCAAAGTTTTCGACTGTCTTTTAACCCTGCTGTGTAGCCCCTCCCTGGGCTCCCAACAACATTACACCCCAGCCTAAAACTGTCTTCCTCCCCATCCATCCCCTGGGGGTTTCCACTCACACCCGCCCCATTATTTCTCAGGGTTGATTGTTTTTCTCATAGCCAGGTCAGTCACTTTACTGTCTCCCACTTTCATCCATTCTTTCTCATGCCCGGTCACTCAACTCACTATCAATGACCCAGGCTTATGTCATAACCCCCCTCTTAAAAGAAAACTTCGTTTTCAAATATTGGGAGACTAAAACTTACTAAACATGTGACCCAGACATATTGCCTGGGTAGCCCTAAGGATGGCTCCATCTCACTTTTGCTACCACCCTAAATAATACATCAAATGCTCCTAGTACACTCCCATATTCCTCACACATCAATACAAACAACTTTCTCTCTTGTATCCCAATACATGAACTAAAACATGGCATAGTAATAAACATATCATCTAAAACATCATGTTTGTGTACCCGCAGGTCTCTTACTACT
The DNA here is from genome assembly GCA_963921405.1 of Cepaea hortensis. Classification (NCBI taxonomy): domain Eukaryota; kingdom Metazoa; phylum Mollusca; class Gastropoda; order Stylommatophora; family Helicidae; genus Cepaea; species Cepaea hortensis. Next base: position 23,283,483 of record OY992885.1, on the reverse strand, counting down.
TCACGACCACACAATACTATTTGTGTACCGACCCTATATCAGGTGGTTCTGTTCTTGCATTAACCCTCCTCTGATTCCTGTCGATGCTGTGTCTACCTTTCATGTACCCATGACTCATGGTACCTCTACAATTACAACATCTGTTTGCTATCCCTAGCCCTGGGTCAGTAATGTCGCGAACACTATTTTGACCTGACTCAACTTTCCTATCTGCATATTGCACCGTTACACTTGAGTCTCTGTTTAGTCTGAACTCTTTATTCAATCTTGACCCATATATCTGGCACCTTGCTTTCTGCTGCATACACCTTATGCCTATGTGCCCTGCACATGCACTATCTTGAGCTGTTCTAGTATATCGGTCTCTGTGTGCTAAAGGTACTGCTCCTTGCCCACGTGCAGTTCCACTATCTGAAAAGCGGCGAGTGAGAACATTGTTCTTCCTCTCGAAGCACCATCTACCGTTCCCTGACTGACTATTTTCTACTCTACTACACCCTTGGAAACATTTGTTCAGAGTAGTATCTTGTCTCTGGGAGTCATTAGCACTATATTTGGGATCCATTCTCATCTGCTCAACTGTACTACCCTTTTCTTTAGTCCCTATGTTTACTTCAAGTGCCTCTTCTACCTCAGCTATACTCTCTAAATTAGGTTCACTTGTAGTAACTACCTCGTTACTGCCTACACTATATTTTTGGTCCCAATAAACTACTTCCTCTTCTGTACAATCTTTAACTCCTATAACATTCCCTATGATCAAATCAGCCACTGGTGAGTCCAAAACACACGCTGTCACTCTTCCAGTGATATATGGTGTTTTACTGTTATTATGGCTAATGGGTAGAACTCTACTGTGCCGTTGAATGTTATGCATCTAATCTTTTTCCCTGTATAATCCGAGGGATCTATTAAACTTTTCCTCACTCTGATAGACGTACATCCGGAATCCCTAATTGTTAACGCTGGTCTATCATTGACGAATCCCTGGTGTAGCTTCAGACTTCCTTCTTCATGCACTGCCGATCCTGCTTTTACTGTATAACCGCATATTAAGACTGGCTGACCCTCTTTTTCAAACAGAGGTTTGCATCCACTACAGTTTTCATTATTAATGGTCTCTATCACTTGCGCTGCATTAGAGTGCTCTGTTTTTCCCATCGTACACTCATAATTAACGTGCCCTGTCCCTCCACATTTGAAGCAAATAATGTCCTTCTTCCTATTATTTGTTGGCCCATTGGCTGGTTGCACGTCACACTCCGCTGCCTTGTGTCTCCAGCTCCCACAATTCCAACATCAGGCATAACTGTTTGGACGTCTCTGGAAATTCCCTCTTCTATATGGGTACCGTCCTACTATACCAACATTGTTTCCTCGGAAACCATTATCATGATGTTCTTGCTGCTCACCTTTTTGTGCTGAATCCACACTTTTCGCCCTTGGTCTGATGACTGGATTCTGGTCCTGTTTAGTGTACGCTGCACAGACTATTTCCTCACTCATTAGTTTCCCAATAGATACGTTAGGATGTGCAGTCATGTAGTTTTTCCCTAACTGTGACATTGTGTCTATGTCCTTTGGCTTACGTTCCTCAAAGAAAGCCACTAAGTTTGTATTACATGATGATAAAACTTTGTCTCTTAACACTAAATCTACTAATTTATTGAAATCTTTCCCTACTTCTGCAAGCTAAATCCATTTGTTAAATGTGTTCTTTACTGTGTTAACAAAGTCTGTGAAATCTTGATTTGTCTCTGGCACTAACTGTCTAAACTTTGTTCTATATCCATGTTCAGTTAGTTGGAACTTTGTCAGCAAACGTTGACGTAATATAGTGTAGTTGTTTCTTTCTTCTACAGGTAAATTGAACATGGTGTCTAGTGCCTTACCCGTAAGAAACTCGCCCAGCCGCATCGCATACTCCGCTTCTGGAATGCCTAATGTTTTTACAGACGATTCGAATCTCCCAAGATAGGATTCAAGACAATCCCGGTCCGTAAAGTATGGCAGTTTCAATCTTTGTGATGACTGTGAAGGTATTCTGTTTTCCTCACTTTGACCCTTAGATGATAGTTCTAATTTTTTTAACTCAATTTCAGTTTGCATCTGACACTTGATCTTCTCTTTCTCAATTTTCATTTTCATTTGTGTCTCTTTCTCTTCCTGTAGACACTTGGCTTCCATTTCAGCTAACTTTACTGGTGTCTCTCTCTCGTCCTGTAGACGCTTGGATTCAGCTACCTTTTCTTCCTGTAGGCGTTTTGCCTCGCGTTCGTTATGCCTCTCCTCTTTTTCAGCTTGTTTTTGTTCTTTTGCTTCTGTATACTCTTGTAACTCTTTTTCCTTCAGGCCTTACCTTTCACCTGCTTCAATATATTCCATTAAAGTAGGCATCTTGTACTTGTGGACACGTTGCTGTCTGTCAACTAACTATAAATGTAAAGACTCTGCTACTAGTCTTTGTGTACGTTTCCTAAGTACACCTCCACTAAGACTTACGTAAATTTGTAGTACTAATAATGTCACCCTGTACTCACACAGTCACTCTTCACTCACTAGGTAGTGAGGTAGGGGATATTACCTATACTCCCTCGCATATATATCTGCAATAGCTGTAAAAAAACTCTGGAAATATATTTAAACATACATATATATACATATAGAAATCGAATGAATGATAACAGTAAGTGTTGTCAATAAAACGTTAGACTCACAAGCCAAGTACACGGAGACGGTGATCACAAGGAAATAAACCACAGTAACAACCACAAGCTTGTGTAAAACGACCACAGTGCGCGTAATATATATAACTGACACAGACCACTAGACAGCAGAAATGACGAAAGATCACAATAATAACGTATATCCGACCACAGCAAATATCATATGTAAATATTATGAAAAGAAAGAACAGAGAAAAAATATTTTTAAAGCATCAAAATATACACAAATCTGACGTCAGACAACTCGGCTCTAGATATTGGTTAGGACCCACATGCCACTGCACGATACGCTAACTCGTTAACGTTTTCCTTACAAAAATATCGTAAGCACCAAAAAGAACCACGTTTAGCCACGCCTATCCTGATTTAGATAGAGATTGCAAAAAGTGCCTATCCAACACGTACATGTAATAACATATCCATATATATATATATATATAAGTAGACAACCGATAACGACAGTTAAGACAATGAGAGCAAACAAAATGTCCAGATGGTTGGCCGACACATATGTGCTTATTAATCCGTCGTCAAAAGTTCGTTTGTAATCGTTTCCCACAATATGCTGCAAATGTCTGTGTTAAATTCTCCGAAATGTCTACAACGCTAGATTGCAAAGCGACTTGTTATTTTGTTGAGTGGTTACTTCATTTCGCGTTGTGATCACCAGTTCCACCTGTCGGAAACGTTGACGGTAAATAGTAATTATCCAAAGTGTTCTTTCGATTGTCGTACAAATTGAAGATGATGGTAATTATCCCAAAATGTTCTGGATTGCCGTTTAAAGACAAAGTTCAAATGAAAAATTGGCCGCAAATGCCCAGTGCTTTAACCCTGTACCGTCAGTTCTTTTTGGCAAGTGTATGCACCCTGTGTGCGGTGATGACACGTTAAAAATGTTGGCTCATAACAACGTAATGATCACAAAGGGATTTTAACAAAAACGAACACTAAAGTCTGGTTTTCTTCAAAACAACTTGTTTATCCAATTCCCCTATGGAAAACTCTCAGTAACTTTCCGCTGTCCCCAACCTTGACCCGCAGGTCAACTTCAGGAATCTTTGTCACAATAATACACACTGAAAACTGACCGGAAACTTTTCCCGTTATCCACAAAGACACCTGTCCTGTCCCACCCATCTGTGGTAGGGGTACCGTTACTACCCCTTTGGTCAGCTGTCCTCGTAAACAGCGCTGACCCGATTTGTCCGTGGAAACTCACAATTTCCACCGGCCTCCCCCGTCGTGTTAGCTGTGGTGAAATTCTTCACTTGTCGACCCACGACCAACACAGTGCGTTGCCTCAGCACACACACACACACACACACACACACACACACACACACACACACACCTGTCAGTATCTTTGATTTTCAATCCTGTCTTTATCACCGACAGCGATAATGTCCAGCCAATATCGCCGCGCCGACTTTTTGTGCCGCGTTTTCACCAACGCGCTGTTTGTGACTAGTGACTAACCCGTCACCTCACGCTCTCCGTTGACCTGTGCCGTGTCTTCATGCGCGCTGACTGTCCAGTAATTTACCTGTAGTGTGACCTTCTCGCGAACTGTCTTTTATCTTCCGTACTACTGTCTGGTATCAATTTTACCTGGTTTCTCGTGAACTCTGTCCTTGACACACACGCACAAAAGAATTGCTGTTAATCTCTTGAAGCAGTACTGTCTAAATTGATGGAACGAAGTCACAGATAATAACTCCTCTCTCAGCGAAGAGCCCACAGATATCTCAATATTGCACGTTGTTTCTTGACCGAATGTAGCTGTCAGAAAATCTTTACTAAGCGACGAGCTCCCAGATATCACACGACGTTGTTTATGATATGTGCGTGAGATGGTCGTTGTCTAGGTAACGATGCTCCTGGTGTGTCAATTGAGCTATCTAACTGTCTCGCAATGCAACTCACCCCCGCCGTGCATATTCACCAGTCATTAAACAAGATTGAGTTGGCGCACATAATCCTTTAATACAGAAAGAACACGGACACATAACATATTGGTATCTCCAGAAATCAATGTAAAATCCGCAGAATATATATGTATTCTCCTCACACCTTAATCAGCACACATCACTGCCTTCTATAATCTTCCTGTATCTCACATCCACAAGACATTTAGTCCCGCTACTATCCACGGCTGGATCTCACACAATACGACTCACCCACTGGGTCGGAGCCTCTGCTCACTATGCCACCCACTCTGGGTTTTAGGCCTGCATTCAAAACTCGGAGAATCACACAACACAGTTCTCCGTCGACTACCGATTCCTTCGGTGTCTAAAACTCAACTCCCTGAAGTCCCTTGACTTCACACGAACCCAACCTCAGTCGGTCTTCGCTTCCACTCCCTAGTCAAAGTTTTCCACTGTCTTTTAACCCTGCTGTGTAGCCCCTCCCTGGGCTCCAAACAACATTACACCCCAGCCTAAAACTGTCTTCCTCCCCATCCATTCCCTGGGGGTTTCCATTCACACCCGCCCCATTATTTCTCAGGGTTGATTGTTTTTCTCATAGCCAGGTCAGTCACTTTACTGTCTCCCACTTTCATCCATTCTTTCTCATGCCCGGTCACTCAACTCACTGTCAATGACCCAGGCTTATGTCACTTATCATGGACTGAGTGAAGGGTAAGCATAACATTGCTGTACTTCCTTATCATGGACTGGGTGAAGGGTAAGTGTAACATTACTTTACTTCTTTATCATGGACTGAGTGAAGGGTAAGTGTAACATTACTTTACTTCCTTATCATGGACTGATTAAAGAGTAAGTGTAACATTACTTTACTTCCTTATCATGGACTGAGTGAAGGGTAAGTGTAACATTGCTTTACTTCCTTATCATGGACTGAGTGAAGGGTAAGTGTAACATTATTTTACTTACTAATCATGGACTGATTGAAGAGTAAGAGTACCATTGCTTTACTTCATTATCATGGACTGAGTGAAGAGTAATTGCAACATTACTTTCGGAGGCAGGAAGAAACCGCCTATTGATTATAACATTTAGATGATGATTGTCGTTCTTGACACGTTAAGAGAGGAGACTGACTGAGAAATGGCAGCATATTGCTGGGAAAGGAATATTAAGCAACATAAAAGGATACATACCAAGGATTGGTATACCAAAACTGGTATAATCAGCCACTCTACGCGGATAGATTTGTTAAACGACTCTATCTAAGAACACTCGAGAGCAGATAGAGGTGTTAAAATAAGAATGCGAAAGGCTAGAACAGCTTTTGCAGCAATAGACTGACACAAGTGATGATGATGATGAGCAATGAGGACAGAGGCGGAAGGTGATCAGTCGTTTCAAACACGTCTTAAACACAAGAGGATGCTGATGATGTTCAGGGGGAACAATGGAGTGACGTAATTAGACAATGTTAACGCTAGTTTCTTAACGGACAAACCTGATGGTGATGATGATGATTATGATGATTGTGATAATGATGAATGTGGTGATGGTGATTGTAATAATGATGATGGTAATAGTGAATTTGATAATGATGATGGAGATGTTGATTGTCAAAATAATGATGATGATGTTGATTGTGATAAAGATGCTGGTGATTATGATTGTTATACTGATGATGGTGATGATTGTGATAGTGATGATAATGGTGATAATTATGATAATGATGGTGAGAAACGGGGGCAGAGCAGTGACATAATTAGTAAATTAAACAAGTCTTTGAACTAAGTGGATGATAATATCCAGGGGGCAGGAGAGGGGGGGGGGTGGGTGGGGGTTGTGGCGTAATCATACGACTTCAACACCAGTCTCAAAACTGACAAATCTGATGATGATGATGATGATGATGATGATGATGATGATGATGATGATGATGATGATGATGATGATGATGATGATGATGGTGATGATGATGATGATGATGATGATGATGATGATGATGATGATGATGATGATGATGATGATGGTGGTGGTGGTGGTAGTGGTGGTGGTGATGATGGTGATGATGATGTTTGTGATGATGATGATGATGATGGTGATGATGATGATGATGATGATGATGATGATGATGATGATGATGATGATGATGATGACGACGATGACGATGATTGTGATGATGAACATTATGATGACGATGATGAATTTTATAAGGATGACGAACATGATCCCGATCATGCATCAAAGCGTCATTTGTTGTCCGCGATATATTCCCCTCCATCCACCTTCAATGTCCCAACCGATTATCACATTGAACTGAAATAATCAGCCCCTCTATACAGATGGATTTGTTCAGAGCCCATTGACTTTTTCGGAGCGGAAACGAGGATAATCCTTCAATAATTGATACTGATAACCAAGAATTCCAAGCCCTTATTTCTTAATTAAACAACGCATAAGGGATTATGCGGTTAATGCCAAACTCGTTGCCATCCTTCCAGAAAATTTCCTAGTTCCAACTTCATAATGGAGACACCTCAGAACCTCATGCCATATAAAATGATACCTAGAATTAAATGCAGGACACCTTGCCGGCTTACCACAAGGCAAGCCATGCTTTTTCATCGATATATCAGCTTAGAATAACATCTCGCCTGAACTGAAATCGAGTTCCAACATCTGTTGCCGATATCCCAGTGGTCTCTCTATCTCTCTCTCTCTCTCTCTCTCTCTCTCTCTCTCTCTCTCTCTCTCTCTCTCTCTCCCTCTCTCTCTCTCTCTCTCTCTCTCTCTCTCTCTCTCTCTCTCTCTCTCTCTCTCCATAACGTTAGCACGACTTCCGCTATCACTTACAGATTCTATAACGTTAACAGATCAAAGTGACCTAATTCAGGGAGACATGATCCCTTTCACAAATTTCATTCTCTGAGCGAGACAATTTAAATAAATTCGTAGCATTCTGCTGGGAATTAGCTGCAAAGCGCTATCCTTAAAATACACAAATGTGTTAAACTCCCTTGTTAGGGGACGAATCAAATAATGCCAGATTGGATCATTTTTTCCGGGGTAACTATTTAACCTGGCTTAAATTCCTTAGTTAATCTGTGCATTTTTAATGAGGGATGTATTGATAATCCTCCCAACCTCTCTCTCTCTCTCTCTCTCTCTCTCACTCTCTCTCCCTTTCTCGCTCTCCCTTTCTCTCTCGCTTTCTGTAGCTCGCTAGCTCGCTCTCTGTCTGTCTGTCTGTCTGTCTGTCTGTCTGTCTGCTTTCCTGTCTGTATGTCTGTCTCTCTGTGTGTGGGTATGTGTGTAAGGTGGGTGGGGTTCATGTGTATATGTTTGTGTTGGGGGATGGGTGTGGGGTATGTGAATATTGGTGGGTGATGGAGGGGATATAGGTGGGGGATGGGTGGGTGAGGTGGGTGGTCCGGAGATGTTTGTGGGGGTGTGTTTGGATGGATGGGGATATGTGGGTGGGTGGAGAGATGTGTGGGTGGGTGGGGATGTGTGTGTGGGTGGTGGATGTGTGGGTGAGGGATGTGTGTTTGGGTGGGTGGATGTTGGAGTTGGTGGGTGGGGATGTGTTGGTTGGTGGGTGGGGGATCTGTGGGTGTGCGTAGGGGTGGTGTGGATGTTTGTGTGTGAGTTGGGAGATAGGTGTGGATATGTTTATGGGTGGTGGGTGTGTGTGTAGGGGATGAGTGATGTGTGTGTGTGTGTGGGTGCGGGATGTGGGGTTGGGTGGTTGGGGAAGATATGTGTGGATGGTGGGGATGTGTCTGGGTGGGATATGTGTGGGTAGATGGGGGAATGTGTGGGTGAGTGGGGAGATGCATGTGTGAGTGAGAAATGTGTGTGGGTGGTGGATGCGTATGTGGGTGAGGGATAGGTGCGTGGGGGAGGGATTTATGTGGGGAGGTGGGGGAGGTGTGGGTGGCTGCGGGATAGGTGGATTGGTAGGGGAATGTGTGTGTGTCGTTCGGGAATGTGTGTATGGCTGGATGGTTGGGGTGGTGTTTGTGTGGGAGGGTGGTGGGTCTCTGTGTGTGGGTTTCGGAAGGTGTGTGTGTGTGGGGGGGATGTGAGTGAGTGGAGGGATGTTTGTTGGGGGGGGGGGTGGGGGGGTAGCTGGGGGTGAGTAGATGGTGGGGGCATGTATGTGTGGGTATTATGGGTGTGTGTGTGTTTGGGAGGGCGGTATGTTGGTGGGTGGGGATGTGTTTGTGGGTGAGGGACGTTTTGGTGGGTTGGTGGGGGTGTGTGTAGGTGGATTGGTGTGTGGATGGGTGAGTGGGGGATGTGTGTGGGTGGTGGGTATGTGAGTCTGGCAGTGTTAGTGTGTGTAGGGGTGTTGGGGATGTGTGTATGGATTGGGGGATGGGTGTGCGTATGGGTAGGGATGTGGGTTGGGTGTGTATGAGTGGGAGTGCGTGGGTAGGGGATGTATGTATGGGGTGTGGGGGTGTGTGGGTGGGAGATGTTTAAGGGTGGATGGAAATGTGTGGGTGGGTGAGGAGATTGTGTGGGTGGGGATTGGAGTGCGTGTGAGGATGTGTGTGTGCGGGTATGTATTTGTGGGTAGGGAAATGTGTGTGGGAGTGGGGAGATGTGTGTGTGTGTGGGATGGGGAGATGTGTGTGGGTGAGTTATGTGTGTGTTGGTGAAGGATGTGTATGTCGGTGGTTGGGGGAGGTGTGGGTGGAAGATGTGTGGGTGAGTGGTTGTGTATGGGTTAGGGGATGTGTGTGTGGGTGGGGGATGTATGTGTGTGTATGGGAGATGTGTATGTGGGTGGTGGAATGTGTATGTGGGGATGGGTGGGTGGGGGATTTTTTTGTCGGGGATTTGTCTCATAACATTGTAATATACATTGCTTATGTTTACAATATTAATTTGGCAATGTGTTGTTTTTTTCTATGTGCATTGCACTACTGATAAACGAAAGATTAGTGATTGGAAAATTTAAAATAAAGTTAAATCAAATCTGTAAAACTTTCTGGCTGGCTGCCTGGCTGGCTGTCTGTCTTTTTGTCTGTCTTTGTCTCTCTATATCTCTCTAACTTAAACTTCCTTTCTCTGTATGCTTCCCCCATTTTCTCACACTAACTATCTCCCTCATTTTTCCATCCTCTCTCAGTCTCTTATTTCCCTCTCCCACTCTCTTTTCTCTCTCTTTTTTTCTGTCTCTATCTCTATCCCTTTCTTTTTCTTGATTGCTCTGCCCCTCTTTCACCCTCACTCCCCACCCCTGTCTCTTACTTCATTTGGTCTCTTTCTTGCTCCCGGATTCTCTTAATTCCCCCCCCTCTCTCTCTCTCTCCCTCTCTCTCTCTGTCTGTGTGTCTCTCTCTCTCTCTCTCTCTCTCTCTCTCTCTCTCGAGAACACTCTTTCCTTCTCTCTTCTTCTCTCTATCACGTCTTTTCATTTTTTCCCTTTATCCGTTTGCTTTATAATTGTTCTCCCCTTCCCATCATCACTCTCTCCTTGCTCTATCCATTCGTAGCTCATTCACGCTTGTCTATGTTACTGGTTTTAATAACAATTTATTATCTCTATTCTGAAACATAGCGGGGTACATGTGACATATTAAACCGTTCCTTAAAAACACAAACTGTACGTTTTCTGGACAGAAAGAACCATATATTTCTCCGCGGAAATCAGATCTAGAGTCGCAGTAGCCACAAAATCATTCCAGGAGAAATAAGCGATTCTAACAGTGTGTAGTAAATATGTCGAGCCGATGATAGGGATCATTAGATGTCTGGCCTTGCAACAGTTAGCAGGCGAGGCCGGTACTGAAGACTGGAGGCAGCAGGTGAAAGCATATGGGTCGAATCATGTATAGAAACATGTGAATGGGGGGGGGGGAGAGGGAGAGAGAGAGAGAGAGAGAGAGAGAGAGAGATGAGAGAGAGAGAGAGAGAGAGAGAGAAGAAGAAGAAGAAGACAGAAAGCATGGATAACACCCGAAACACTTACAGAATAGAATGCATGGAAAATAAGAAAGCATTTTTAAATAATAGAATAAGCAGAGCTATTAACGTCAGAGTCAATGAAAAATGCACAGAAGCTAACACATACGTTAGAAGGCGGGTAAGGGCAGAATAAAGTCAATGATAATGCTACTACTGTTTTAGCAGTAGAGGCAGCAGTAGCAGCTGCGAAAGGAAATCTCAGAGACCTTTACTGAACTACGAGGAAAATAGCACTAACATATATGCAGCCACAAGGGTTGATAGAAAATGGTAATGGGAAAATTCGTATCAAACACGAAAGATCAAATGGTCAGACGGCCTGAATATTTTGATGAACTTCGGAACGAAAACATCTAAAGACCCTCTAGATATCCAGCCTGCAGAAGTGAAGCTGTATATCAACTGTGGAGAACCATCTAGAGAAGAAATTATACCAGGCTAAAAGGTTATGGAGAATGGGAATGCTAATAGTTCAGATGGTATCCGAACAGAAGCTGGCAAAGGAAATATAAGCACCACAACTGAAATACAGCTCAAACTATTTAGCAATGTCTGGCAGACTGGAGAGAAGGAAATAGGATGAAGCTGCCAAATGAAAGGGAATCTGGAGGATTGTGAGAATTAATACAGGAATAATGTTATTGCTAGTTCCAGGGAAAATATTAAGTGACGCGACTAAAACCCAGCTATGAGATGAACAAGCGGGCTTCGAATCAAATTCTGAGCTGAACAGAAAATAGCATTACTATCTCCCTGGCCTGGGAGTTAACGTCTTTCTCCGTAACCCGTTTATCCACGTGAGGAACGTAATCTGCGCGAGAATCGGTAGCGGTTCCCGCCGCGTTGGTAACTTAGGTCGCTCAGAAAGTAATGGCAAACTACTGAGCGTAATCTTGCCAAGAAATCAACAATCAGCTAAAAGATGCTAATGTTGACAGCGATGTCCTGCAAAGGATATGCGAAAAAAAAAATTAAAACAAAATTAATAAATTAACAGCATTGAAATGAATTCGCCAATTTATGTATATTAGATTTGTGAACTATAAAAAGACCTTTGACAGCAACTGATGTGTTTGGACATTGGCGAGGCACTAAAGGATCCCAAAGATGATCATTACTAGGCAACATATAAAGAAATGGTGTGCAGTTTATTGCATGAGGCAAAACTAAAATAAATGTTTCAAGTAAGAACATACGTGAGACAGGGATGCCTGTTATCATCTGTATTATTCTTGCTGTGTACAACCTGGATTTTGAAGATAACAATAACTACAACCAGAAATGGATTTAACTAAGACAGATTAGCTTGATGACCTGGACTAGCTCTGACGATATCGTACTTTGTTCCGCACACGAAATCATAAGCACGTTAACAGTGTCACGGCCTAAGATTCTGAGATAAATAGCACATGTTTTATTCAAATGTATTTTAAATTTGCATTTCCACTTCGTTGTTCTCATTTTTTTCATCCTTTCATTTTTCTCATCAAGATCTATTATGCCTTATTGTAGTCACTGAAGTGTCTTCTCAGTGAGTATATGTTGTGTTTTGTGTATTTGTTTGCTGGTGAAGGCATGTGGCCGCAACGTAACGTTTACATAATTGGTTCTGTAAAGCTGCATTATTTTGTGTTCTTTTATATTGTTTACACTCTCGCGGCTTTACCTCAGTTCAACTTATTGTATTCATCAGATAATGTAAGCACACTTGAGAGGATGTCACAATTATTTTTAACAATTAATCACTGGCGCCTTGCCGTCTTTACAGACGATACGTAATTTATTTCATTGCATAATAACTACAGCCTATAATAATTAATAAGGGAAGGACAAAAATAATAACAAT
>OY992885.1:23118501-23268501 GCA_963921405.1 Cepaea hortensis | reverse complement strand
AATGAGCAATAAAACTAAAGGAAACGGTGCTAAAGACATAACCCAACAACAACAATGTCAACGATAACGTAGGACATAAAGCATAGTTAACGACCACAGCAATTTCCGAACCAACAAAGACACAGCCGAAACCTGATCATTTATTCGGGAATTCCTACGCCTACTTAATCCAGTCCAATCTTAAAATGCGTCTCTGAAGGCAGTCTACCCAATAAGCAATGTCCGGTGCTGACCTATCTTCAGCTTCTATCCCGTTTTTACTGCATTAATCAACTTCCCATTTCTGCCTCCATTCTGGGTATTTATGTGTGTGTGTGTGTGAGTGAGTTAGAACGTGGGTGAGAACGTGTGTGAGTGAGTGAGTGTGTGAGTGAGTCAGTGAGTCAGTGAGTGAGTCAGTCAGTGAGTGAGTGAGTGAGTGAGTGAGTGAGTGAGTGTGTGAGTGAGTGAGTGAGTGAGTGAGTAAATAAGTGAGTGAGTGAGTAAGTGAGAAATTGAGTGAGTGAGTGAGTGAGTAAGTGAGTGAGTGAGTGTGTGAGTAAATGAGTGACTTAATGAGTGTGTTAGTGTGTGACCGAGAGTGTGAGTGAGTGAGTGAGTGTGTGAGTGAGTGAGAGAGTGAGTGAGTGAGTGAGTGAGTGAGTGAGTGGGTGAGTAAATAAGTGAGTGAGTAAGTGAGAAAGTGAGTGAGTGAGTGAGTGAGTAAGTGAGTGAGTGTGTGAGTGAGTGAGTGATTGTGTGAGTAAGTGAGTGACTTAATGAGTGAGTGTGTGAGTGAGAGAGAGAGAGAGAGAGAGAGAAAGAGAGAGAGAGAGTTAGTGAGTGAGTAGGTGAGTGAGTGAGTGGTGAGTGAGTGAGTGAGTGAGTGAGTGAGTGAGTGAGTGAGTGAGTGAGTGAGTGAGTGAGTGAGTGAGTGAGAGAGAGAGAGTGAGTAAGTGACTGAGTGGTGAGTGAGAGAGAGAGAGAGAGAGTTAGTGAGTGAGTAAGTGAGTGAGTGGTGAGTGAGTGAGTGAGTGAGTGAGAGAGAGAGAGAGAGAGAGAGAGAGAGAGAGAAAGAGAGAGGGAGAGAGTTAGTGAGTGAGTAAGTGAGTGAGTGAGTTGTGAGTGAGGCAGAGAGGCGGGGGGGGGGGGGGGGGAAGAAGAAGTATGCCAGCGAGCGAATTTATTAATTCTACACACGTGAGCACTGTTTATTTGTAAGTAAGCTACTTGTACCTTCAGCGCGTCGGACACACGATGCTACCAGACCCATATGTTTAAAGACCAATGGTCACTCGCTGGGGATGTGGTCAGTATCACAAAGGCCACCTTTACTTTCTCAGACATTCTCGGTACCCACTTTACATTGAGTCATCCTGGGATCACAGGTCAGTTTTGAAAAATGCGAATTCACCCGGGTAGGATCTAACCCAAGGCCATTCAGACGCTGGCGAGTGTGTATACACTACCTTATCGAGGCTCCCTGACGGCAGATAATTCTGGTCAAATCAAGTACTTCTTACCTCACCAACCCCCACCCACCCCCCTCACACCCCCCCCCCAGGTCTCCTGCACCTGTCAATTATTATGTGTATTTATTTGTGAGTCTGTCAGTGCGTGTATGTATCTATCTAACTTCTTGTCCATTAGCCTATCAATCAACACACACACACACATATATATATAATTAAGTTGCATGTCCTTCACAGGACGTAGCAGTCAACCCCAGCATTTTCGCTGTTCGTGATTCCTGGGCGAATTTTACGTTCAGTAGTTTGCCATTGCTTTCTGAAAGACCGGTTCCTATGCCTTTTTCGAAAAAACCATCACCGCAGTGTTTCGAACCCGGGTATACGGGCTTACAAACTGCGTTCGCAAGCCCTTAGCCACAGAGACCGATATATATATATATATATATATATATATATATATATATATATATATATATATATATATATATATATATATATAGAGAGAGAGAGAGAGAGAGAGAGATGATTAATGCAGTAAAAACGGGATAGAAGCTGAAGATAGGTCAGCACCGGACATTGCTTATTGGGTAGACCGACAGACAGACAGACAGACAGACAGACAGACAGACAGATAAAACGAACGAATGAACGAACGAACGAACGAACGAACGAACAAACTTTATTTTCAAAGTGTTAAGAATTGGGCACGCAGGCCCGTCTAACATTCTGCCCTTCTATCACTCTTGTTTACACATTATTTCATTCAGACATCATTCAAGGCTCACAGAGAACAGCAACAATACAAAAGGATATGCATTATAAAGGCATGGGCAAGATGTTAACATCAATACAACACGACTCAATAATATTAGATAATGTTGTGACACTTGTTATTAGCTATGTGGAATATTATGGTCTAGACAGACAGACAGACAGACAGGCAGGCAGGCAGGCAGGCAGGCAGGCAGGCAGGCAGACAGATAGATAGATAGATAGATAGATAGATAGATAGATAGATAGATAGATAGATAGATAGATAGATAGATAGATTGATAGATAGATAGATAGATAGATAGATAGATAGATAGATAGATTTATAGATAGATAGATAGATAGATAGATAGATAGATAGATAGATAGATAGATAGATAGATAGATAGATAGATAGATAGATGGATGGATGGATGGATAGGGATCTATATACATATATATATATATATATATATATATATATATATATATATATATATATATATATATGTGTGTGTGTGTGTATGTGTGTGTGTGTTTGTGTCTGTGTGTGTCTGTGTGTTGTGTGCTAACATTCATAACAGGTAAGAAGCAAGCCGTGACGAAGTATGCATCCAAGCACCTCTGCTGGTAACATGATATTCCTGAAACAGCAACATCCCTTTTTATGCCAAGTCTTGCAACTGCAGAATGCTTAGTCTGTGCTACTGATTGTATTACTGATAGCAAATTAATATCGCTGTGTGTGCACAAGACAGCAAATTAGTGAGGGATTGTAGTTGCCGGAGACTATAATAAATATTGCCGTTAACAATGCTGAGCTTCACTTCTCTTTGTTTTTCACTAGATCTTTCTTATCTGTTGAATGCGACCCGAATAGCCCGTAAACAAATTCGCGTGTATTTCTTGGCGCAAATTGAAGTAGAAGACAGGAGTAGAGATTTCTATTTGGTCTTGCATCGATGTACACTTGTTTCTGCAGGTTGGCCCTGACCTCACTTAGAGATGACAAGCTCGAATCCTGGTCAGGGATTTCAATTATTATGTTGTCTATTGTGTCCTCTAGTTTCTAATTTTATCTTCTTCTTCTATGAGCGCCAAGCAATAGTGTGAATTTATGTATGAGCTGTATGTACATGGTTCCCCAAATGATATTGCTATGTCTTGCCATTCGTACATGGTTCCCCAATTGATATTGCTATGTCTTGCCATTCGTACATGGTTACCCAATTGATATTGCTATGTCTTGCCATTCGTACATGGTTACCCAATTGATATTGCTATGTCTTGCCATTCGTACATGGTTACCCAATTGATATTGCTATGCTTGCGATTCGAACAGATTACTTATAGCGGCGGGAATATTGAGGTACCATCACGCAAACAGAATGACTGTCAAATATGACAATACATGACTACAATAACAACAGTCAGATCAGTTAATGGTTCATTCTTATAAGAGCTGTCATCGCTGTTGAAAACCGACTTCCCAATGGTAACCCCCTACTAGGAAGCAGGAATTGGGTATTGGCAAGAGAGTATCGAGTGAAAGCCATGACAGGAGGAGGCCGGCTTGTTTACCTCAGATAATAACCCTGAAAGTAGGTACTGGTGGGAGAAGGATAAATGAATGTCGTACTCTCGGGGGGAAAGTCCTCACTGAGAGAGAGAGAGAGAGAGAGAGAGAGAGAGAGAGAGAGAGAGAGAGAGAGAGAGAGAGAGAGAGAGAGAGAGAGAGAGAGCACTATGTACATCGTTCATGTGAGGAATAATCTAATCGAGATACCTCTTTATGGACGCTGTAATTTCGAAGATGACAAGAAGCTATATTCCTTTCCGAGTATCACTTGTAGACGATGGATAGTGTGATGTTATAACTAGTATTCTAGGACGAAGTATAAATTAATCGAATCAATAACAGACGATGCAATCATTCATTTCATCTTATTTCATTCATCATTCATCATTCATCATTCATCATGTGCCACGCTGATAAGCGTGGGTGGTCATGTTCCGTCAAATCACGCGATCTCTATCTTATTTAGGTTAGCTGTTATCTTATGGGGAATCATCCTTATACTCCGGACAAATCCACGGGTTCTCATATCCTCATAGCCATCCTCTCTCTCTCTCTCTCTCTCTCTCTTTCTCTCTCTCTTCCTCTCTCTCTCTCTCTCTCTCTCTCTCTCTCTCTCTCTCTCTCTCTCTCTCCAACATATACACCAGCGTCCTGCGGCTAATAGTGCCACTTCTGTGTTGGTTGACGAAGCCCCTCGTTTACCCGATGTGCCTCTCGTGTTTGGCCGTGCCAATTCTTACTTCCGAGTCTCTTATTCTAGACAACGATGTGGATTCACTGGCGTCGAAGTCCTCTTCTCTCGACATCTCTTTAAGGCCATTAAAATCACCAGTACGAACGTATATAGATTTATGCATTAAATCAAATAAAAGTGTTGTTAAGTACCATACATAATTATGATCCTTTTTAACCCATTTGAATCAACATGATGCTTGCTTGCTTGTGTTCGCTGGCTGTGAACTCCAGAGCGAAGTCCTGAATGTCGGATGAAGACATCCTGTTGTCAAACATCGGTGTGATGTCATACCGGACTGAGGTTTGAGTGACTATCCGTTGTCCCATGTCTGGCTTATTGGTGTGCAGACGGGTGTCTCCTCGCCGTGCAGGTAGATACTATCCGACTTCGGAAAAATCAGCGATCCTACTACGTTAGCCAGGACCCCGAAGGGACCTGTTGCCCAGGACGCACGACTAGGACATGTTAGTAGGTCTTGGCCAGTATAGAACATAGCCCTGGTGCCTTGGAAACACCTCAGCGTCCCGAATCAACATGATAAAAAGTTAGTTGCATATCCTTTACAGGATGTAGCAGTCAACCCCATCATGTTTTGGCTGTTCGTGATTTCTTGTCAAGTTTATGTTCAGTAGTTTGTCGTTGCTTTCATGATAAAGACAGTGTTAAACACGCCTGTATGTAAATACAGAAGCCACAAAAATATGCTAGACGATGTATTGCCTGGCATATTTCGCTGCATCTTGTCAGGTGCTTACTGCAAAGTTATATATCATATAAAGTGAATAAATGAATAATACTTAAGCTGAAACAATTAAAAACATTAAAATCACATTGGCAGAAATATGAGTTAACTAATAAGGCTTCAGCCCGCTCCGTGGTGAAGGGTTTACGGGCGCAGCTTGTAATCCCGCATACCGCATTCGAAACACAGCTGCGGGCGATTTGGCAGCAGACAGCCTTGCCTTGGTTCTTTTATGAAATGGTATGGGTGCCGGTCGTCCAGTAATCAACGGCAAACTACTGAGCGTAAACTTGCCCAGGGATCACGAACAGTCAAATAAATGCTAAGGTTGGCTGCTACGTCCTGTAAAGGATGCCGATTGCATATCTCCACATAAGAGACTTGTGCCTTCTTAATCATCAGGAAGTTTCTGTGGCCAAGTGGTTACGCTGTCTGCCTCGCGTTCTGAAGGTCATAGGATCGATTCCGGGCTACGTCAATCGGTTCACGAGCGCATTTTTCTCGGACACTCCTGGGATTCGTCGCTGGAGCTAAGGATTTCATGCTTTGTGCGACGCTTCCGGTAGCTTGTCCTGCGAAATGAGACCGAGCCGTATGTGATAAAAGCTGTTACACTGAAGTCCATCCTTCTGCCTTTACAACCTACATTGTTTTTCTTTTCTTCTTTTTCTAAACCGTGAAAACGAGATGCAGAGACACTTGTCGGTATCTCCTATTCTTCGTAAATGTATCAACATATAATTGTCAACAGGGAAGTTTCCGTGGCGAAGTGGTCAAGCCGTCTGACTCGGACTCCGAAGGTTGTGGGTTCGATTCCAGGTCGCTTTCTTCGGTTCACGAGTGCGTATTTTTTAGACTCCTGGTGGTCGTCGCTGTAGCTATGGAGTTCGTGCTTTATGCGACGCTTTTGGCAGTTCGCTACGGAAAGAGTTTGAGCCGTATGGGATAAAACCCGGTGCAATGAAGTCGACCCTGTCGACTTTTAAGCGTCTTTTTTTCAAGAGTATCACCAGACTTAAATATCGTCAGGTAAGTCAGGAAGAGCCGCTGTTGACCTGATGATCATGGTTTCGATCCGCAGCTCAGCGGATTCGGATTTTTTTTTTTTATTATAATTACGCAGCCTGAAATGGATGCGTCGAAGTACACTTGTTCTTGCAGCGAGGCGCTGTCGTCATTTGAAGGTGACAGGTTCGAATCCCGGTCGGTAACTATAGCGTTCAAATTGTATGTTGTCTAGCGCGTCCTCTAGTCTCTACTTCCCTCTTCTCCTTCAATGAGCGCGAAACAATACTGTGTGTGTTTATTTATGCAGCCTTAAATGGTACCAAGAATATTTTTAGAAGTAAAGGCGGCTGGCTTAAAGAAGATAATGTCAACTACCGAGTGCCGTCTATACAAACATGGGTCCTATATCGTATGCCCGATGCGCCTTGAGGCTGGCAGAAGGGTCCTGTACTTTACTCACATTAAATGAAGGTCGTAGTTGCAGTCAACACCGGCATTTTTTTTTTTTTTTTTTGGCTGTTGTGATCTTTTGGCAAGTTTACGTTCAGTAGCTTGCCTTTGGTTTCTGAACGACCGAAACCCATACCATTTCTTTAAAAAAAGAAACCAACGCAGGGCGGTCTGCTGCCAAATCGACGGCAGCTGTGTTTCGAACGTGGGTAAATGGGATTACGAACTGCGTCTGTAACACATTCACTACGGAGAGGGCTAAATGATAGTCGTATATTCTCTTTCTCGGTGCCTGCTCTGATCGGATTAAGTGTGTAAGTTGTGACTAAGTATCAAGTTTATTTCTCCTCCTTTATGTCCCATAAAATCCGAAAAATACATTACAGGTAAGAAAACAATGTAACACTATACATATACAGAGATAAAATTAACTCTTGTCATACCTCCAGATTTATGGTATTCAGCTATGCAATATTTTCTACATTGCTACTCATTTATCTTCTCTTCTTCGAGTGCTAGTAAATACATGTGAATGTATTTCTAATGTACATAACTTATTTTTAATGTATACATTGCCAGCCGGTCTCTCTGGCCTAGGTTTTAACGTCTTTCTCCGTAATCCAGTATATTCTCGTGAGTAACGTATCCTGCGCGAGAATTTGTAGCGGTTCTCACTGCGTTGGTAACTTAGGGTATGTGAGCCGGTCGCTCATAAAGCAATGGCAAAATACTGAGCATAATCTTGCCTAGTACATCAACAGCAGCTGAAAAATGCTGATGTTGACTGCAACGTCCTGTAAGGGAGATTCAAAAAAAAAAAAATAACATTGCCAGCGTTCAAGTGTGCATCAGTACTCACCGCAAGAACTCCAGCAGAATCAAGCAGCACCGATTACCACACGATGGTCTGCAGTGTGTGTCCATAAATGGCTTTAGATTAGAGACAATGCCAGCAGACTTAAAGAACCCTGGCTGTTACTTTTTTGTGTTCTTTTTTTTTTTTTTTATACAGAAGACCTGGATTTGGCGCGTAATCTAAGAGCAGGCTGGAAGCGAAATGTCGATCGATCAGGCTGATTTTCTTTAAGTTATATGTATTCATGATTATTGAAGCTTTGGTTGTGAAAGTCGCTTGACGCTTGCCTGCCGGACCAGGGGTAGGGGTTCGCACCTCATCGGAACAGATTCGAATGTGTAAAATAGACCGTGGCTTCCATGTCGACGCAATCTTATATTTCCTGGATATCAGGACATGTCTTGGGAAGTGAAGGTAGCCGGCCTGACACTGTCCACATCAGCCACGAAATGCCGACTGGTCTATGTAAACATGGCTCAAGCACCATATGCCCAGTGCTACATAAGACGGGTTAAAAGGCTCCTGTACAAATTTACAGTTTTTCATGGTATACTCGATAATGTAAGAATAGCATATACACTTTTTTTAAAGATTGTATTGTTGTATTATTGGATAAAATGGGTTTATTGCTACGGGGAATTATGTTCATAGCAAATGGTAATGGGTCAACATTTACTTCAAGTGGTTACGCAGCATTTCTTTACTTGTATCTCCGATAAGGGCGAAACTCTAACGGAATCCATATCCGCTTTGCATAAGTTAAAAAACCTCTTGAGATGGAAATCGTACACGAAGGATGAATATGCAGCCTTGCAGGCAAAGCTTCAGAATTCGAAAACTGAATCACAACAGCGTATGTATAGAAGAGGAGATGAGAATTTGCCTCCTGAAATACAATGTTAGTTGTCGTGCACTGAGTATTGACCCTCAGATCATTGCATAGCTAGGGTTTGTGTTTGGCTTGTAGTCTCTGTGGCGAAGGGGTTACGGGCTCAGTTCGTAGTCCGCATACCGCTTTCGAAACACAGTTTTTATACAATAGTATGAGTAACCGTCGTTCAGAAAGCAAGGGCAAACTACCGAACGTAAACTTGCCAAGAAATCACAAACAGCTAAAATATTATGAAGTTGACTGCGAAGTCCTGTAAAGGATGTGCAACTAACTTAACTGCATCGGTTAATACAATGTTTAATGCAATTATTATTACATTATTTGATGTCCTAGTCAACAGTATACAACTTGATATGATGATCGGGTTAGCGCAACAGCCGTTCGGTGTGTTTGCTATTGATTTCACATGCTGCTCCAAATAATTTCCAAGTTCTACTTTCTCTTGCTTTTCGTAATCTTGTTCCTCTTTTCTCCGTCTCACATTCTTCTTCTTATTCTTCGTCATCTTCTTCGTCTTCTTGCTTCTACATCTTCTACTTACACCTCTTCTTCTTCTTCTTCTTCTTCTTACACCTCTTCTTCTTCTTCTTCTTCTTCTTCTTCTTCTTCTTCTTCTTCTTCTTCTTCTTCTTCTCATCCCCACCTTTTTTTTTCTGCCACTCCTCTTCATTTTCTTATTCTGCTTTATTGTGCCTTGGTCCTCAACGTCTCACATCAAGCTCTTCTATCGTTTGCTATGCTTGTCCCTATCTTTCCCGCATTAATTTCTATGTCACGTTCTCTTCTCCGAGTGAGTTAAGGTCTCCTGTGGGTTCGCTTACCCCGTGAAGTCCAGCTATCACCAGTCGATGTTTCAATGCATTTTTCACAGATACTGACTGGAATTTACTGAGTTCTCTGCATGAACTCCGCATTGGTCATCCTGTGACTTAATTTTAGCACATTTCTGAGCAGGTATCATTTAATGTGTGTGCGTGTAATATATTAGCAACTTGTTTGGTGTTTTCCTTTGTCTCTGTTTCTTACAGCAACAAAAATTTAACATTAGAAATGAATATTCTAAAGTTGATGATCATGAAGTAAAACGTCGGTCTCATCATGGCCAGCCGAACAGACTCGAACTTTCTCGAATTCCACTGCTTCATGCATTGTGGTATCTGGAGCTATATAAGGCATGTTTCCACCTGTGTGTTGGTCCACCTCGCCTCCTCTTCCTACATTATTACCCATTTACCTTCTCTTCTTTAAGTGCTAATCAATACCTGCGCATTTATTTCCCATGTTAATAACTTATCTTTACCTACTTATTGCCAACGTTCAAGTGTGCTCTTCCAGTTATTATGCCTTCCATTACTGTTCTATGTCGCTGTGACAATTAATATGGCCAACGTATAATATTTACATTTCCCAGCAATGAAGTTGTTTGTGAGCCAGTTTTCTTTGATGTCTATATCTTTTAGAATGTCAATATATTTCTTCTTTTCGATCCACTTTTCTAAGAATTATTCTTAAAGCATTCTGCTGGTTTAAATTTCTTTAATTTCAACAATTTCAAATCAATAGTTTAGTCTTTGTTTGCATTTACTGCTTTATTTACAATACTTCATTCACACATCACTTACAAAGATGATCCTAGGCTAATACGACAACAACAGAAACAATAAGCTTTATAAACGCATTGAAAATATAAAATAATCAGGATCAATAATTATTCAGGTTCTTTGTTATTTCCTGCACGTAGCAGAATATTCACTAGTTCAAGCCCACGGTACACGAGATAACATACACACTCAAATAGTGCACCTCACGAGATAACATACATACCCAAATATCGCACCTCACGAGATACACATAGTTACGTAGATGACACAGGCCACGAGACACACACACATACGTGGATGACACAGGACACGAGACACACACACATACGTGGATGACACAGGCCACGAGACACACATAGTTACGTAGATGACACAGGCCACGAGACACACACACATACGTGGATGACACAGGCCACGAGAGACACATACACAAGTAGGTGACACGGGCCACGAGAGACACAACAAGTACGAGATGACGCAGCCCATGAGACTCATATATACCCAATTGACAATGCCCGCTGCCCACGAGACATATATACGCAGCTGAGTCAGCCTACTAGACACATATACAAGGATGTCACTACACTAAAGACACACATACACGCAGCTGACCCAGTCCTCGAGACACACATATACGCAGCTGACCCAGTCCACGAGACACACATACACGCAGCTGACTCAGCACACGAGACACACATATACACAGTTGACTCAGCCTACTAGACACATATACAAGGATGTCACTACACTAAAGACACACATACACGCAGCTGACCCAGTCCTCGAGACACACATATACGCAGCTGACTCAGCCCACAAGACACACATACAGGCAGCTGACTCAGCACACAAGACACACATATACACAGTTGACTCAGCCTACTAGACACATATACAAGGATGTCACTAACCTCAAGACATACATACATGCAGCTGACCCAGCCCACGAGACACACATACATGCAGCTGACCCAGCCAACGAGACACACATATACGTAGCTGACCCAGCCCACAAGACACACATACACGCAGCTGACCCAGTCCTCGAGACACACATATACGCAGCTGACCCAGTCCTCGAGACACACATATACGTAGCTGACCCAGCCAACGAGACACACATATACGTAGCTGACCCAGCCAACGAGACACACATATATGCAGTTGACTCAGCCTACTAGACACACATATATGCAGCTGACCCAGCCCACGAGACATACATATACACAGTTGACTCAGCCTACTAGACACACATATATGCAGCTGACCCAGCCAACGAGACACACATATACGCAGCTGACTCAGCCCACGAGACACACATATATGCAGCTGACCCAGCCCACGAGACATACATATACACAGTTGACTCAGCCTACTAGACACACATATATGCAGCTGACCCAGCCAACGAGACAGACATATACACAGTTGACTCAGCCCACGACACACACATATATGCAGTTGACTCAGCCTACTAGACACATATACAAGGATGTCACTACCCTCAAGGCACACATACACGCAGCTGACCCAGCCAACGAGACACACATATATGCAGCTGACCCAGCCCACGAGACATACATATACACAGTTGACTCAGCCCAGGAGACATGCATGTTTGCAGATGAGACAGAACAAGACACACATACACACACAGATAACGGCTAATGTCTATTGTCTAGCCGCACAATGGCGATATAACTTTTCCTAATGAAATGTAAAAAAAGAAATCAACTGTCATCTGTCATCTACTGCCTGTTGTACCTTGCGGCGTAGGGCAGGGGGAGGGAGTCTTAAGCCTGAGGAATTAAGGCCGCCACAGACTGTGCAAAGAGTTTTCTTTTTGCCCCCAAAAAAAAAAAAAAACATCCACACCCTACCAAGGATTATAACTCTGATCTCTCCTAATGAGCTAACGAACACTGGTCGTAAAACAGGGATGTGGGGCTCCTAAGCGTGTATTTGACGTCCAGACCATTGTTGCCGTGGTCTTATCGATGTTTATTTACTTCTTCTCCTTATAGATCATGTCGTGTGGGGTTGGCGGTCAAGACTTCCACGGCCTTAAGTCTCGTGTACTGCCATAAATTTCTGATACTGATGTTCCTCTATGTCATAAAGTCGAACTGTCTAGCATCGTCTCTCTTCATCTCGTCCTACTTCCCCCCCCCACCCCACCCCCTTTTCTAACTTTCCCCAACAACATGCCCAAATAATGTCGAATGTCTTCTTTGAGGTGATTAACTCGTTATCTTTGTGAGCTTACTTTTTCAAAATATCTTCGTCCACGATGTTTTCATTATTCTCCTATAAAACTACATCTCCGTCGCTTTCATATCATTCCACACCTTTCTACTAATTGTCAATGATACGCTTCCGTACATCAGTATTGGCTCAATATGACTATTAATATTTTACAGTCAACGTGACATTGTCATTCTGATATTTGTCCTTCACCTAATTATATATTCAGATCTACTGGGTTCTATGCAATAATCAGAATTTGATCATGGTTCTTTCTTATAAGATACACCAATGCACTTTATATTTACAGTGAAATGTCTGAGGTCATTGTTTCGCATCCTAACTCTTCTGGAAACTATATGTCTTTTTGTTTGCACACATTGGCTTTTGTAAATGAATGGCAATTGCCTTTGCCGGCTTTAAATTTCAATCGTTTTAGCTGGCAGAGGAAATTGTCATTCATTTACAAATACCAACTATGGGCAATCAAAAGACATTATAGTCAGTTTAAAATTACTGTGGTGCAGGCGATTTGGAAGCAAGCCGCTTTGCGTTCGTTCCTACACAAAGGTGTGACTTCCTGTCATTCAGAAAGCATAGTTTTGTGTGTGTGTGTGTGTGTGTGTGTGTGTTGTTGTTTTTTCCATCAAGAATGATGATGAACATTCAATTCATCCAGCGGGGTTGAAAGTATGGAAGAGTGAGTTCTAAGATGGCTGGTAAGGCCTATTTTGGCTCGAAATATTCCTTGACAATGTGGGAAAGAATGCTTGATGTTCCAGGAGGAGGATCTACTGCAGTGGTTTTTGTGTCAAGCTTTTTCCCACAGCTTTTGTAGTTCTGTTTGCTTCACGTTTAGTCGTTTAGTCGTTTAGTCGTTGGATCAACATCACGGCACACGGTTTAACCGATAAGTGCTCCGTTTTCCTCCTAACTCAAACCTGAGTCTGGAGAAACTCAGCTCAATGCACAAACTCCGTTGCATCGGCGAGGATTCTGAAATACTTCAAGTAACTGCACCCTTGTGTAATGATGTACGCCACGAATTTCGATCTTTGACAGCATTCTTCCATGTATCAAGATTAATTCCAAAAGCTTTTAGTGAGATCTTCAGAGTGTCTGTAAAGCGTTTCCTCCGACCGCCTTGTGAGCGTTTACCACAACGCAGCTCGCCGTAAAAATTTCGTTTCGGTAACCTGTGGCCTGGCATGAGAGTCAAGTGACCAGCCAAGCGAATCGGATTCTACATTAGTAGAGTGTGAATACTGGGGATGGGCGCTCTTTCTAGAACTTTAGTGTCTGGGATCTTGTCTTGCCATTTAATCTTCAATAGCTTCCTAAGGCAGACTGTGTGGAAGCGGTTTAATTTCCTTGCGTGTCGCTGATAAACAGTCCATGTTTCACAAGCATATAGCAGTGTGGATAATACAACTGCTTTGTAGACTTTCGGCTTTATTTGCAGGCTTATTCCATTTCTGTTCCAGGCTACCAAAGGCCAAATGGATCTTGGCAGCGGTGGCAAAGCAGTAGCTAACTACTGAACGAGAAATGCCAAAAATCACAAACAGCCAAAACAAATCGACAAATTGATAGTGCTTCCACATTGACGTGGATAAGCCTTAGGTTCATACCATAATACGATCAGCGTTGCCAGTAGTGGGTTGTGCTCAATATTTAAATCTCAAATCCCGAAACAACCAAATAAATCAATTCTAGTTTTATAACTATACCTATGCAAAAACGAACCATTGTATACGAATATCTAGTAAAAGATACTGCTACATGATTCACGGTGTGTTTTATATATGTTAAGTAAGTAACAACAGAGATGTGGTTCCTTAGACGAATGTTGCGAATACCTTGGACTGCCAGAGTAACTAACGACGATTGCCCGAAAGAGGCTAATGAAACTAGAACATTATATACAACAATAAGAAAGAGACAACCAGCTTTCTTTGGTCATGTTAAAAGAAGAGAGGCACTGGAGAACATCGTGACGACTGGAAAAATCGAGGGGAAGAGAGGCTGAGGCCGACCAAAAGAAATGATGCTGGATGGATTGAGACGGTGACATGGAGGAATATCAGCAGCAGAGTTGATCTAGAGCACCAAAGTTTGAGATATATAGAGAGACATCAACGCCTATGTCAGCTGGCATGGCACTTGATGATGATGAAGTAAGAACAGGGACGCTTCACACACATTATGAGGCATTTGCTCTATAGTTCCAGAGCCATATATGTATCGAGATATGGAACTCTGTGGTTGAGGAGGTCAGATTCACGCCGTTCCCTTCACTTCCCAAGACATATCGTGTACCCAGTTTTATGCTGGATGAACAGGTCAATAACAAAAACAAAAACAAAACATCAGAATCCACCCCGCTGAGGATTGAACTCATGATCAGCGGGCCAGCAGGCGAGAATCTAGCCACTAAGTCACCTCGTCTCTCTGTGTGCCAGTTTCTGAAACCTGTCAACGCTTTCGCGAAACGTACACCAGGGCATTTAAAACTGTTGAGACTTGTTTCCCTCGCAACCCATTTACTTGAGAAGCTTTCAGCAGAGCCCTCCCCTACCCCCCCCCCCCCCATCCACTATCCAAATGTGTTTCTTGATTTTGTTTTATATGCTTGCTTGCTTGCTTGCTTGTGTTCGTTGGCTTGAGCTCCAACGCGAAGTCCTGTATGTCGGATGAAGGCATCCTGTTGTCCAACATCAGTGTGATGTCATACAGGATTTGAGGTTTGCGTGAGTATCCGTTGTCCCATGTCTGGCTTATTGGTGTGCAGACTGGTGGTTCCTCGCCGTACAGGCAGACACTCTCCGACTTCGGAGGAATCGGCGATCCTACTGACCTTAGCCAGGACCCCGAAGGGACCTGTTGCCCAGGACGCTCGACGAGGACGCGTCAATAGGTCTTGGCCAGTATATAACCCGGCCCTGGTGCCTTGGAAACACCTCTGCGTCCCTTGTTTTATATAAAATGAAGTATATTAATTATATGTATACTACATAGGTCAGCATGTCCGATTGGATAAGAGAGCTCGTTCTTAAACATCTGGTGTGCTGATGCCCAAGTGGCGGGTTTAACCCTTACAGGTCAGTTGGTCTAAAATGTTGACTTCTCGTCATTGACATGGGGACGTAAGTTATAAGTACCTCAGACGTCGGAGTGGGGTCACCTACTGGCGAGGGTCACTGGTAATAACGACAGTGAATCGACACGCAAACATCACGTCAGTGCACAAGAAATAGCAACTCGTGTATGGACTACGTTTGAGTTGAAAGCGAGCGAACGAATGGGGATCCCAAACACCTCGGTTCGGCCATGTATCTGTGACACTCAACTATTGTTACATAACCCCCGTGGTGTCACGACCGCTGTTCTGAGGAGCCCTGGTGTACACGCAGTGAGATAAGAGGATGGCCTATGAGTGAAGCGCCTGGGTGTTTTCAACACTTGCCATTTCAAAAAGGAACACTAAATTATTCAGTGAAGTATATCACCGAAACGGCAGCCCTGTGGCTGCATAATCATAGGAGAAATCCCGGAACACACTGTAGCAACTAGTAAGATTAATGGAATGTGAGCTAGAGGCAGACAGGAAGAAAAGATTGCTGACAGACTTTCGTAATGAAATGGAAAACTGTCATCACAGAAATTAATACCCTCTGCGAGAGAAAGGGAATTGTGGAGTGACATTGGCGCACATGCCAGTTGGTAAGGCGCTGATGACAATAATGATGATAACGAGTTTGAATGGTTTAAAAGACGATAAGATCGACTTCATTGCAGCGGGTTTTATACCATATGACCCAGTCTAGCAAAAATCACACACACCGCAGTTCTACCGACTACCCAAAGGAGCTCTGAGAAAAGAGCACTTATGAATCACATGACGAAGTCCGGAATCGAACCACAACCCTCAGAGCGTAGAGCAGGTGGCTTGACCACTTCAGCTTTGGAGACTACTAACAGAGGCATTAAGCTATTACCTGCATGTGTGATCATTAATTGTGTGATCCTGCGTGTGTGATCCTGCGTGTCTGATCCTGCGTGTGTGATCCTGCGTGTCTGATCCTGCGTGTGTGATCCTGCATCTGTGATCCTACATGTGTGATACTGCATGTGTGATCCTTTACGTGTGATCCTACAAGTGTGGTCCTACAAGTGTGATACTACATGTGTAATCCTACATGTGTGATCCTACATGTGTGATCCTACATGTGTGATCCTACATGTGTAATCCTACATGTGTGATACTACATGTGTAATCCTACATGTGTGATCCTACATGTGTGATACTACATGTGTGATCCTGCACGTGTGATCCTACAAGTGTGGTCCTACATGTGTGATCCTACATGTGTAATCCTACATGTGTAATCCTACATGTGTGATACTACATGTGTGATACTGCATGTGTGATCCTACAAGTGTGGTCCTACAAGTGTGGTCCTACATGTGTAATCCTACATGTGTAATCCTACATGTGTGATACTGCATGTGTGATCCTACATGTGTGATACTACATGTGTGATCCTACATGTGTGATCCTGCATGTGTGATCCTACATGTGTGATCCTGCATGTGTCATCCTACATGTGTGATCCTACATGTGTGATCATGCATGTATGATCCTTCATGTGTGATCCTACATGTGTGATCCTACATGTGTGATTCTGCGTGTGTGATCCTACATGTGTGATCCTACATGTGTGATCCTACTTGTGTGATCCTACATGTGTGATCCAACATGTGTGATCATACATGTGTGATCCTACATGTGTGATCCTGCATGTGTGATCCTACATTTGTGATCCTACATGTGTGGTCCTACATGTGTGATCCTACATGTGTGATCCTACATGTGTGATTATGCGTGTGTGATCCTACATGTGTGATCCTACATGTGTGATCCTACATGTGTGATCCTACATGTGTGATTAAGCGTGTGTGATCCTACATGTGTGATCCTACATGTGTGATCCTACATGTGTGATCCTACATGTGTGATCCTACATGTGTGATCCTACATGTGTGATCCTACATGTGTAATCCTACAAGTGTGATACTGCATGTGTGATCCTACATGTGTGATACTACATGTGTGATCCTACATGTGTGATCCTGCATGTGTGATCCTACATGTGTGATCCTGCATGTGTGATCCTACATGTGTGATCCTACATGTGTGATCCTGCATGTATGATCCTTCATGTGTGATCCTACATGTGTGATCCTACATGTGTGATACTGCATGTGTGATCCTACATGTGTGATCCTGCATGTGTGATCCTACATGTGTGATCCTACATGTGTGATCCTACATGTGTGATCCTGCATGTATGATCCTTCATGTGTGATCCTACATGTGTGATCCTACATGTGTGATACTGCATGTGTGATCCTACATGTGTGATCCTGCATGTGTGATCCTACATGTGTGATCCTACATGTGTGATCCTGCATGTATGATCCTTCATGTGTGATCCTACATGTGTGATCCTACATGTGTGATCCTGCATGTGTGATCCTACATGTGTGATCCTGCATGTGTGATCCTACATGTGTGATCCTACATGTGTGATCCTACATGTGTGATCCTACATGTGTGACCCTACATGTGTGATCCTACATGTGTGATCCTGCATGTGTGATCCTACATGTGTGATTGCTAGCTTTGAACTCAAGCGTAGGCCATACCCGCCAGTTCTAGAACCGCTGCACTGTATTTAGCGTTTGGATTTGCTTTCCCTATGACCAGTGCCCATTGCCATCAGGCGAACATACTCCGACTTCAGAGGTACTTTAATTTACGTCCCCATGTTAAGAACAAGAAGTTAACATTTTATTTCAACTGACCGGTGTAGGGCTGGAGTCCACTACCACACTATCAGCACACCGGATGAACAAGAACGAACGGTCTTATCCATTCGGCCATGCTGAGATCCGTCACCTCCAAATGACGAAAGATCCTCGCTGTAGAAACAAGTGTACTTCACCGCATGACCAATTTTTTTTTTTTTTTTTTTTTTTTTTTGGTTCGCATATCCGTTACAGGACATCGCTATCAACATCAGCATCTTTCAGCTGATTGTTGATTTCTTGGCGAGATTACGCTCAGTAGTTTGCCATTGCTTTCTGAGCGACCGGCTCATATACCCCGTAATTTACCGACCCGGAGAGAACCGCTACCGATTCTCGCGCATGTAACGTTTCTCACGAGAGAATACTGGATTACGAAGAAACTCGTGTAACCCTTTGACCAGGGAGACCGGCCATGACCAACTAGACACCCGTATAACAGGTATCTTCAATAGCCATGTCTATCATCCACATGAATCCACATATATGGTATAATGACAGAATTCGTTTCAAATCATTGAAGTTGATCCATAGGTTACATAATTGTATATCAATCCCTGCTTCTGTTCTCTACATCTATGAACCCCACACAACACATATGTCTTTATTTATGAACTGTCTTAGTGACCTCAAAGGATTCCCCAATTAATATTACACGTAGATTTCCCTTGTGCCATCCCGTTTTGTGTCACTGCAAATTTAGAAAATGAAGGTCAAGTGTAGAGAATGGAGATTCCATGTCAGCGCGCCATCTAAAGCTCCTCCTAGTCAGTAGAAGAACCACGTGACATTCCTGGGGGTATACTGGACATACGATACTAGCCCCATAAGTGTACTTGACTAATCACCACATGAAAGGTTATAAGGTCAAAATTACTCCTCAGTCTTTACTTTCCAGAGCATTTCCTGATATCCATCTCAAACTATCCATGGGGACCAGGTCAAGTTAAACAATACCAGGTCAAGTTAAACAATCACCTCCACTTCAATGGAGATTGGAACACATAACCACCACACCGACATGCAAGCATCCTAGTGACTGCGCAAACCCGTCTCCTAAATATCTTAGTAACACAAAAAGTCTTAAAAGTCGAGAGGACCAACTTCATTCCACCGGGTTTCATCCCATATGGCTCGGCCTGCCGAAAGGTCGCACAAAGCACGAACTCCGTAGCTCCAGCGACGCCCCCCCCCCCCCAAGTGTCCGAGAAAAAGCACTCTTGAACCGTAAGACGTAGCCCAGAATCGAACCTACAACCTTCAGAGCGCGAGGCACAAGGCTTGACCACTTCGCCACGGAGACTCCCGATTAATAATTGTCGTGTCACTTTGCTGTTTATATCCTTTCCTTGGTCTTCATCGTGTAAATCAACACACCTCGGACAGGAGGAGAGCTGGTGAGGGCAGGGGAATATATTGAACAACAGGTCTGACAAGTGAAGACTCTGCCAGAAATGATTGACACGACAACCCTGAATAAGCTAATATTGCCAGGTCATGTAAACTGGCTCAGACCCGACACTCAGAATTCCAGGCTTGGGATAATCGAGGTGCTTCTTTGTCTGGGGGTCACTCCGCACTTGACAGATTTATGTTTCACTTGTAGTCTAGCGAAGTTGATAGCGAACTGCGCTGGTCATGAGAACTGTCGGACGCGGATCCCAACGCCTGGGATCTCTGCTAGCTAACGTGAGGGATAGATTGACCAGCTATACCTCCTGGCTCTCAGGCCTACAGAATGTGATTGCCCTATCACATAGTGGACCAGTAGCTGAAAACTGCTTCGGGAAAATGTATATTTCTTTGATATCATATTTGTATAGCCCGGGAAGGTCAACCTGGTCAACAAATGCCCGCAGAAGTCGGATGTGTCGGCCTAACGGCGCAAGAACGCAGCTCTGCTGTAAACAGGCACAACGCAATCACGTCCGAAAAAAACTCTCCGGATGAATGCAGCAGAAGAATATATTTGTATAGAAGGGTGTCACGGTTGCCTAGTGACTACATGCTGGCGTGCCGCGCCCGGTGGTCGTGAGTTTGAATCTGTCTAGTGAGGATTTTAAAATTAGACTGGGCTCTCTGTTTAACGTAGTATAACATGGGTACCAGGGTATGGCGTGGGAAGTAAAGGCGGCCGATGGGATATTGACCCAATGACCTACCGAGTACCGAGTAGTGAAAACAATATGGCTTTAGCACTATGCGGTTCAAGAGGCGTAAACGTATCCTTTACTGATCCGTTAAGTGTCGCTTGGTCTAAACAACTTGGGTTAGCATGTTCTACACAATACTTCTCAAAGCGTGTACAGGAGTCCTTGTTTTGATTTGACTAGATTTGACTTGCTTCCATACTTGGCTTGTGTAAATCACTAGTTTAGCAGCTATTTGTTATACTATTTGTTCGCTGGGTCGAGTATGGTTAAGAACTGACATCACAACATTCAGGACATTGCAATACGTGCTCCGTTTGCGTATTCAACAGCCAGCGAAGAGCCCCAATACTAATGGTAGCAGTGGAAGTCTGATTATGTGTCCGTCTGGCCTTCAAAAGGGCCCCGACCGCACCTGCCTTATCATGCACCAACATTTCGCAAGCGGTGCACCCTCAGCTAATATGTCCGCCTGCTCGTTTCCCACAACACCAGCATATCCTGGGGGGACAATCCAACAGACGCTTTCTATTTCTGATTGTTGAATTAAAATCTGCTATTCTGCCCGAAGCACGCGTGACGTCACCTTTCTGATCATACTTTGTGAGTCTGGTACAATCACACGACATGTATGTGCTTTTGTCCTCCAGCCAGCCGGACACCGCTTAACTGTTCGTTTGGACATTTAGGTAACAATGCCAGCAACAGACGTATCTATATTCTCACCCGCCAAAAAAAGCCTATGTGTTAAAGCCTGATTACTGTACAAACATACTATTCAGCCGCGTTGGATTATTTTAGTGAACTTGCGTTTAACATAAGGTTTCAATATCTGGCAGTGACAGAATTGTATTTCTTCTCTTTCGTGTCTGGGTCGACTTTGTCTGGCTGCATTGGTTACCGCGATGTCCTTGGAAATGAATGTGGCGAGGAAGAAATCTGGTCAGCTCAAGGCGTTACTAAATCATCCAGTGCAGTAGTTCTCCACACTTTTTGGTCCATGCACCCCTTTACCATATGTTCAGAATGTCATGCCCCCTCCCCTTGTATTTCCTCCCTATAAATCCCCCATCCCGCCCCTACACAATATACGTAAAATGGAAGCTAAATTTAATAACACATACATAAACAAGTCTGGACGTCTACATGCTTGCTTGCTTGTGTTCGCTGGCTGTGATCTCCAGGGCGAAGTCCTGTATGTCGGATAAAGACATCCTGTTGTCCAACATCAGTGTGATGTCATATAGGACCTGAGGTTTGCGTGAGTATCCGTTGTTCCATGTCTGGCTTATTGGTGTGCAGACTGGTGGTTCCTCGCCGTGCAGGCAGATACTCTCCGACTTCGGAGGAAAAGACGTCTACATTAAACCTTATTTGTGGGTCTTCCTACGTTACAAAACGAATTTCCGAAGGGCAAGAAGTACATAACCGTGAAGTATGGAGGGAAATGCAATATCAAGTAATCGGTTCTTGTATTAACTAGATCTTGAAAAAAATCTCAATTCCCCCCCCCCCCACGGAAACCATAAAATCCCCCCCCCCCCCAGGGGGAATTCCCCACCGGTTGAGAACCGCTGATCTAGTGTGTATAAAGGAAAATCACTTAGAACGCTTAGAATAATATTTGATATGAGGTTTATTTCACCGGTACTTTTGTGTACTAAGAGTCACCAAGAGTTTAAAAGATGTGCTCTGTTTGACAGATTTTGTTGCTACGTATCCCTTATGTGACCAGTGTTTATTTAGCAGCCCAGATTGTGACGTGTGCCTTGTTATAATAACAGCAAACCTGTGTTAGTGCTTAACTAGATACCACCAGTTTTTCACGCAAGACCCGGGAAAGTACTTACATATGGCCCACTCTCCACGCAGCTAAAGGGGAAGTACTTAAATCAGCAAGTTCCCCACTTAAGAACTCACAAAAGTACTTACATACAGCATGTTCTCCACGTACTATTTCCATGTATTAACTTGGAAAGCACTTTCAACCAGCATATTTTCCCCGTAGCAACCGGAATGTACTTACATACAGCATAGCATGCTCTCTGCGGTATCAACGGGAAAATACTTATATACAGCATGCTCTTCAATAGCAACCAGAAAAGTACTGACACTGAGCAAGTTCTTTGCAAAGCAATCTGGAAAGTACTGTCAAACAGACCTTCAGGTGTTTTTTTAGTGTTTCATTGTTATTACAGAACACACTATTTCAATACTATCATCTTCACGTGTCATGCCGATAAGTGTTGACAATCATGATTTTACCATCTTACACGATCAACAAAGGCTCAGTTCAATGCAGTGTTTATATCCCGATTATGCCATAAGGCCAAGTCGTATAGGCACCTTTCTCTATGTCATTACTTTGCTCTTTTTCCATTAAGTTTGCCGATTGTAAAAAAAAAAATGTGTTCCAGTTTGTTTTTCTCTTAATAACGTGCCCCCGAAAATGTGAATACGTCTATTTTCTCTAATCAATTAATGGTTTCCATTTGTTTGTTGAAGAACACTCTCGTTCGTTTTTCTGATCATCTCTGACATTCTTTGCATTGTCCTCAGAAACCACATTTCCGCAGCTCTTAGAT
The DNA here is from genome assembly GCA_963921405.1 of Cepaea hortensis. Taxonomy (NCBI): domain Eukaryota; kingdom Metazoa; phylum Mollusca; class Gastropoda; order Stylommatophora; family Helicidae; genus Cepaea; species Cepaea hortensis. The sequence continues at coordinate 23,245,586 of OY992885.1, read as the reverse complement.
GTTCCTCAACTTGTCCATAGTTAACTACATTGTCGCTTACTGATGGTAACTACCCTGAATGTTTCACTTGCCCATCAGCCCCAGGGTCCTTCTACATAGGGCTTCTCTGGGGGAATGTAGGTTTGAATGAACTGCCTGATAGATAAGATGTATTGAAAAGAAATGTGGAAACCATTTAATTATCCCCCACAAACTATTCACTCATAAGTGTATTAATTAATTTACTATTGTTAATTGTATATTAACATCAAAGATAAATCACTGTACAATATGTCAATAAATAATGAAGGGAAAGATCAACTACATGTCGAATGAACTAGTAACCCGAAAATTCTATTAGACAACCAGTTTGATGACGTTCAATAAGAAGGTTATTATATATGATTTAAGAGAGTGAAACGGGAGAGAAAAGAAAATTAACGAGCACTAAAATTATTTTCAGACTTTAAAATTTCACAAAGAGCAGGACTTTTATCCACTTATGGGTGATATTCTAACTGTCCTGACCTACTTATCAGACATACATGTTTCACATCATACATAACTTGAGTAGTATTGAATTTGTTTGCTACGCAGTTCTTCTTGTGGTAGTTCTTTCAGTTAGACAATTCTCGTACAAAATGGTTTAGGAATTCTTCTTCTTCTTCAGCGATCCGAGCCATGGAGGTTCTTTGCTGCAGATAGAATCCGTCTCCATTCGTCTCTCTGGTTGACCTTCTCTTGCCAGTCGTTGTTTCCAGGTGCTTGTAGGTCTGTATATATATTATCTCTCCACCGTCTTCTTGGTCTACCTCGGGGTCTACGGTCATTTATTTCCTGAGTGTAAGCGAGTTTTGTTTCCCTATTATCTTCCATTCTTTCTATATGCCCCAGCCATTGTAGTCTATTAGCCTTCATGATACCAGTGATTAGCGGGCACTTAAACAGATCATAAATGTCTTTGTTACTTCTGCGTTGAAAAAATCGTCATGCGGATAGTACCTTTCTTTCTTTCTTTCTTTCTTTCTTTCTTTCTTTCTTTTCTGTCTGTCTGTCTGTCTGTCTGTCTGATAGTTGCATATCCTTTGCAGGACGTCACAGTCAACACCAACATGTTTGTCTGTTTGTGATTTCTTGGCAAGGTTACCGGCACTCATATATTGTATGAATTACCAACGCAAGGCGGTCTAATGTTAAATTATCCTCAGCTGTGTTTCGAACGTGGTATGGGGGATTATGAATTGAGTCCGTAACCTTGCTTTGGTTTTCATACAAATGTTGGGCTTGACTGCGACGTCCTGTAAAGGATATGCAACATGTAACTTTGGTAGATCAATCAACCTACTCGTATTTGGCTTCTGACACTATGTTCTGAGATAAAGACCTCGATTCTTAACAATATCGAAACGCTCTTCTTAGATATGTGATGATGTATGGTCGAGACAAGAACACTGGACTGATTCACGACTTTGGTGATCGAGTGAGATGGCGATACATGACCGCCAACGCTTACTTGCATGGCACATAATGATGATGATATATGTGCTAATCTGCTATTGGTTAGATATTCATGGTAAAACACGGGCCATCGGTTGTTTTTTTTTCGTCAAATAATGAGGATTCTTGAAAATCAATACGATTTACAATGTTGACACATTTAGGCTTGTTTTAGAAGCCAGACACCCCTAAGATGTCAAGTAACAGCTGTCCAACAACTTGTCCTCACACGGACAACGCTTCCGTCTTAATCAATTATTAAGCTCAGGATGAAGTGGTCGACTCTCCTATTGAGGAAGTACCCAGGAGACTGGTGGTAAAGAAGCATTGCCATTAGGAGTAGCAATTCAACAGATACTCAACTACAGTGTGAATTTCATGGTCCTTATTACAGCGATCAAACTTAGAAACTTAGTCTCAGTTTATAAACTATGTATAGTTTATCAGTTATTAGATGTTAACTAATGGCTTGAAAACGATGAAATTAGTCTACTGTTGTATCGAGTGGCAGTGGACATGATGAATACACAGTACTTGAAGACGTCACTACACAGTTTGATGTGTGAGTCGTACACATTGGAAAACGTGTTCGAGAGTTTCAAACAGAGTGCACAGGGTGCTTTTACGTCATCTCTGAATATGTCCGTAACATAGACCACTCCCCCAGATCACGAAAAGTATACTATAGTACACGCTTTATATAGCGCATGAACCATTTATATTTTCACTGCAATTTACAGCGATTTATTTGTGAGTATGATTTCCACGCTGAAAAGGCTACCAGTATGTGGAGAATATTGTTAGCCTAAGATTATTGCTCCGTGCCGAAAGAGTTACTGACGCAGTTCATCATCCCGCATACCGCGTTCGAAACATCTGTGGGTGATTTGGCCGCAGACCGCCTTACATTGTTTTCTATGAAATGGTATGAATTCCGGTCGTTCAGAAAGCAATGGCAAACTACTGAACGTAAACTTGCCCAGGAATCACGAACAGCCAGAAAATGCTAGGGTTGACTGCCAAGCCCTTTAACGGATATGCAACTAACTAAGAATAGTCCGCGAGCGCGCTGGCAAAGTTGATAGTGACCTGAGCTGGTATTGTAGTGAGCATGTTGGACGCGGGTTCGATTTCTGGGCTTGTCTGTGAAAGTGAGACAAATATTGGCTTCCATGCATTGAGATCTACACGATTGGATGGCGTTGTCACATCACATACACATAGCAGAAAACTGCTTCGGCATACATTATTATTGATTTTAATTAAGTATTGTGTTGTAGCTTGCAGCAGTGAGTTTCCAAGAATGTGCTTGATAGTGACCTGAGCTGGTATTGTAGTGAGCATGTTGGACGCGGGTTCGATTTCTGGGCTTGTCTGTGAAAGTGAGACAAATATTGGCTTCCATGCATTGAGATCTACACGATTGGATGGCGTTGTCACATCACATACACATAGCAGAAAACTGCTTCGGCATACATTATTATTGATTTTAATTAAGTATTGTGTTGTAGCTTGCAGCAGTGAGTTTCCAAGAATGTGCTGAAGATGAAACAGTGAGTTTCGAAGAATGTGTTGAAGATAAAGCAGTGAGTTTCCAAGAATGTGCTGAAGATAAAGCAGTACAATTACACATAATCAGAGCACTTAATGGCGGTCAGCATGGCCGAATGGATAAGAATGCGCGTTCTTAAACATCCGGTGTGCTGCTGCCGAGGTATGGGATTCAACCCCTATACCGGACAGTCAGACTAAAATGTTGACCTATCGTCCTTGCTGTAGGATGTAAATTACAAGTACTTCTAAAGTGGCAGTGGGTTCATGTGATGGCGAGGGACACTGGTAATAGGAAAAGTTAAACCTCACGCAAAATTCATTGCAGTGCTAATAGAAGTAGTATGTGTGAACTACACTTGAGTTCAAAGCGGGCGAGCGCAAAACAATAAATACCATCAGATCTCGGGGTCTCCGTGGCAAAGAGGTTCAGATGTCTGTCTTGAGCTTCGAAATTCGTGGGCTCGTTTTCCGGACTTAATCATTCGGTTCACAAGTGTATTTTTCTTGGAGACACCTGGGAGTCGTCGCTGGAGCTACGGATTTCGTGCATTGTGCGACGCTTTCGCTAAGCCGCTCTGGGGAAAGAGTTGAGTTGAGTTTAGTTAAGAACCGACATCACTACACTCAGTACATTTCCATACGTGCTCTGTCTTATCGTTCAACAGCCAGCGAAGAGTCATACTACTAATTATTCCCACCGCTATCTGATTTAAAGTTCTCCTGGTCTTCCCTCTCAGTTTTGACCCCTGCTGATCCCCCGCAATGCAGAACCCCTGCCGATACCCCGCAATATCATTCTTTCCACATATGGGTTCTCAATCTGTTCCCCAGCCTTCTCCACCTGGTCACACAAGCGCACCCCACTCCACTCCCACTCCACAATTTATTCAGTTGTTTTAGCGCACGATCCGTACTATGCATAATCGAGACAAAAATACAGAAGTGATTTATGAATCTGGTGATCATATCAGATGGCAAAACATGACTGACCACGCTTATCGGCATGGCATATGATTATGATACCAGATAAAGCCCGGTGCAATTAAATCGATCCTCTCGTCTGAAAACCGTTTTATAACTTTAGAATCCGATCCCCACGTTAATGTTTCTAATAAACGTGTAAGTCAGTGTTAGGTCCCCGATATTTCCGCTCGGTTTGTGGTGGCATTGAGTTTGCTTACAAAGGTGCCCTAAAGGTGCACTGAACATGCAGTCATTTATTCATTCAGTAGCATGTCCTTTGCAGAACCTCCTTTCAATTATAACCTACCGGAAAACTTCTCGATCATAAGTAAGATGTCCCGCGTCCGAAACACCTATCTGGAGATCATCCGCCACATCCTGCACCCATCTCTCTTTGGCCTTCCTATTCCTCTCTTCCCAAGATGATACCCCTCCATTATTGTTTTCTCAAAACTTACATGAGTTTCAAGTGACAAAAATATTTCAATTTTCTTTGTTTTATCGTCTTTAATAGCCAACCTTCTTCAATATTCTGCTCCTCAAGTGTGGGCGCATTAGTTCCTTTCTGTATCCAAGATATTCTTAGAACCCATCTTTAACATTTATATTCAAAGGCATTTATGCACTGTTCAGCTTGCATAGTAAGTGTCCATGTACCACAGACATGTTGCAATGGGAAAGATGCATTCTCTTAAAACTCGAATGTTTGTAGTTCTATCTGTCCCACTCCACAATTTATTCAGTTGTTTTAGCCTTTAAAGAGAAATAGATATTCGTCTTTTTATTTCTTTCATTGTGTCACCATTGTTAGTAATCAATGACCCAAGATATTCGATTTGTTCGACAACCTCCAATGTTTCCTCATTTACATATATTTCTTCCTCCATAGTAGTTTTGTTGAGTGTCACGTTAATTTCTTCGTCTATTTTCTTACGAAGTCTTCCCATTATGATTATTAGTAAAATTTTACTAGCTACTTGCGTGACTAATCAAGGCAAGTTCTATAGTTGGTGCATAATTTCAGGTTGCCCATTTTTGGTATTGGAATGAAGATACAGTGCTAGACCTGTATTTGGGTTGGCCAGTTAGCACTAAGTAGGTGTTGTGGTCCGTATCACGCAGGTCGCTGTTATTTCTCAAAGCATTTCATGGTATCCATTTTAGGCTCGTCGTCTTAGAAGCTCAAGCCAGGCATACAAATCAGAATCCGCCCCTACGAGCATCGAACCATGACCTTCGGGCTGGCAGATGAGTGTCTAAGCTTCCGCGTCCCCAACCCTTCTTAAGCTACAATTTAACCATGGCACCGGTAAGCAGAAAAAAACAACGAAACAGCAGACTAAAACGACACTGTACAATAGCCAACACGTATTGACAAAGAAAGAAGTATGAACATACAACTTACAGAATTGTTGCAAATCCCAGTTAAGATAATGCTAAGACACCTGCGGACATCACGTGGACAGAACACTTCATCATTGGCGTCTCTGTATATCCGATATCGCCCTTTAACTAGGCCGGGCTCTGATGTCGCTTGATTGCAATTCTTGGCAGGAAAACTCACGATCCAAGTCGCGGGCTTTTCCTTTCCATTGTTCGTGCAGAAGTTACATCTGAAAATAGTGAAACGATCAAACACTGAGATTCCATTTGTGTAAATAGTACATCTTGCGCGATTTTTCCGTGGAAGAGGGGAGACCACCTAACTAATACATCGGAAGTCAATATTATATTCAGCGTGAAGCTTCGTCATTGCCTGGATTCGGACATTGTATGTAATTGTGCTCAGTTCCGGAATGGTTCTAACATTATTGGTTGTCAGGAGTTAATGCTACAATAACATTTACATAAGGGTGCTTCAAAAGAAAACTTTAAATGTTTTTGTTTTCTGTTTTGTTTGTGTAAATATATTCTGAACATTCCTACGAACAACTATAATTTTTCTATGCAGTCACCAATCCCTTCAAAGCAAGTTCTCCAGAGACGATAAAGTGCTTGGATTCCTGTAGAAAAATCGACTTTGGGGTCACTACTCTGTGTGCCTGACCCGGTCATGAACAGTTTGTCTTGGAAGTCACATTGTTCTGAAACTTCCTACTCCACTCAGACACTTGCAGTACTGATAGACATGTATCACCATACTGGACCTTCCTACTCCACTCAAACACTTGCAGTACTGATAGACATGTATCACCATACTGGACCTTCCTACTCCACTCAGACACTTGCAGTACTGATAGACATGTATCACCATACTGGACCTTCCTACTCCACTCAGACACTTGCAGTACTGATAGACATGCATCACCACACTGGACCTTCATTCACCGATGAATTTCTATAGATTTCATTCCTTCACTAATCAAAAAAAAAATACGGATAACAACGCTGCATTTGGTGCATGTCAGTAGTGGGGCAGCCATCTTTAAACTGTCAGTATGAAATCACCTCTTTGGTCTGCACTGTGATATCACGTGCCTAGCCCTCTTGACATCCTTACCAACAACATCGACAGATTAGAAGACAATGGCATGGTTGTTGCAATTTCTATCACCCTTTTAAAGTTGGAATTTGAAGCCTTCTCGTAAGATACTGTGTAATGTTTAAGGGGCTTACTTCATTACGGGCCATCAGAAAGGTGGCCGACACCGCAGCCAGTCCTCCACTTGTTGCCCTATTACATGAACAAATGCAATTGTAGCATGCATGTATTCATTGAAGAGCCCATGATGAATAAATGAATGCATTTATCGCGTAGGGAATCCCGCTATGAGTTTTGGATCTGAAAGCTCCACCATATTCTGTAGGCCTGGGTGCACGGTAGAATAAATGGCCAATATTTCCTTCACTTTCGCAGTCAAGTGCATGCATCAAACCAGCGTCCGGTCGTGGTCATGACAGTATCAGTACAGATCGCTATCAACTATGCTAAATGAATATGTGAATTCCATTTATATAAATTATAAATAATGCCATCATTCAAAATGGGTATTTAATTATGAAGAGTCCGGTGTGTAATCTTAGACAACCGTGGGCGAAGATGAAAAACAAAATACTGACATTCTACAAGATATGAACATCGAAGATGTTCCCATGACATTGTAAATGTGGGTCGCTATCAACTACGCTAACGCGCCAGGTACATGAATGTATGGTTTTCGTATATATAAATAATACACTTGCCGTGTTATCATTCAAAATGTGTATTTTTATTATGAAGAATGTTTCATTTGTATTCGTAGACTACGTTCCGCGAAGATAAACATAAATACTGACACTCAACAAAATCTGAAAATCGAAGATGTATGGCTCTCAAACAGCATCCATTAAACAGCACAGTGGTTTAGACAGAGCAGCTCTCAAACAGCATCCATGTCTCGGGTACTGGGATACATTGGACACATTATATATCACAGTGGTTTAGACAGAGCAGCTCTCAAACAGCATCCATGTCTCGGGTACTGAGATACATTGGACACATCATATGTCACAGTGGTTTAGACACAGCAGCGACGGAAGGTGTAGTCCCTGGGTAAAGGGACGGGGGTTGACCAAGGTAACGATGGTCTCCGGACAGTGGAGACACATTGAGGCATGGCAGTGTACAAGGCAGGAGAGCTAGGAGAAGATCGAGAGTCTTGCTGTGGTCCGGGGTGAGAGCGGCGTTCAGCAAAGGGCCTGGTACATGTTTACTTTGTGTTTTATCTTTGTCCCAGCCTCACCTTACTCTCTCTCTCTCTCTATCTATCTATCTCTTTCTCTCCCTCCCTCTCTCTTTCATCTTTTTTTTTTTCTCTCTCTCTCTCTCTCTCTCTCTCTCTCTCTCTCTCTCTGTCTGTCTCTTTCTCTCTGTCTCTCTCTTTTCTATGTCCCAGCCTCACCGCACTCTCTCTGTCTATGTCTGTCTGTCTGTCTGTCTGCCTGTCTGCCTGCCTGTCTTCGTCTCTCCAGCTACTGATACTGTAGTGAGGTATTGTTGTCATTGAAACCATGCACTGTGAATATCTAGAAAGCCGCTGTTTACCACGTGACATACCATAGAGACAAGGGACATCATCTCTGAAAAATGTTCCATATCAATTCCAACTTCCGCGGGCTAGGCCATAACTCCCGTCAACATGGCGACCATATTGACTAGGATCATACTGTAGACATGAGGTAACCTTGGCCAAATGGGCATGAACGCACCTTAAACTTTGGGAGATATGGGGGAAGCGGGTTCAACCCCAAATACCGGTAAGTTGGACTAAAATGTTGACATCTCTTCCTTAACTTGTAAAGTACAAGTTCCCCAGAAGTCGGAGTTGGATCGCCCGAAGGCGAGGGACACTGGTAATAATGAAAGCTAAACCACTCGCAAACATATGTTTAGTGCACTAGAAGTAGTCACCAGTGTATGGACTTCGCTACGCCTGGATATAAAGCCAAAGTTGAAAACGTAAACTAAGACCAAACGAAATATATTTTGGTAAGCATCAGTAAAGTAAAACGACCCATTTACACATCTTCATGTACATGGGCTACACCAATATTTGTAAGGTACCCTCGGTAAACGGTGGGTGAGGTGTCGGTATCACACTGGCCCCCTTTACTTCCCAGGACACTTCCTTTTTAGACTGGGTCGACCTGAGATCCCAGGCCAGCTTTAAACATTCTAAACTGCGCCAGTACGGATCGAACCTTTATCCACCAGGCAAGCAGGCGATCGTAAAAGTAGCAAGCCATTCATTCTGACCCCCTAGTGAAACATCGGTCTCAAATACCAGTAACCCGTGGTTTAAGCTCGAATAAAGCTGCACAGAAAACTACAACAGGGCCACGATAATACCACACCAGGAACAGCCCTACCAGATTCAACGATAATAAATAAAATAATGCTGCCCTACCAGATCAAGATAATAGATAAAATAATGTCACGTACAAGTATAGAAAGGCGGTAATAGCAAAGTATGTACGTATATAGAGGATAAGGGCAATAAATCTGATAATGAATGTATATGCACAGCATGAAGTTCTACAGGCGTATAGAAATCGAACAACACTGATACAAAGAGGAGAGTTTGTTCTTTGGTTTCTTTCCTTCTGCATTTGTGTTGTTTTCTCTCTTTCTGTGTTGTCTCCTCTAATAGAACGCACCCGTGGATTATTGAGTCTGTATGGACACAAAGGAACAGTAACATTGTAACTTCCCATGCATGTCATAATAGATGACTAAGGAAGGTTGGGTATAAGACAGGCTTGCTCATCGAGTAGAAAACTTTAGCTTTCAATAATCCCATGGCAGTTAGAAATCGCAAAGAGCAGGCCTTTGTGTTACCGCCCTGGTAACATTGTTAAGGAAAGAAAACCTACCCATGGGTAGATAGAGCTCTTGGCCGTGGATGGAATCTGTCTTGAGGACGCGAACCTGACACAAAGGCACGCTGAAGTCGGATACACTGACCTATGAGGTGCTTAACTATGTGTGAGTCATTTCCTTCGAAAGAGGAACGAAGAAGAATCAATCTGAAGCATACAAAGGATGTGGCGAGAGCTGCTTGCAGGACGATGATTCATTGGAGATGAAAGGGAGAAGACGAGAAGTAGTGCGACTTTGCCATTACTGATTGTCCCCCAGTGTTAATACATAATATGGTTGTGGCTAGGTTGATTGTATAAGGAAGAAGATGTTTGCAGAAACGTATTGTTGTTTGATGGAGAAAGAGCAAGGGGAAGGCGGAGAGAATAAATACCAGAATGGCTTGGTCACATGGCAATATATGCACAAAAAACCATACCTGATCCATAACTGGTCATTATATGCGATGGCGAACTGAGACCACCCATGTTTATCGGCATGGCACGTGATGATGATGATGATGATGATGGTGATGATGATGATGATGATGTTGATGATGATGATGATGATGATGATGATGATGATGATGATGATGATGATGATGATCGTTGTTGGAAACTAATGATTAATATTATCGTTGTAAATGCATGAAGGTTTAACTTTAGAGGGAAGATGGACGTGTCTGAGGTGAAGACTCCAGAAGTAGACGCAGCATAAAGAAGTCAGATTGGTTGCAGTAAGAGTTGTGGATAACTGTTAACTTGAGATGTACATCCGTCTCCGTGGCAAATGCGTTACGGACGCGGTTTGTATTTCCGCTTACCTGCGTTCGAAAAACAGCTGCGATCGATATAGCAGCAGATTGTGTCGCACTGGTTTTTAACGTGTTGGTATCGGAGTCGGTCGTTCAGAATGCAATGGCAAACTACTGAACGTAAACTTGCCAAGACATTAGCAACAGCAGTGCTGGTGTTGACAGCGATATCCTGTAAATAGGACATACAACAACAACAACAAATATACAGCACCTGCTGGTTGGAAATAGTTTAAGGCAATCCCAGAGCACATACTGAGGTTGAATTTTCCAATTTTTGTCTCTTGGAGTGGATAAGCACCTAAGGGAGAACTAATTTGTGTTCTTTATGTTTTCATTATATATTTTTATTATGTCGTTTTTGTTGTTCAATTGGTGAAGACTTGGGTCGAAACGTTCGTTTGTGTCTATGTATGGTTTTATTGTTAGTGATAAAGATTGCCCGTGGAAACGTTCGCCTGTATCTGTGTATGATTTTCATGTCATTGAAAAGACTGTCCGTGGAATTGCCGTATGTAACAATGTGCGTTTTTCTTTTCATTGATAAAAACTGTCCGTAGAATTGTCATATGTAACAGTGTGTGTTTTTTCTTGTCAGTGATAAAGACTGTCCATGGAAACAATCGCCAGTATCTGCATGTGTTTCATCCGTCGTACTTCTCAGTTATATTTTGTGGTTTGTATTTTCATACCGTCGTATCTCGGCAGCAAACTCCTGTTATCGATACCTAGGTTGCCACCAAAATGTTTGGAGAAAAACTGCTCTAAACTGGCCTGTGAACACCGACACTTATAAATATGCATTGTCTCTATATACTGTCAAATGTTGCGTGCAAATAGCCATGAAAACGCTGCATCCGGTGCAACTAGCATTAACAGAGACAGCCACAGCGTCGCTGATACATTTAGCTTCACATAAAACTGTCATTAGCACGCAAACTCATTGTCACTCACAAGACTTGGAGTATGACGGGGTTAAATATGTCAGCTTCCGCCAACTTGGTTTTATCCCATCTACCTTCGGTGGCAGTTGGAAATCCCTCATACCGTGATCGAAACACAGATGCGGGCGATTTGTCAGCAGACCGCGCCTTGCGTTGTTTTTTTTTTTTTTACGAAATGAAATGGTATGGGTGCGGGTCGTTCAGAAATCAATGGCAAACTACTGTGCGTAAACTTGCCAAGCGATCACGAACAGCATATGCTAGGGTTGACTGTGACGTCCTGTGAAGGATAAGAAACTAACTAACCTTTGGCGTCTGTCTGTAGCGCAGGTAATGACTGCCGAAAGAGTTGAACGTAGCAAGAACTCCATAGTTCCAGCGACGGCCTCTCAGGGGGATACGAAAAAAAACTGCACTCGCGACCCGAATGACTGAGTCAGGAAACAAACCTGCGTCCTTCTGATCACAAGGCATTGGCTTAACTACTTCGCCACGAACGCTCGCCTGACTTAAGTATAGTCTACATGCATGCAATCTCAGAAGAGCATGTATGAAGACTGTGATTCATATTTTATGTCTGATTTACGATACCTTACTTTGGCTCCTGGTTCTGTGGAGAAGGAGTTAAGGGTGCGATTCGTAATCCCGCAAACCGTGTTCGAAACATAGATGCAGGCGATTTGGAAGCAGACCGCCGTGCTGGGTTTTATACAATAGTATGAGTGCCAATCGTTTAGAAAGTAATGGCAAACGGCTAAACATAAACTTGCCAAGAAATCACAGACTTAAGAATGTGGGGGTTGACTGCGATGTCATGTATAGAAAATGCAACTAACTTTAACTACATTGGTTACTCTTCCTTAAAATCTGATTAATTCTCAGCATTTATGGAAGCCCAGTAACAGAAAGAGTAAAAGACACTTTTCACACACTAACTCGATTTTTTAAAACCAATCTCCACTTCTCAAGGCATTTTTCTGATAATCACATTAGACTTAGATGCCTATTCGAACCCGCGCCCACCGAGCCGGTAAGCAAGGGTGCTAGCCACTGCAATACAACAATTTTTGAAACCATATTTATAAATCGTATAACCATATTAGACTGACAGAGAAATCAAATGAGTTCTGGCAGAAGTAGAAATAAAGTTGCATATCTGATCGGGAGGGGTTGGGTGGGGGGGAGGGAGGGTAGAGATGGTGGAGGTATACAGAAAATGCAGAGATAATTATCTAGATGGCTTGGCCAAATGGCTGAACACAAACAAACAAGAGCACAGAGCTAATCCACCGCCCTTGTGATAGTTGAAGATGGCCAGCCAAGATCACACCACACTGGTCTACTTGATAATCATGATAATATGGCGTCAGACGTCCGCTATTTACCCAACCTAACGCAAAGTATCAGTTTCTGCGGCAAACAGGACCACCCGGACGATGGAGACAGCCAAATTGAGGAATGAAATCAAATCTCATCGTCATTATTATAACCACTGTGTGTTTTTCTGAACAGCTCATTAGCTGCCAACAACGAATTTCTTTTGTAGCAGACTGACAGCGCAGATTCACAACTAGAGCGAGTGTTGGTGTTGCGATGGAAAAGATGGGAATTCTTTCCGATAGACACTTATTTTGATTGAGCCGGCTCCTTGGTGATGGATTTACGAATGAAATTCGTAAATCCCGCATACTTCGTTCGAAACACATCTGTGGGCGATTTGGAAGCAGACCGTCTTGCGTTGGGTTCCGTACAAAAGTTATGAATGCCGGTCGTTCAGAAAGCAACTGAACGTAAACTTGTCCAGGAAACAAACAGTCAGAACATACTGTGACATCCTGTAAAGCAGTGGTTCTCAACCTTTTTTGGTCCGTGCCCCCCTTCACCATATTTTCAGAATGTCATCCCCCTCCCCACCCTTCCTATAAAAAATTTGGCCCGACCCCCCCTTCGCCATATTTTCAGAACGTCATTCCCCCCTTTCATATCTCCTACCTAAAAATCCCCCCACCCCTAGACAGTATACGTAAAAATGGAAGGTAAATGTGTTAAAACAGGTCTAGACATCCACATAACACGTGATTTGTAGGTCTACTTACTTTATAAAATACATTTTAGAAGGATGAGACGTTCATAACTGTAAAGTATGAAGGGAAAAGCAATATCAAGTAATCGGTTCTTGTATTAACGCGATCTTGAAATGATCTTCATCCCCCCCCCCCCCAGAAACCCTGGGGGGGGGGGGATTCCCCCACCGGTTGAGAACCTCTGCTGTAAAGGATACGAAACTAACTTTTATTTTAAAGTTGTACTGACACAATAGAACACAACGAACATCACGATCATGACCACATGTGTCACCCGTTCTGGAACAGGGCACTCTTGACATTGCTGGGTAGATGGACACCCGCAGAATATTAGTGTAGGCCAACATTTGTACAACAAACAAGCAAAACAAAAACAAACAAACTTTATTTTCAAAAGGTTAAGAACTGGGCACGCAGACCCGTCTAACATTCTGCCCTTCTATCACTATCTTTCATACATTATATCATTCACACATCATTCAAGGCTAACTGAAAACATCAACAATATAAAAGATACGCATTATAATAATAATAATGAAAGATCAATACTATACGACTCAGTAATAGTAATGACTGGTGTGGCACTTGTTATTAGCTATGTGGAATATATTGGCCTACCAAAAGGAGACTAGCTAGAGACTGACACTAGGGTTTTATTATTATTATATCTATTATTATATAACTAAAGTTGAAGACATTCAAATATTTATTTTTCATGTGCTCTGGGTGATGCTGTCAACTGTTAGCTGTCGAGTTGAGAAGATTTAAGAACCGACGTTAGAGCACTCAGCACATTCCCATATGCGCTCCATCACCAACTTTAACTTTTAATAAAAACGGCTATAGTTAGTATTTTAGTATAAATTGAAGAAGAAGTGAGTATTCTGTTTATAGCAACATGGCACAAGTATTGCTCACATGACTCTTTATCCTTAAAGCTCACGCCAACTCTCCCTAATTGCCTTGTACGTCGCGAACTGTAAAATCAATCATTCAGGTGCCGTCTCCACAATGAATGTTGGCTGCAATGGATCTCCAACACACTCTCTCTCTCTCTCTCTCTCTCTCTCTCTCTCTCTCTCTCTCTCTCTCTCTCTCTCTCTCTCTCTCTCTCTCTCTCTCTCTCTCTCTCGCCTTGACTATGCATTCTGTTACATTGATGTTCGTCCATCTCTTGATGTTATCTTCCCACCTGTGTGGTAGGATACATTATTACTATTCATTGCTTCGCTTAAGGGCCCAGGTAATACTCGGGCGCCACATCTTTATGTCTGCAAGTAAAGAGGTTATTTCAATTGCGTTAAAGTAGCCAAACTACGGCCCGCGGGCAGGTCTCGGCCCGCGACGTCATTTTATCAGGCCCGCCGACGGTACTCGAATTTGCTTGATAAAACGTATGGAACATGAAACGTTGTGATACAATTTAAATTGCTTTGACGTTACCATGGTTTCCATGTCAACACACACAAACATGAATCTTTCCCGCCCCAGGCGTGCTCGACTGTCAACCCAGGTCTGACGCTCTAGAAATATTTACTTCTTTTTGCCTGTCATCCATTTTATAAGTATGTAACAAGGATTTCTTTGTTTGACAATGGTAGGTAAGTGAACTACAAGTGTGAACAAAGGCAATAAAGTAGCATAGATAGCACAAAAAATGCCACAGCAGCTTCGTGTTATTACGAAAATATTTTCTGCAGCTCAGAAAAATTCCCCGGTCAAGGTGTTAATAGAGTTGGTCTCTAGGCCAGTATTGTTCAACCTTTTTTTCAATGTTTACTTACTCAAGGAACCCTGTGCGATGATCCAAGTCTCTGTCCTACTTTATGTAATAAACCAGATGGGCAGAAATGTTTCATTTAGGCGAATTTGGTCTGTTTTGGCGGAACCCTGGCTGCCAGTCGCGGAACCATGGTTGAAAAGCACTGCTCTAGGCTGTTTATTTAGGCCGGCCCTATTTATTTATTTTGCAAACCTTATTATGTGATATATTCTATTGCAAAAGGTACCTATAAACCTCATATGTGCCTTTGGTGACGCTTTTCTTGTGTTTCAATCAGATTTTAATTATGTTTCTAATTCAATGTCTTTTTCATTTTCAGATCCCGTTTACTTCACCCTTCATTGTAGCTACTAAGACAAGGAGAGTGGACGCCGAATGTAGCGTTTTCAGTGAAGACTGGGGAGTAAAGAACTTCGTTGTGGAAACAAAGGACAAGAAATCCAGTTGCGTAATATGCAACTAAAGTGATGCCATTTTGAAAGAGTATAAAATCTCCGGTGTCATTATGAAACAAAGCATCTATCAACATATTCAAAGTTTTCTGGAAAGTTACGCTCTGAAACATATAAGTCAATGAAACGTTGTTTAGAAACACAAAGAGATCTTTTCACGAGAAAGTTTGCTGAAAATGAATTAGTCACTCTTACAAGTTACAAAATAGTGCATATAATGGCAGAACGAGGAAACCCGTTTACTGATGGCAACTTCGTCAAAGAGTGTATGATGGAAGCAGCAAATGACCTGTGTCGTGAGGAAGCCGATTTGTTTGGAACTATTTGGCAAGTTCAGTTGTGCGGAGAACAGAAGAAATTGGAGAGAACATTGTGCTAAATATACGCGAGAACACTAGGAACTTGCTGTGGTATTCTATGGTGCTTGATGAGTCTACTGATCTCTCGAGTACGTCACAACTTCTCATGTTCATTTGTGTTGTCAATTTGGACTTTCAGAATATGGAAGAGTTGGCATCCGTTTGCAGCATGCATGGAACAACAACTGAAAAAGACATTTTCGTGGAAGTGCAAAACATTCAGTGGCATCAGCTGCGAGGTGTTACAGTTGATGGAGGACAAAAAACATTGCTGGAGTGAGGAAGGGTCTGGTGGGACAGATCAGGATTCAGTTGGAATATTCGCACATTCTGGGCACTCTGTTCATACACTGCATAATACATCAGCGAGGACTCTGTGGGAAAGACTTAGCTATTTCTTTTGTACTGAAACCAGTCGTTTCTGCTGTGAACTTCATTCGGGGACATGCACTCAATCACCATCAGTTCCAGACTTTTCTTTAATAAATTGATTCTGAATTATGTGACTTGCCTTATCACACATCAGTGAGGTGGCTCAGTTGCGCTAAAGTCATGTTTCGTTTTTACAAGCTCCGAAATTAAATAGATGTTTTCATCACTGAAAAAGATAGAGCTGATCCACAGCTGTTATATCTACCTGGCTATCAAAGTTGTCACTTTTGGTCGACATCGCATCCCACATGAAAGAACTGAACTTGAAACTTCAAGGAAAGGATAACCTCGTCTGTTATCTCTACAGAATCATCAAAGATTTTAGAGAAAGCTGTCATTGTTTGAAGCACAACTGGAATGAGAAAACGTTTCTCATGTTCATTGTTTCAAAACGTTTTGCGCTACAATCTCCGAAGATGTTAACCTCGATTTTCCGAGAGAGAATAAAAAATTATTCGTGACTTAAAGAAGCATGTTCTGGAGAGATTTTCATATCTTGACAGAACTGAGAGTGACATTCTTCTGTTACAGAATCCGTTTGATTGTAACATTGATTATGTGCCAATTGAACTACAGTCTGAGCTAATTGATTTGCAAGCAAATGACTTGCTGAAAGAGAAGCACAAGGAAGGAAAACTTGTTGAATTTTGCCGCTGCTTACCTGATGTTGAGTTTCCGAAACCAAAGAAATTTGCCGCTGGTATGGCATCAGTGTTTGGAACAACTTATGTCTGTGAGAAAACATCTTCATAAATGAAGTATATCAAGTCCACACATCGAAAGAGATTGATTGATGAACATTTGAAAGCAATTCTCTTGATTGGATGCAACAATTTCAAACCAATTGTCGATGATATTTTGAAAGCCAAACGTCAGTTTCACAAATCTCACTAACCTTTTTGCTGCTTAGTTTGTGAGATTCAGATACGTGCCCACTAGATCTGATGTAACTATCTGTTTTGCTAACGTTGCCTTCTTTGATAACTTTTTTTAAGTAAATAAATATGTTGGTTGTCTTTGTTGTTTTTTTTTTGTTTTGTTTTTTTGTTTTTTTGCATTGCACGCCACTTACCCATAATTAACATGGAATGCTAAACATAGTTTTTCGTCTCAGAGCTTTCGTTCTGGCTTGCAAGTATTGTACAGAATGATTATGCGGCCCGCGCTCTTCATTTTGTCAATTATCCGGCCCACTGTGAAAAACATTTGGCGACCCCTGGTTTAGAGGGAGAGCGAATAGCTAGTCTATCAGAAGTACACTATACAAACAGGCGCAGCAAAGTACAGTTATACATTTAGCTCCACATATAAACATCATATAAACATCATACAATCGCCTATCTCTACAAGCTAGCATCCATGTCTTCGCCTTCATACTCCATGTCGTGTGGTCTTGATGATCATATCTGTCCACAGCCTTATGTCCCATGTGTTGCCAATCATTTCTGATACCGACGGCCCTCCATGCCATTATGTCAAACTATACTCCATCCCACCTCTTAGTCTCCAGCTGCCTCTCCTCCTCTCCAACTTTCTATTGTATGAATTAATTCCGGCTTTTCCACAATCTGCTCATCAATGCGTGAGATTATTTGAGTCATCCAAGCTCTTTATCATTCATTTTCTGCTGATTTCTAATCGCTTTTTTTTTTTTTTTCTTAGTTTGGGAAAATTCCATATATGTTGTATCCGTTTCTATAAAACCAGTCATTTCAATGGTTGTGCCACTGCCTCTTCTTCTCTTGAGTACCATTTCTAACCTTTTTACAATGTACGATCTCCTTCTTCCGCACTGGTTTCTGATTCATATTTCAGGATTTGATTCTTCAAATTCTAACAGAGATGGACCCCTCTGTCACACAAACCTACATGTTTTTCTGCTCCATAATCAGGTTTATCTTATCACCAATGATTTTTGTTATTACATCATTTTCCAGCATGTGTCTTCTTCTAATTTTGCTTACGTCTTCTGTGAGAAATTACGTTGCCTTTACCTTGATTAATTGCTTCATTTCCACATTCATTGTTCAGCATCATGTCTTATCTATGCACTGGTTGTGGAGTACAACAGAGATTATACATCCGTTTCATTATGGAATACAACGTTAATGCTAAGGTTGATTACAAAATATTCCCAATTGCGTGCTGGTGATTTCATTGGCCCCTATATAAATAGCAATTGTTTTCAATGGCACCAGATAATCTGCTTGTCTTGATTACTATTTGTCGACGTCGTTTGCCACTAATTCGGAGCAAGTTGTATTGTCTAAGACCTGATTAATGTGATGTGCATCGAATAGCATAACGCGAGGAGTTTTATTTAGAATGTGTTCAAATAAATTATTTGTTGTTTTAGTTTGCTTTCTTGTGCTTTCTCATTCTTCTGTTGTGTCGTCGTTAATGATTGTTCACGTTCTAACAGAATTTGTCCTCATTCTGCTGTTGTTTTGTTGTTGTTGTTGTTGTTGTTGTTATTGTTGCTGTTGTTGTTGTTGTTGCTCTTCTTCTTCTTCTTCTTCTTCTTGTTCTTCTTCTTCTTCTTCTTCTTCTTCTTCTTCTTCTTCTTCTTCTTCTTCTTCTTCCTCCCGTGTGTTGCCGGGGCCCATAAGGGAAGCAAAGAATAGCAACACTGTAGCCTACCACGCATGTCGTAAGAGGCGACTAAGGAGGCTTGATGGTTCCATCGCCCTGCTACTGAGTGAGTGCGTGGCGCGACACTGTGAGCTGTGAGTTTCGTGTGAAATGCTTTTGAATCTGCCCAAGTTTTTATTTTTGGAACGCGACTGCATGTTCGGAGCATTGGCAGGTGGCTATGCCCCAGAGTTGACCAGTTTTTGCCTTATGCAGAAATGCGTGGCTGCTGGGCTTCTGGTTGACTGCCACTGCCGTCGGTGATGAACTGTATGTTCGTGGACTGTGTAGGTGAACATCTAGGAAACATCCTGATAGGAAAATGACTGCCGATTCGATCAGAGATGAATTGGGTGTTTCGTGGGGGACTGGTGTGTTGACATTCTGGTGGCGGCATTATGCACAGTGTTATCTGTGCGGGCTGTTGTTTGTCGAGACTCCTGTCTTTTCCACTTTTCACATTGGGCAGTGGGGAGCGTTTTGTGTGATATTCACTGGCACAGGAACGGAGCATAATGGGGACGCCCCTTTGCTGTGAAGTTGGAACTGCGACTAACTAACTAACTAACTAACTAACTAACTTCTTCTTCTTCGTCTGTGTCATTTCTTCTTCTTCCAGTGCCTGTAACACTACTTGACGCAAGTAAAATGTATTGTCGTCTTGATTTCCTCATGTGCATTAGTTAGCGTAACAGTGGTGTTCTTTGTTTAGAAATTGTTCAAATAAATTATCTGTTTCATTGTTTTGCTTCCCTACGATTTATCACTATTCATGATATTTTTTCTTAAATGTTGTTCGGGTTTATTACTGTTTCTTCCGCAAATGTAGTTTTAAATATGTGTTATTCTTGTTGTTGTATGTGTTGTTGCTGTAGTTGTTGTTCTTGTTGTTGTTGTTGTTGTTGTTGTTGTTCTTCTTCTTCTTCTTCTTCTTCTTCTTCTTCTTCTTCTTCTTCTTCTTCGTCTCCTCCTCCTCCTCCTACTCCTCATCCTTAGGTATCTACTGAGAAGTATAGGATAAAAAATGTTCATTTTGCTAAACTTGTTTCCGTATCATTGTGTTTTAATTCAGATATTTTAGTGTGTCTTTTGTCTATCTCGGTTGTTTTTGTTTGCTGATGAGGTATTGATTGGTCGTCTGAGGCTATAAGTATACATAGTACACATCACCAAGTATACATGATACAGAAGAGCTCTAGTCTTGACCTAACGTTTAAAGGCGAAACCTGAAACAACGAGTATAATGAGTCTTGTTACCACACACAAAATACAACGAAAAACGTATGTTGGGATCATGTGGAGAAATCAAGAACACAAACTCATATAGTAACCTCACAAAGACGCAGGCCTTGGTGAATAACAGTCAGTGGCTCAATTTCCAGTAACATAAAAGAGATATTTAAAAATGTATATACATGTGCAAAGGCTTAGACGGAGTAACATCCGTTAAATCACGTGACACGTGGCCGACGTTTCCGTTACGATAACATTTGTCAGGGACAACAGAAAAACGGAAAACACTAGACGTCAGTTGAATGTCCTTTATGGGACGTTACAATCAATGTTTAGATTTATTGATTTTTGTGTGATTTACTAGAGAGTGTTTACGCTCAGCTGTTTGCCATTGCTTCCTGAACGGCAGACGCCTCATGGCATTGAAATTAACGCAAGAAGGTCTGCTTCCAAATCTCTCTCTAATGGCTTCGAAACCTAGCCTCGGGATGTGCCCTAAGTCACAAACGTCGACACAGAAACACAAAACATTGTACATGAAAGATCCAGATAATAAGCGGTGAGTACCTTCCCATTGTAATGAGAGTGAGCGGTATCAAATAAGAAGTAAGGCGCCCCCTTCCCTTCGCTATCCTAAGGGACACTCTTGGGCAAGGTGGACTACCGGCTTACCCCCACCTCTCCCCCCAATCAGAGTCACGTGAAACCATGGGTTGACGAAGTTGGGAGCAGCCGACAGATAAGTGTATGTTATGGTCTCTAATTTCACGACTGTAGGAAGAGGATCTCTTTTTAGAAACAATGGCTACGGTCATCGCCAGTATGATCACTGCTAAGACAGTTGCCAAGATAATCTGTTTGTTATTTAACAGAGAATCAGAGAAAGGACACACCATTGGTGATAGTGTAAGGTGGAACAACATGATCGCCGCCTTTGATGGATATGGCACATGGTGGTGATATTGAGGGGCTTACACTATTTTAATGTGAGTATACTTACACTGCCGGTCTCCCTGGCCTAGGTGGTTTAATGTCTTTCTCCGTAATCCCGTATACTCTTGTGAGTAACGTGACGTGCGCGAGAATCGGTAGCGGTTCTCTCCGCGTCGGTAACTTACGGGATATGTGAGCCGGTCGCTCAGAAAGCAATGGAAAATTACTAAGCGTAATCTTGCCAAGAAATCAACAGTCAGCAGAAAGATGCTGATGATGACAGCGATGTAAAGGATATGCGAAAAAAAAAACAAAAAAAAACACTACTGACAAAATTATAATATCATCATCATGATATTGTGATAAGCGTGGGCGGTCATGTCTCGCTATCTCACACGGTCACTAGAGTAGTGGTTCAGCTCTGTGCTTTTGTCTCGCCCATGCTATGTGGCCAATCCATCCAGGTATTTACCTCTCTGCCTTTCCCTTGTCCTTTACCCCCATCCCTCCCCCCCCCCCCCCAATTCTTGCCAGTTTTCACCAAGTTCTCTATTCTATTTCTTCTCACAACGTGCCCAACATATGAGACTGGCTACTTCTAATTTCACTAATGAATTTACGGGTTTTATTTGTTTCTTGTAGGACCCTCTGTAAATAATTTATGTCTGCTCTTGGTATTCTTTTTCTTTGCACTTTACTTAGAAATCACATTTATACTGCTCATTAGATCCTTGCCCACGTTTCACATCTCTTCAAAAGTACAGGTACTATGTAGCACAGTGGTTCTCAACCTTTTTTGGCCCGTGCCCCCCTTCACCATATTTTCAGAACGTCATCCCCCCCCCCTTCACATATTTGCTATCTAAAAATCCCCCACCCCTACACAGTATACGTAAAAATGGAAGGTAAATTTAATAGCATATACTAAAACATGTCTAGACATCCACATAAAACATGATTTGTGAGTCTACTTACTTTATAAAATGAATTTTAGAAGGATGAGACATACATAACTGTAAAGTATGAAAGGAAAAACAATATCAAGTAATCGGTTCTTGTATTAACACGATCATGAAATGGTCTTCATTCCCCCCCCCCCCCCTGGAAACCCTAAAATTCCCCCTGTGCGGGGGGGGGGGGGGGGGAATTCCCCACCGGTTGAGAACCACTGATGTAGCACTTTAACACATTTGTCTCGTTTCAATTGACATCGTTGTATCGTTGCAAAACACAATAAACACTCAGTAAACTTTAAGTGGGAACAGCGGTGGTGAAGTGGATAGCGCGCTTGCCTGCCCGTCGCGGTGGTCTTTAGTTAGAATCCTCATTTACATATGGGGTGTTTTTTTCTAAACTAACCTGAGCGAACCCCTCAATGAATACCATGGAATGTCTTGTGAATAAAATTCGGAGAGGGTGATATTGTCCGTATTAGCCACCGAATACCGATAGGGCTATAAAGATACTGTACTGAGATCAAGTACAGAATAGGACAAGCATAAACTGCATTCTATTACATCAATGTTTTGTGCAGTAAATCATTGCCCTTGAAAGTTAGAAAAAGAGTCTTTGCATGTTACATACAACCAATTTTAATGTACAGTTGCGAATCCTGGATAATTAGTAAATAGGCGAACAAATCCATGAAAGCCTTGGAGATGTGGTTTTATAGAAGAATGCTGAAAATTAATTGGACAGCCGAATTGAGAAATATTGACCTTTCAATGGAAACTGAGTCGCAAAGACAACTTATCACAAACAACAGTAAGAAGCGGTCATCGTTTTTGGCCACATTATGAGAAGACTCAAAACTGGAACATGTGACAACCGGAAACATTTGCGGAAAGAGAGATAGAGGAAGACGGCGTGAGAAGTTTCTTGACAGTCTCGTGTCATTTCACGGAAGGGAGTCAACACACGAATTGATCCATAACGTCAGAGTTCGCAAATTGTGGAGCGGCATGATAGCCTACGCCAGCCGGCAAGGCACTGGAGGATGATGATGATAATATACCTAACACGCATTAATACTTCTAGAACAGTCTCAATACCCTTAAATGTAGCCTCAGCAAATGTTTATTCCTAAGTGGGACAACAAAACAAAAACCAAATTTTGTGAACCAACAGCAAATATTGTCTCCATCATGAAGAGTTTATTACTTTACCTTAAATCTATGACAAAGAGGAACATAAATGAGGCCAATTAAGAGAACTGGTTGTTCTCGGTTCACAAGAATCGTGATTGTTTTTCTAAAGAGCGTACGCGGGAGAATGCACTGACCTACATCTGTGTCAGTTGAACGAATATATACACACGTAAAGACAAATAAAAAAGCTTTTGATTTGCTTTGTAGAGTTTTGCATGGGTCGCATAAAAGTCCTGTGGCGTGAGAAAGGGACTGAGACGTTAGTATTTAATGAGGTTATATACACAAAGTATCAACGACTGGCAAGAGAAGGTCCACCAGAGAGACGAATGGAGACGGATTGTATTTGCAGCAAAGAACCTCAATGGCTCGGAACGCTGAAGAAGATATACACAAAGTGTAGAGCAAGAGAAGCATTCGGGCAAGATGTAAATTAATAAGTATTGATTTAAAAATTGCATATCCTTTAAAGACGTCACAGGCAACCCGATCGTTTTTCGGCTGTTTGTGATCTCTTGGCAAGTTTACGTTCAGTAGATTCCCATTGCTTTCTGAAAGACCAGCACCCATACCATTTTATAAATAAACCTAGCAGCGCAAGGCAGTCTGCTGCCAAATCGCTCGCAGCTGTGTTTCGAACGCGGTATACGGGATTGCGAACTTCGTCCGCAGAACCTTCGCTACGGAGTCGGTAAATATTGATTGGCACGCAGAAAAGTACAAGAAAGAGGTACGGATTGCATGACGCACTAGACAATATAAACATTGATAATCTGGTAAATATGTTGAACTGATTCACTGCCTCAGGGCATGAAATTGTCAAATGTGACCTGATATTTGAACACAAGGACGATATATCGCCATACAAGGTCACCGTGTCATTTGTTTTCTTTCATGGTAACTTCCGCAATTTAACTGGTCAATGAATGGAAGTGTACATTTAAATATAGGGTGTATTTTCAATGACTGGGCTTTTTGAAAAAAACTATTATC
This sequence comes from Cepaea hortensis, assembly GCA_963921405.1. NCBI lineage: Eukaryota > Metazoa > Mollusca > Gastropoda > Stylommatophora > Helicidae > Cepaea > Cepaea hortensis. The sequence goes on along the minus strand of OY992885.1, from coordinate 23,221,450 downwards.
ATTCCAAGTTTTGTATTTACCCTCTGTGAACGCATGTAACATACAAGGCAAAATACAAAACTCGGAACGGCAATATTTTCAAAAACCTCTGTCATTAAAAATACACCCTGTACTTGCTTATTGCGACCATATTTAGTCTAAACCTACATTTTTGTTTAACACTGAATCAGTTAATATAAGAACGGGAATTCGAAAGGGGTTCATCTGTCACCGTTGTTATACTTACTGAATACAGACGGATTACGAAGACAACAAAAACTACACACAAGGACAACAATGAACTCTGACATAGCAGCTCGGTTATCTGCCTTCCTAACTCGTTCATGATATCAGAGGTAGGATAAATTAAACACACTTAATGAGAGGTCGCCGGCTTCGTGGCTTCGTGGCTTAGAGGTTATGACTTTTCTCCGTAATCTCGTATACTCTCGTCAGGTAACGTGATGACGGTTCAAATCAGCAGTGGTTCGAATCGCGTCGGAAACTTACGGGGTATGTGAGCCGGCCGCTCAGAAAGCAATGGCAAACTACTGAGCGTAATCTTGCCAAGAGATCAACATACAGCTGAAAGATGCTGGTGTTGACAGCTAAGTTCTGTAAAAGGATATGCTAAAAAAAAAAAATGAGAGGTCACAACAATTAGGTATAAAATGCTTAGGAGACAGACACAAATAAAGAGAATAAAACAGGGAAATGGGAACACTCTTTCCCTCTGTGAAAGCCCACTTCAAGCAGTGGAATCGTGCACCTAACTACATAACAACGACGACAAAGATGGTAGGACAGATAAACAGTTACTATCCTTTATAGGACGTCGCAGTCAACCCCAGCATTGTTTGGCTGTTTGTGATCTCTTGGCAAGTTTAAGTTCAGTAATTTGCCATTGATTTCTGAACAATCGGCACCCAAGCCATTTTATAAAAATTCAACGCGAGGTGGTATGCTGCCAAATCGCCGGCAGATGTGTTTCGAAAACAATATGTGGTATTACGAACTGCGCCGTAAAGAATGTGATATTAGAAAATAAAAAACGCAGAATGAGACGACGAAGGAACAGGACATTTGTGAAAGTCAACAACAATTAAACCTAGAGACCAGTATGGCCGAATGGATAGGAGCGATTGCTCATAACTTCCGGTGTTCTGATGCTGAGGTAGCGGGTTCAACCCCTACACCGGTCAGCTGGGCTGAAATGTCGTAAACTATAACGTAAATTATTTAGTATAACGTAAATTATTATATAATTATAAATATTTTATAAATATTTTATTTATAAATTATAATTATAAATTAGTATAACATAAAAGGGGATGTAAATTATAAGTATCTTTGAAGTTTAAAATGACCGAACGCAATTAAGAGTAAAATAAACAAAAATAATCTAGAGCTAAATTTAGAATCCGTCCAAATAGATGCCGTCTCCACAATAAAGGTTGGTTACAATGGATCTCCAACACTGTCTGTCCCTCGCCTTGATTCTACACTCTGTCAGACTGCTGTTTTCTATCTTTTTGTGTTATCTTCCCACTTGTATTGTTGTCTATCTCTTGCTTGCTTGCCTTCAAACTTACCTCCAGTATGGTTTTTATAAGAATGTTACGTCCTTTAACCCTTTTTTTAATCCCAGTTTTGTTTTGTCTAAAACCTCTCCATCCCATATCTCTAGGGCCTCTATTCGACTTTATAATTGCTTGTTCATTGAACAGGCTTCCACGCTATATAGTAGTGTTATATTAGTGTTATATATATATATATATATATATATATATATATATATATATATATATATATATATATATATATATACATATATATATATATATATATATATACATATACATATATATATATATATATATATATATATATATATATATATATATATATATATATATATATATAATTATATAATTCGATAACACTGGTTTACACACATATTGGTGCCTTAAACTTTAAACTTTATAGCTGTTCTTTCAGTGATTTTGTGTCGCTGATTCCAGAAGTGTAATCAAATTTATTCTATCAGCTCTAGATATCAGCTCTTGAAATAACTAAGAATGACATTCTGAGTAGGGCATTTCTTATGTGCACGCCTAGAGTTAGGTGCCGTCAATGGCAATTTGACTGTAACTGGCATTCATATTATATATAATTACTGTGCATTTATTACCTTCATATAAAACACCAAAATTTTATTGAAACGTTATCATAACATTTTTGTAAATTTATAGTCAAAACACGAAAAGCTGCTTTTCAAGGACTTAATGGAATGTGATATACCCGGAAAGTCACGCTTGCTGGTGTCTCTCATCTATTGTGTTTATATTTTGGTGAAATCTTTCACCTTGCTTCTCACTAAAGTCGCCAAGATTCTCGGGAAAGAAATATAAAGGGTTTATGGAGGTAGTGCAATGTTATGCTCATGTTGCATCCAAGCTTACAAAATCTCGACAGCATGTTTTCAACTAATTCAGAATAATTGTCTGCTTAAAAGTTGTCCAGAACGTTTTGCACAACTAAAACAAATGATGACCAGACTGTGGTCTTTGTTATGATTATTAAATCAATAAAATTTGGATCGCTTATGAACTTTCTAATTTGAAGTTGATAAAAAATTCCAGCTTCAAGTTTGTCTATGCTAAATTCTGGAAACTTTCTGAATAAGTAATTAAAGCAGGTACAATCGTTGTTCAGGGCCTTAGCAAACTGCTTCATCAAGCCAAACTATATTATTTTGTTGTTGCGTATCCCTTACAGGACGTTGCAGTCAACAAAAGCATTTTTCAGCTGCTGTTGATGTACTAGGCAAGAGTTACTTTCAGTAGTTTGCCATTGCTTTCTGAACGACCGGCTCCCATACCAGCACGTTATAACACAACGTGACAATGTCTGCTGCACAAATCGGTCGCAGCTGAGCTTCGAACGCCTGGAACCCGGCTCACGAACCGCGTTCGCAAGCCTTTAGCCACGGAGCTGGCCAAGCTATATATATATATATATATATATATATATATATATATATATATATATATATATATATATATATATGTGAGTGTGTGTGTATGTGTGTGTGTGTGTGTGTGTGCGTGTGTGAGTGTGTGTGTGTAATGGTGGCAGTAGAACTCCTTTTTCGATCAATGAGAGGTTATTTTACAATACGATTTCTCCTACTTTAAATTCATCCCTCAACGACCACTGTTTCTTTGTTCAGTGAGTATCATTTGCCGTGCCATCCCACAAACTTATAAAATATGGATATTTGGTGAATCCAGGCAAGAAGTTCATTATTTTAAGATCTACACAAACCATCAAGTTTGGTTCTAAATACTTCAATATTTCCAGAACTGGGCTTATTGTAGTATACTCTTCCGTCATTGTAGTAGCATGAAAAATTAGAATGGAGCCATATTTGTACCATTGTGTAAGAGAACACCTTTCAAACTTATTATAGAGCTCTCAATGAAATGTCGTCACTCATCTGGTGTGCAACTTACACCAAGTTAGTTTACAAGACCTCATACATTAGTACAATACACAAGGTTGTTTTCTTTACAAAAGAATGGAAGAAAACCTTGCTCTTTTCTACGATACAATGTAACTTTTGTTTCAGCAGTCAATAATTTGTTGTCTTTCAATCTTGAAGCCAAACGTTCTGAAGATTGCTTGAAGAGATATAGATCTCGAATTATGGCATTCAGTTCACGCAGGGCGAAGCATTAAACAGCTAGAAAATCATCTTCGATATTTCTGTCACTTGGCTTTCCACGTATCAATGCTGTCTCATCTTCTAACAGGAAATCCGAAATATGAATGACAGTTCGAATTCTGGTATGTCATCTTCGTGTGGAAAAGGTCGTCCAGCAGAATGTATATCTGGATATTTGCATTGTTTCCCATTAATCTTTTCCCATTAATTCCCTTAATATTGACAACACGGAAATAACATTGGAATTCCACATTTTAAACATGTTTCTATTCCCAAATTCCACTTTCGCAGGTGTTTAACACATATTTTGTAAACAATATGAGGAGCCTTAGTCACCTAGTGTTACTTTAAAGTAAGTAAAATGTGCCTTTTTCAAAATAACGGTAACATGCTTCTTATATTCTTCTCACAAAGTGTACATTCCACAAACATAAGAAACTAAATCCAGTGAAAGAAACTATGCTCTTCTTTAATATAATGTCATGCTATGTTAGAAGTGTTAGAAAATAACTAGGATACTAACGTACATGCAGTGGGTTAAAATCTAAACAAGTAAGATTCTTGGAAAACTGAACCTGTAAGTAAACAAGCAGTTTCGTTTTGTAAGGGACCAGATTGCAATAGTTTTTTGTTTTATTTTCCAGAGCCTTATACAGATAATACTGTAATAATATTACTTAAATACGCACATGCCCGTAGCTCAAAAACTAAAGCCGCTTCAGACAAATAAATGTGCTATTTGGATTTAGCAGGCCTCATATATTCAAAATCAGGTGTAAAATGTTTGGCACCCAAAACGAAATTGTGTTATGTATGGCTGTGTAATGCTGATGTTTAATGCGTCGTTAATCTCATTAGATGTTAATACTGATTTCATGATGTTGAAAGCATTTTTAGCCATTCCTTTTCTCTTGTTTGATTTCTATTTCACTTCTGCCATCATCTGTTATTATTTGTCCAAGACAGAAGAAACTTGTCAAAACTTAGGCTATGTAGCTCTAATGTTAAATCACCACTGCTGTGTGTATCTGAAATACTAAGCACGACATTGAGTATTAAACCATATACATTCATTAATTGGCGCCTTCCAGAAGAAATCAAGTGGCATGATTGAATCACCAGTTTGGAACTCACGTAATGAATTAAACAAAACGCAGTGAAACAAGTCATTATTTTTTTTTTTTAAATCACTCCTTTGGATAGGACATATATCGAGAAAACTTGTAAATAGTTGTTCTTTTACTCAAGCGTAGTCAATACGTGTGTTACTGCTTCTAGTGTATTGGGCTGATTTGTTTGCGTTTGGATTAACTTTCCCTAGTATCAACGTCCCTCGCCATCAGGCGAACCGACTCCGACTTCAGAGGTACGTCCTCAAGTTAAGGATGAGAAGTCAACGTTTTAGTCCAAATGACCGGTGTAGGGGTTGAAACTGCTACCTCGGAATCAGCACACCGGATGTTTAAGAACGAGCGTTCTTGTCCATTCGGTCATGCTGACCTCGTTAATAGTATAACTAGATCATCCTTCCTCTGGAACCCGCCGGACATACAATGGATGTGCACCTATGCTACAAAAGTGAAATAAAGGACAGACAATGGATATGCTCCTATGGTTCAATGAGAGATAAAGGTCAGTCATTGGATATGCTCCTATGGTTCAATGAGAGATAAAGGGCGGACAATAAAGACATAACTGCCGCTTCCACAAGCTATGCAGCTTAGGCGGTACCGTGGTTAGCGCGCTTACTGACAATGACAGTGATATGGTTCAATCCCTAGCAGAGGCAGGATCATTTTGTCTTTAAATCACTGAGACCCTGGGATCAACCTGGGATTGACCCAATCTGGTAAAATACGTTACGGATAATGTTCTTAATTGTTCAGGAATTTTCTGAAAGGAAAAGGGACGAGGAAAAGAACTGATCATCCCACCTCAGTATATCGTGGTCTAGAATCTATCAAGACCTATCACTTCACCTATCTCTTAAGGAGTCGCGGTACTGAAGTGACTAGACGATCCGCGGATTCGTTCCGCGTCAGGGCATTTTCGATTTTTTAAATTTATTTGGGCTCCCATGTCGATCTAGCCTAAAATGGGTACCAGGAGGTGTCTTGGGAAGTAAAAACGGCCCCCGTAACACCGACAACATCAGCCAATGAGAAGTAAAAACTGCCCCCGTAACACCGACAACATCAGCCAATGAGTACCGCTTGATCTATACAAATATGGGATAGCGCCGTATGCACAGGCGAGTAAGCGGGGATTTTTCTTTAACATTAGTTACTAACATAACTTGACACTTTAATTGAGGTTTCTGAATTGTGGCTACTTTTATCTTGACATCTTGGATAAAAGTACATTGAATTACAGCGAGATGAGAGCAGGAATCCTTAAATCTGTGAAACTGATTTGTTAAACCTCGGCCATCCGATCTTACTTGTCCATGCGTTGCTATCTGTCAGTTGTTCTCGGCCATACGTACTGCCTGCCATCCCTTCTTCTTAGTCTCTCGTCCCCCTCGCTTATCCGTTTCACTCTGTCAAACATTACTTGACCACAAGCCTTCTCTCCATCTTTTTCACACTGCTACCAGTTCTCTCGGCACTCTTCCATCAACCACCCGTCCTCTCACCGTTCCTATCCTCTTCTATCGACCATACTCACTCTCGATCACACGCACTCTCGACCATCCATTCTTCTCTGCTACAACTTCCTTTGAACCACCCGTATTCTTGGGCACTTGTTCCTTTCGACAACCCGTCCTTTTCGAGAAATGTTCCATTCTCACATTCGTCCTCTTGTCAATCTGTCTCTCCCTCTACCACCCGTTTCATCGACTACACGTCATCTATATCATATGTTGCTCTCCTTAGTCCTTTCCTTTCGGTCACCATTCCTCTCGCCCATCCGTTCCTCTTCGCCATCAGTTTCATTCCAGCACTCATCCTTTTTACTAGCCGTTCCATTGATTACCCATTCTTTCCGTGACCCACTCCATTCTACCACCCGTCCTCTTCGGGATTCACTCCTTTCGACCACCCGTCCTGTCCTTCATGCGTTCCTCAGTGTCTCCCTAATGATGCTATTTTCCTAAAGATTACACGCATGCGGAAAATAATAACGAATTCATTGAACAAACACATGCAGGTAATATCCAGAAGATAAACCTCTGAAATGTTGCCATATTTTATATAATAACTTAAACAACTGTAATATGCATGTTACGTTACGTTCATTCAGGCAACACTAATATAGCAGCGTTATATACGTGTTTCCATCTGTCAGGTCTTCGTCACATGTGATGCATAGATGATACGGTACAACCTGCTTTCTGTTAGCACCGAATATTGGGTGGCGCTCACCAAACCCGACACTCCACACTGCACCAATGGCTTAAGGCAGATTAGCCCAATTGGAAGGGTACAAGCCTCACCCTAGTGCGAGCAAATGCAATCTAAAGACTAAATATCATGGTAGAGCAGACCAGACCCTAAGCCTTGGTTGTCGACTGGTCTATGGTGGAATCTCCGACAAACGGACAGTTAGAGCATTGCTTTGTTGATCCGGCAGCTTCTGCAGCTTGTCTTGTTCCAGAAGTATCGGTGTTATCTTTCCTCTGGAGGAAACTTGGTAGGCCGAGAGAGGAATTATGCTACATGGGGAACACCTGGTCTCTACAATTCAGCTCAGGATTTGTGCTATGGAGAGGTATAACTTCATCCCTGGTCTAACCGCCATGTGTTGTAGTTATTATATCGTTTGTGTATGTAGCACAATCTAACAGACTATCGTCTGTCAAGACGGCCAGGTTTCAGTCAGCGATATATGTGTTTCCATTGACAACATCCGGCAGGATTCACAAGTTTAATGTGTACAAAACAGTCTTACTGTTTTTAACCGTCTGTGATTGACTTTACATGCTTTGATGGACCAAACAAATGTTGCTTCATATTACATGGAATAAATGAAGGGAAAACAGGAAATTCACGTTACATAGGATAACAGAAGAGAAAAGAAGAATTCCACATTACATGGAATAACAGAAGAGAATACACGCAATTCACATTACATAGAATAACAGAAGAAAAGACAAGAAGTTCACATTACATAGAATAACAGAAGAAAAGACAAGAAATTTATCTAACATAGATCAACAGAAGAGAAAACAAAAGTTCAAAACAATGTTTTCCTGTAGTGAATTTCTGTAACGAAGTAATTCAAATTACGGTGTGCATTTGTGTGGTGTATATTTCAGTTTTAAGAATTTATCTAAGTACTTGGGACACAGAGATGTTTCCAAGGCACCAGGGCCAGGTTCTATACTGGCCAATACTTACTGACACGTCCTAGTCGATCATCCTGGGCAACAGGTCCCATCGGGGTCCTGGCTAACGTCAGTAGGATCGCTGATTCTTCCGAAGTCGGAGAGTATCTGCCTTCATGAACGGCGAGGAACCACCAGTCTGCACACCAATAAGCCAGACATGGGACAACGGATACTCACGCAAACCTCAGTCCGGTATGACATCACACTGATGTTGGACAACAGGATATCTTCATCCGACATACAGGACTTCACACTATAGTTCACAGCCAGCGAACGCACGCAAGCATCTAAGTACTTTAATTTATGTTGTATGAATGAAAGAAATTAAACGACGACTATCAATTGCTCTTCAAAGACTAAAACAACTGAATAAATTATGGAATGGGACAGATAGAACTACAAAAATTAGATTTTTAAGAGCATGCATCTTTCCCATTGCAACATACGCCAGTGAGACCTAGACACTTACAAAACAAGCTGAACAGCGCATAAATGCCTTTGAATATAAATGTTATAGAAGAGTTCTAAGAATATCTTCTGTAAAGAAAAGAACAAATGTACATCCATACTTCAAGAGCTGAATATTGAAGAAGGTTGGCTATTAAAGACGATAAAACAAAGAAAATTGAAATATTTTGGTCACTTGAAACGTCACGAAAGTTTGGAGAGAACAATAATGGAGGGGTATATGTCTGGGAAGAGAGGAAGAGGAAGGCCAAAGAGAAGATGGGTGCAGGATGTGGCGGATAATCTCCAGATGGGTGTACGGATGCGGGACATCTTGTTTATGATCGAAAGGTTTTCAGGAAGGGTGTTATGGGAGCGAGGTTCTGCAAAGGACATGCTACTGAATGAATGAATGAATGAATGTGTGAATTCTGCTGTATCTGACAAGATGTAGCGAAATATTCAAAGCAATAAATCGCACGGTCTACTGAACGTGTCTTCGTTATTAGAAAACAAGAAGTGTAGAGGTTAGCTTAGCGTGAAAGAATCACAAAAACACACTAGATGGTGAGGTAGTAAAACTTCACTAGTAAATATGAACTAGCATAACGATGAAATAATTATATTAGGGTATAATTTTAAGCATGATCTGCGGTGGCGCAGTGGCTAGGATGCGTATCTGCCAGGCGGTGGTCGTGTGGTCGAATCATCATTGAAATTTGGATTTTGTTTATTGACCTATATGTTGCACTCATTAAATCCGGCATTCAATACAGAGACCGACTATGTGGTGAAGGGGTTACGAATGCAATTCGTAATCGCGCATACCGCGTTCGAAACACAGCTGGGGGAGATTTGGAAGCAGACAGCCTTACGTTGGTTTCCATACAATGGTATGAGTGCCAGTCGTTCAAACAGCAATGGCAAACTACTAAACGTGCAACTTGCCCAGGAATCACACTCAGATCACAATCCATGACACCTGTGCAAGAGACGGAGATAATGCCTTCGGAAGTAAATGCGGACGCCTTGATATTGACCACATCGCCCAAAGCAAAACAATGCTGGGGGTGCCTTTAAGGCGTGTAAATAATCTTTTACTTACACCTAGTCAAGTATCTGCCGGTCTCCCTGGAGAAGGAGTTAAGGACGCTGTTCGTATTCCCGTATACTCACGTTAGAAGCACAACTGCGCGAGATTTGGCAGCAGATCGCATCGCGCTCGTTTATTACGGAAAGGTATGTGAGCCGGTTTTTCAGAATGCAATGGCAAACTACTGAAATTAAAACTTGACAAGACATCAACAGCAGCTGAAAAATGCTGGTGTTAACTGCACTGTACTGTAAATAGGATGTGAAAAAAAGTCAAGTACCTAGTAAGTAACGTGCCCTTGTACTCGCCTTCAAGCTATACGGTTTATGGCGTTAGTTAGTTGCATTTGGTCCTAGACCCTGATTTTGTACATACATATCGACACACGGTCGGTGGTCTGATCAGAATCACGCTGGTCGCATTTACTTCCCAAAAGATATGTCTGTGCACGCAGTTTAGACTGGATCTGCCTGGGAGCGCAGGTCAGTTTTAACAATCCGAATCCGCCCGAATGCTGATGGAACACACGAGCACCAGGCCGGCAGCCGAGCATCTAGCCGCTACACCACCACTGCTCTCCAAGTATCTAGACACAGATAGAATCACATGGAAGATGTATCACAGACGCTACACCACCACTGCTCTCCAAGTATCTAGACTCAGATAAAATCCAATGGAAGATGTATCACAGATGCTATACCACCACTGATATCCAAGTATCTAGACGCAGATAGAATCACATTGAAGATGTATAACAGACGCTACACCACCACTGCTCTTCAAGTATCTAGACTCAGATAAAATCCAATGGAACATGTATCACACATGCTATACCACCACTGCTACCCAAGTATCTAGACAAGATAGAATCACACTGAAGATGTATAACAGACGTACATTACCACTGCTCTCCAAGTATCTAGACACAAGTAGAATCCAATGGAATATGTATCACAGGCGCGACACCACCATGGCTCTCCAAGTATCTAGACTCAGATAGAATCATATGGACGATGTATCACAGACCCTACACTACCACGACTCTCCAGGTATCTAGACTCAGAAAAAAATAAAATGGAAGGTGTATCACAGACAGAAAGAACAGAATAAGATGAGGAAAAATAAAATTACATTTTATAAAACTAAGAATAGGGTTCATATTCAATGCATGTCCTCTTATGTTAGAAACATAATTCATGCATGTTATATAGAGGCGAGTCATGACCGCCCACGCTTTCCGGCATGGCACATGATTGATTGATTGATATAGAACCGGTTTGTAACATGTGGCTGTGTATCATGGACAGTAGTGCACAGACAATAACAAGCATTCCTTGTGATCTCGGAGATGTAGTTTCACAGAAGGAAGCTGAAAAATCATTAGACAGCCTAAATGAGTAATGTAAATATTTCGAAAGACGGCTTTTACACAAAGACAACGAATTACGCACAAAAAGAGCCCGTGGTTTTTGCCAGATTATTGGAAGAGAAAACAGGGAAGTGTTGAGACAACTAGAAATATTTATGTACACAGAGATCAGGAAGACAACAAGAGAAGATTCTTGGCAGCCTTTGTCATGCCGAGGATGGTATAAACATCCCAAGGTTATACATACTCATGGATATACATTTTAAGTTACGTTCGCTCGTTCGCTGTGAACTCAAGCAATGTCCATACAATTGCTAGTGGTGCTAGTAGCACTGGTCTGATTATTGCGTGTGACTTAGCTGTACCTGTTATCAGTGAACACGCCATCAAGCGAACAAACTCCGACTTTAGAGGAACTTGTAATTTACGTCCCCAAGTCAAGGAAGAGAAGTCAACATGTTAGTCTAACTGACCGGTGGAGGGGCGGAACTCGCTACCTGGGGCATCAGCGCACCGGATGATTAAGAACGAGTAGTCTTATCCATTTGGACATGCTGACCTTCACTCATGGATATTTTTAGGTATGGAGAAGCATGATCGCCCACGCCAAACGGCAAGACATTTGAAGATGACTCCCAAATCTACCACCCATATTCGTGGATCATACATACTTCTTCATTATGTCCGCCTCAGCATTAACGTGTTTTTCGGTTATGCTTTATTTCTGTGAGTTATATTTTTGTGTTTCTGTGCGTTATTTTTCATGTTTATGTGAATTATATTTTCAGTCCTTATTATGATTTTGTGTGTGTTTTGTTTTGCTTTTCTGTTTTATCTATACTTGTGGTATTGTACGTTACATTCTTCCAATGTTATATGGGAGTCTCCGTGGCAAAGTGGTCAAGCCGTCTAACTAGGGCTCCGGAGGTTGTGTGTTCGATTCCAGGCCGGGATACTTCGGTTCACGAGTGCATTTTTTTGGAGACTCATAGGGGTCGTCGCTGGAGCTACGGAGTTCATGCTTTTTGCGACGCTTTCCATGCTGAGGAAAGAGAAAGAGCCATATGGAATAAAACCCCCGTGCAATGAAGTCGACCCTATCGACTTTTAAGCGACATTATTTCAAGGTTATCTGCGCGTATCGTTACCGTATACTCGATCCATCTCTATATTTGTTTTTGCAGGAGAGAACAAAGACCATACGTTTGCTATTATTAACAGCCGTTTGTGGGACATAACAATGACAAGGTCAACATTTGTGTTGGCAATCAAGTATGTTTCACCATGTTTATGACGACAGAATCCAGCTATTGAGCACACAAGACCGAAATGGAGAGATGAATGGCATGTTTTAAAAGATGCAAACAAATGTGTTGTTGTAAATTCTTTATGTATGACATAATGGAGAGTTGGTGGCATATGGATGTGATTGTTAACTGTGAAGAGATCATTGTGTTTGATAGTTGATTAAAGAATGTTTGGCTCTTGTTTCAGTGGTGATAGTGGTGGTGGTGGTGGCATCGGCGGCGGTAGTTGTGAGGGTGAAAGTGGTTGTGGTGGTGGTGGTTGTGGTGATATTGGTGGTGGTGGTGGTGGTGGTTGTGGTGATATTGGTGGTGGTAGTGGTGGTGGTGGTGGTGGTTGTGGTGATAGTGGTGGTGGTGGTGGTGATGGTGGTGGCAGCGGTGCTGGTGGTGAGGGTGGTAGTCGTGGTGGTGTTAGTAGTATTAGTAGTTGTTGTTGTATTAGTAGTAGTAGTAGTATTAGTAGTTGTTGTTGTATTAGTAGTAGTAGTAGTAGTAGTAGTAGTAGTAGTAGTAGTAGTAGTAGTAGTAGTAGTAGTAGTAGTAGTAGTAGTAGTAGTAGTAGTAGTAGTAGCAGCAGCAGCATCAACAACAACAGTAGTTGTAGTAGGACCAACAGCAGCATTAGCAGCAGGAGTAATATGAACATCAAAAATAAAAGTAATAGCGTTAGCGGTAATACTAGTAGATGTGGTAGGTATTGTTGTCGTTGTTGTCCCAATCGTAATAGTAGTTTTGGTTGTGGATACCACATAGATCTAGACCCGTATTTTATAGTCCAATCAGCATTCCATGGGTGAAGTGGCCAATATCACAGCGGTCGCCTTTACCTTCTGAGACATGTCCTTGTACCCATTTTTGGCGCTAGGTAGCAAAATAGAAGGAATGAAATCGTATGACAGAGTCAACAATATGGAGCTCATGGAGAGAACTAGACAAATACCAATGAACTAAGCGGTGAAGAAGGACGCTGACACTGGATAGGACATACTTTGAGAAACACCAGAATACCACAGCGTGACAAAAAAAAAAAAAAAACAATAGAACCGATAACAATTTTATTAAATCCAACAAAGGTCAAGCAAATTTCTTGAAATTTGTTGGACGTAAACTCCAGTCTGCGTAAAATCATTTCCAAAAGTTTCAGTTACCTCAGTCGCTTTGCATAAAAATATGCTCCAAATAGCCCCTACAGCATTGGGTACACACTTGCATACATTGCGCTAAATTATCAATTACTCGGCCGCATTCCTCTGTGGGGATTTCCATGATCTTTGCTGAGATTACTACCTTCAGGTTCACCATCGTTTGAGGGTTGTTCTGGTACAAATTATCCTTGAGATACCTAAATAGATCTAGGGGATTCAAATCATGTGAATGCGGTGCCCACTCCAAGTCACACTTCATGCTGATCAGTCTCCCCTGAAATCGCTCTCTCAGCCAGAATAGAGCGTCATTTGATGTGTGTGTGGGGTGGCCCCGTCTCGCTGGAACCACAGTTCATCTCGATTTATTCCTCTGCGCCGTTGCAATGATGCCCAGTTTATTCAAAGATTAGTTGGTTCTGTTTTTTATTGGGTCACCCTGTATAACTAGGAAACCTTAGTCTGAAACCAACACGGCAAAAGAGGAAGACCTTACATCTCACGGAGAAGAGAAGTGAAAACAGAAACGGACATTATGGGACGGACACGGACAGTGCTACATGAGATAGCTAAAGATAGCTGGGGTTCGAGAGAGTTTGTTTGGCGAATAGAAGGCAGCAGAAGAAGAAGTTCGAGGTTCGTGGATGATGTGATCAATTTCATGTCTGCCGTTGTATTTCTATAACAATTATTGTGTCCATGTTTGTCTGGGTCGATCTGGGATATCAGGTCAATTATAGAACTACAAATTCCCTCCTCAGGTGGAATGGAACACAGGACCACATTCCTAGCCACTGCGCCGCCGCGCGTCTAGATACATGTAAGCAGCTAATATACACGGAGCTGATCATAAGTGTGTTCCCTGACTTTGAAGACATCAGTGGAGAAAGCTGACACAAAGCAAGGTGAAAGCTTCTCAAATATCCACTGAACGTGTGAAACATGCATGTTTTGTTTCAACTGGTACTCTTGCTATGGTGCACGATGCAGCATGCACTGTTTACGAAACTGCTACTCCAATGATTTATCAGAATCAGGAATACGTCTGCGTGTGTGATAAGATCCGTAATGCAACAGGGAAAACACAAACATAAAGAGAGATGGAACCAGTGTTTCATGATTTCTGCTCATAGGTTTCTCCTGCAAAACTCTGGGGTAGACAGTTTAAGTGTAGCCGCTCAAAGGTTGCTGATCTGCTCAGATCTTGTACTGAAAAGCTGCAAGAATAAAGAGAATCATGGACCAGGATAGGAAATTACATTTGCAGAAGACTGCTGGTACAGTCAAACGGAGTGAACGAATAGTAAAGAGAACTGTATACAACAGACTGATCATGAGAAACGTGTTTGAGCGCTGTGGTCAGCTCCTGTTGACATTCGACTAGAAGTTAACGAAACCTGAAAAGTGCCAGTCAGAAGAAAAAAAAATAGAGATCACGGTGACAGTAGATGAGACTTGCGTTAACCATTTTGTATCCCCCAAATGACAATCAATTTTCAGCATGCAATGGAAAACCCCGCCTCCTAGCCCTCCAATAACTGTCGAGACGAAAGCACGCAAGTTTGTAGGAAAAGTTAATTTTTTTAGAGTTGGGAACCCTAAATGTGTCCTTTTGAAAGATTACCTGCCTCGCGGCATCATCATTAATGGACGGTATTACACAGATCTCTTTACCAAATTATAAAAGGCCGAGGTCTGAAAATGAGCGACAGCACGCACTAAGAATATTCCTTTGCTTCAAGACAATACGCCCCTTCAGAAAGCATCGCTTGTGCAGCTAGCAATTTGGGATTTAAATATCGAGATTCTTCCACACCGACCCTAGTCTTCAGATTTGGCCTTATCGTAGTATTTTCTTTTCCCAAATATTAAACTAGTAACAACAACAACAACAACAACAACAACAACAACAACAACAACAGTTTAAAGAAAATAAGTGTGACAGTGATTAAGGCTTCATACTATCATGACATAAGTGGTTTAGCTCGGAAAATGGGGTCACAAATTTCCAAAATCTTTCCAAAGTAAAACAATTATGACATAAATTGCTCAAATCACTTTCGTTGATGAAATTGTCATTGTTTCTGTTTTTTTTTTTTTTTAAATTCTGAATGCTCTGTAAACAAAGCAGTTTTACTTTTTAATTTTCTATTTAATAGATAATGTTTTATGTCTATTTTTCGGATCTGTTTGTTTGTATATCTGTCTACTTGTCTGTTAGTCTGTCTCTCCTCCCATTTGTCCGCATATCAATATGTGTATATCTTTCTACAGCGGTTCCTAAGAGGACAAACACGCAAAGCATCCACACGATTAAAACAAGTTAGTTGCACACCTTTACAGGACGTAGCAGTCAACTTCAGAATTTTCTTGCTGTTTGTGATCTATTGCCAAGTATACGTTCAACAGTTTGCCATTGCTTTTTGATCGACCTACACTCATACCGTTTTCATAAAAAACCAACACAAGACTGTCTGCTGCCAAATCGTTCGCATCTGTGTTTCGAACGCGGTATGCTGTATTACGAACTGTGTCCGTAACTTCTTCGCCACGGAGCAGACATCCACACGATACTCAAGAAATGCATTCCTTGGACAGGACACCTAGCTCGCATGCCAGACCGTCTGCTCCCAAAACGGATATTTTATGGGGAACTGGGGCATGGAAAATAACCCTTCTATCCGTGGCCAGAGAAAACGCGTCATGGGCCATCTTAAGAATGTATGGGAGGCTGCCGCCCACGACCTACCCAGGGAGGCGTACACTTATTCATCTAGGTGCAGAAATTTGTGACGGCAATAGAGGTCGCATTAGCAAATCGACTGAGACAAGCCGGAAAGTTTAATGTGGCACATCCCACCACTAGTGTGACCACCGCTTAAAAAAAACAAAAATTCTAAAAAAAAACAAAGCTCTTCAAATAAATGAATAGTTCGGGCCATTTTAAATCCTTAAACAATATGGAGTGAGTACACATCTAACAAACCTATGTAGAAGTTTATACGACAACAGTGAATGCATAGTGAGAGCAACTGGAGGACACTCAGAACCCTTCACCATAAGATCTGGAGTACGACAAGGTTGTGTCCTGTCCCCTCTCTTGTTCATAACATATATAGACAACATATGTAAAGAAACCAGCCAAGCAGAGACAGCAAGAATACCGCATGACGAGAACACAGAAGAAGAACCATCTGCAAATCTAACCATTAGAGAACTCCTGTTTGCGGACGACCAAGCACTAATAGCAAAATCAGAAGCTGAATTACAAGACCACATGAATAGTCTAAACGAAATGTGTAGGGAACATAACATGAAAATTAGCACAAGCAAAACAGAGGTAATGACTATAACTAAAGAAGAACAAACAGCAACAATTCACCTAAACGAACATCCCTTGAAACAAGTAAAGAGCTTCAAGTACCTAGGAAGTATAATATCATCAAATGGCAGATCAGAAGACGAGATCGAAAATAGGTGCAATAAGGCAAATCAACTCATTGGACAAATGGCACCAATACTAAAGAACAAACATGTATCAATAACTACTAAGAAAGCACTTTACAACACAATCTTCCTACCAACTCTGTGCTACCAATGCCAAACCTGGACAATGACAGAAAAAGAGAAAAGAAAAATCACAACAACAGAAATGAGGTTCCTGAGAAGAATACTCAACGTATCAAGAAGAGATAAGATCAGAAATGAAGAAATCAGGACTAAAGTGGGGGTTAAAGCTGCTCTAGATTTTATTAGAAAGCAGCAAGTCAAATGGTTTGGCCATGCAAGTAGGCTACCAGTCAACAGCATGCCACAACAGGCAATGACGTACAGACCAGATGGAAACAGAGGAAGAGGCCGACCACGTAAACGCTGGACGGAGGGAATAACAGAATCCATGGGAATGTCGATATACGAAGCCCATAACCGGGCACTCTCACGAAGTTTATACTTCACCTCGACACCGCAAGGTACAAGAGGAACATGATGAGAGAGAGAGAGAGGGCCATTTTAAATACAGCCAAAAGTCTAAAAAAATAGACTAGTGTGACCACCATTTACTATCAATGGAATGATTAATTGTCATAAAATATATCCTATATTTGCCATGGGTTTATTATACAATAGTTTTCCCTAAGCAACTCCCTTTAATTTGATGTATAATACAACACTTCTGCAAGCATGTTATGAACTCTTAAGTCATAAATGTGACACACTCAACTTCCCATTTTCCGCCATTCAATTTTGTTTTGTCCCAACCTACTATATGTTTGGCACAGAATCTGTTAAATGTGAAAGTTTTCTCCCAAGCGCTGTTCGCATAGTTGTTGCCAAATAAGCTCACTAATATACATCTCCATCTTGACATTCAAAGGCTCAAAGCTAGATTGATCTTGCTGTTTTGACAAATGATGGCTGTGCTCAAGTGATTGCTGTTTTGACAAATGATGGCTGTGCTCAAGTGAGCGGATATTAGACCACTTTTCCAGAGAACCTGTAACTGTTTTACAACTATCTATTCTCATAATAACCTGCAAATGTCTTCAATTATTTCGCTGTCATCTACAATGATACGAGCAATGCGTCTTGTTTATAGATTGTCTTACACATTTATCTCCCTTTCCATGTTCTTGATCCTCTTAAATTTAAACACGGTAGACAACAAAGCTCTTCAAATAAATGAATAGTTCAGGCCATTTTAAATACAGCCAAACCAGTGCGAGGTATTTATATATTTACAACTTTTACATGCATAAATGAGGTGTTTAGTCACTTTCCTCGTCGCATTGAAGTTACTTGCTCAGATAAGTGTCCAGAATTAGTGGAAAGGCAATTTCTTGGACACGATAAACTAACCTCTGGACGAGTACAAACCAAATGAGCACATGTTTATGGCACGCCAGCCGCCTTTACTTAACGGAACATTTCTTGGTACCCATTTAAAACTAGGTCGACCTGGGAGGTCAGATCAATTTCTAACAATTCTTGCCTCGAAGAGATTCAAACACATGACCTCCGATCAGGCAGGCAAGTGTGCTGGCTACTGCGCCACGACAGATATACAGACCAAAAAATAAAAAAAGAGATTACTGAAGAAGAAAAAATAAAAGTAAAGATCCTTTATACACGCCTAATGCGCATTGGTTATTTGGAACAAGACTTATATTTGTTATTGAACAAACGAGACTCATTGAGGTGGGGTGGGTGGTGGTCGATATAAAACATTATTATTAATATTATTGTTATTATTAGTATTATTATTATTTATTTATTTATTAATCGCGGTTCCGCCTTCACGGGGCAACGGGTCGTCTCCATTATGCTCCGTCCCTGTGCCTGTGAATATCACACAAAATGTTCCTCACTGCCCTATGTGAAAAGTGGAACAGACAGGAGTCTCGACAAACAAATATCCCGCACAAGTACACAATGCATAATACCGCCGCCAGAATGACAACACTAAAGTCCTCCACGAAATATACAGTTCATCGTCGGTGTTAACGGCAGTCACTAGAAAACCAGCAGCCACACATTGCTGCATAAAGCAACCCGGTTAGTTCAGCGACAGGCAGACGGCCATAATTCCGAACATGCAGTTCAGGATATAAACAACCGCGGACAGATGTACAAGCATTTCACACACGATATCAAGCAGCCGATCGTTAGTCCCAAGACATTCTCTGGTACATGTTCTAGGCTGGGTCCATATGGGAGCCCAGGTATACTAATACAAACTCGAAACTACCCCGGTGTAGATGAAACGAAAGACCACCTGTATGACAGGCGGGCTTAGATGGCAAAATACTGGGCAGTATGGAAACATATAAGGATAATATTTATAAAACATCGGGATATATACACACACGCACGCACGCACGCACGCACGCGCGCGCGCACGCACGCACGCACGCACGCGCGCGCGCACGCACGCACGCACACACACACACACACACACACACACACACACATATTTGGATGTGAATAACTTCTGAAAAGGTAAACAACAAATGTATAATTTTTCGATGTAGTCACAACTGCGTTCAATGCAAGTCCTCCAGCGGTCGATTAAGTGCTTGTATTCTCTTGGTCGCGCGTGTAACCACTCATGCACCGCCTGCTGTACCTCTTCATCGAACTGAAAAGTTTTGAAACTTACTACTCCACGCTTGCACTTGCTGGACTGACAAGCATGCATCACCGTACTGGAATTTCAATCGTCGATGAATTTCTATAAGTTTCACCACTTCGCTGATTTAAAAAAAAAACGAATACCAGAACGCTGTTCTTCTTTGGTGCAATGTCAAACGTGGGGCCGCTACATTTAAAATGCCCTTATGCCGTCACTGTGTTCATCTGCACCGTTACATCACGTGCTTAACGCTCTTGATATCTGTAACTACGGTATTGACAGGTTACAAGGCAATGACATGGTTATAGTAATTTCTATCATACATTTAAGGTTTTGATTTGAAGTCCCCTCGTACATACAGGCACAGATCTACAAATACCACCATAAAAAGTAATTTGTATATAAAAAGTGCTAACTCACTTTAGAAGGTAAATTAAAATTTTTATTTTAGTTGCATATCCTTTACAGGACGTGTCATTCAACCCCGTTTTCTTCCAAATCGTCCGCAGCTGTTTCGAACCCGGTATGAAGGATTTGCTGATTGCACTCGCAACGGCCTTGCTACAACATCGGTTAATACAAACATATATGTAATCACAGACAACACACAAGACCGCCAGTATAGGGAATGGCTCGATCAGGAAGCTTCACGACCACCCCAAGGGAATACATGAAGGTTTTATTACTATTATTATTATTATTATTATTATTATTATTAATATTATTATTATTATTATTATTATTATTATTATCATCATCATCGTCATCATTACTATTATTATTTTTTTATTATTATTAAAGTTTACAAACGTATAATTGTCACAGTTTTCAGTTTTACAAATGTCTTATTTTGCTTTAAACATAGAAGCTACAAAGAAAAGATTTCACCATATATTGCCTGGCATAGTTCGTTGCATACTGCAGAGTATAAATATGAAGTTAATGTTCCATGTTCTTTGCAAGACCCCCAACTCTCATTGTCATAAGATACTGCCAATATAGTACCTTGCGGTGTATGGCAGGGGGGGGGGGGGTCTTGAGACTGAGAAATTAAGGCCGCCTGGATAGTGCAGTCGCCGAGAACAGTGCAGGTTAGAGTTTTCTTTTTTCCGTCTGAAAATAACTCCACACCTTACCGAGGTTTCGAACCCGGGTGTCCCGAAGTAGAATCCGGCATTCTAGCCATTCGGCCAGCCGCTCCATGATTCCCAGATCTCGGGAGTCTATGAGGTCTGACGAGGTCAGCTCTTAAACAGCTGACCTGCCCTTTGGTCTCCTCATGTTGCCATTATTTGTAGGACCCCCAACACCAAGTTGATTTACTAGACGATTATACGTTCAGTAGTTTGCCATTGCTTTCTAAACGAAAATGCAACACTGAAGTCCAACTGACCGGTGTAGGAAATGAACTTCATAGTCAGCTGTCAGCGCATCGAAAATTCAAGCGCAAGATCATTAAACCCCGCGGCACACAAACATCTATGAAGTGCATAGAGGAATCATATGTTGGCTGAAATACATTACATATAATCATATATTGTCACTGAAGCTGTTCAAATGTGAAGCATTCGTCATCCCCACAATAATCGAAAAGTTGAGTCAGCGTGTTCTTTAGACGACCTTGGGTGCTTATGTGATGTGAAAACGTGACAAAGTTGTGACAAACACATAATAGTGCATCTCATTAACACGAAATTCCGTCTACCAGTCAATTATATTCACCTGTCGTCAGTGGGTATTCATACGGCCATCATATAGCTCTTCAAAGCTACAAGAATCCGTAGCGTTACGGAGATAAGCTGTGGTGTTATCGTAAGTATGTCTGAGAAGCGAAACTTTGACGTTTGTATTTCGTGGGTGAAACAGTAATACTTCATTAGCAAGAAACTTTTTGTACTTTACTATCATTTACAAAAGAAAAACAAGTCACTTAGCGGGATCCTGATGATGGTATTAGTTAGTTAGTTAGTTAGTTAGTCGAGGTTCCAACTTCACGGCAACGGGTCGTCCCCATTATTCTCCGTTCCTGTACCAGTGAATATCACTGTGGTATGTGGAGTGTTATGACTATAAAACTTTTGTAGGCATGAGTGCACCGGGGAATGGGTGGTCAGTCTTTCCCTCCTCTAGCGAACGTCGAACGCTCTGACAGCTCTCATGTTATTGTCAGCGTAAGGTTTGAACCATTACCCCAACGGGTCCGACCTCTGCTTGCACCATAATTACTGTTAATAGAATACAAATGGGGTTAAAGGTCAAGAGGATCGACTGCATTGCACCGGGTTTTAGACCACGTGGCTCAGTCGCTTTCCACAGGGCGGTCTGCTGATGGATTCACACAAAGCACAAACTCCCTAGCTCCAGAGATTATCCCCAGTAGTCTTCCAGAAAATAACAGAGTATCCTCTCGCTGTCTCTCTGTCTGTCTGTTTCTCTCTGTTTCTCTCTGTTTCTCTCTCTCTCTCTCTCTCTCTCTCTCTCTCTCTCTCTCTCTCTGTCTTTGTCTTTCTCTGCCTCTGTCTCTGTCTCTGTCTGTCTGTCTGTCTGTCTGTCTGTCTGTCTGTCTCTCTCTCTCTCTCTCTCTCTCTCTCTCTCTCTCTCTCTCTCTCTCTCTCTCTCTCTCTCTCACGCAACCTCCAATTCTCTGTTTATTCTATCCTCTAGAATATTCACCGTGTTAAGGTAATATACTCTCTGACATTGCAAATGTGATTTTAAAGCAGGTTTGAAATTAGCAAAATGCAGAAAGTTGTCAGTATATGAGACCAATGTATGTATCCAGGGAGCGAGTTATATGTATACTCTATTATCCGTTGTCTCGTTTAACCGACAATCACCAGATACAACAGCATTTACTACAATCAACATTTTATTTCGTCCAAGTTGTTTGGTTTCGGTTTTATTTTACCGTTGTGCCGTTAATACTCACTGTAATCTCTAAGGCGGTCCAGTCTCATCTGAAAGATTACATACAAGAGGATAATCTGAGCAGAGACCACGAACTCCGCATTGACGTCGAGGACCAGGTGCGTGCACATCAGTACCACACAATATATAGCCAGTCATTTGTGTTATTATTTTTTTTTTTCTGATTCGAAGTTCAGCCTGGATAGAGACCGAAGTGGCCTCTATTTTTAGATTTTCGAATTCAGAGAGATGCATTCATCAGCAAAGATTACCAACTCAGTGGAAAAGAATAAGTAGTAATTTTCAGACTCCACATAGGTCATAACAGACTGAAGTATCACATATTTAATAGTACAGATGAATGCAACTGTGGAACTGGTAAAGCTAAACATTTGCTGCGATAGTGTTCAACGCATGCAGAACAGAGAAATATAGGCTGGAATACACCCACTCCAGTTGAGGAAAAACTCATTGAGGATGTCAACAAAGTGAAAATGACTGATATTTTCCTTGCATTTATTCACATTAAAGTCTCAAGATGGATAAAGAAGAAAAGGAAAAAGAAGATATAACATAATATCGTGACAAATAAATGTCAACAGGAAAATAGTGATGATCTTACGTTTGGTTGAAAGATTAAGATGATGAAGCTTCCGGCGATGTGTCACAGACTGACAAACATCAAATGCCAGGCTTCCTCCGCAATACCTTTGCAAGTGTCATTAAATACAAACAGACAAATCCTGCTGAAGTGAAGTGCCGCTCCGATGGACACAAGCGTGATTAGAAACAGGGACAACAGCAACATAAGGATCTAGCCCGGACACTTAGACTTGGGTGAAGATTTACTTCTTTCGCCAGATTTCTGCAAACTATTTCTGTGTTTCCATTTCATGTCTGCCTGCGAGTTAAACCCCAGCACAGTGGTTCTCAACCTTTTTGGCCCATGCACCCGTTCACCACATGTCAGAATGTCATTACCCCCATTCCAGCGAACGAAAGAAGAGGAATTGCCCCGTTTCAAAATTGTCAGCCCCAAAAGGTGCATTCAAAATAACATGCCCATAATACTGAAAGTCCTTATTTTCTTCCACATTTGTACATAACTTTTACATGCATAGATTAAATTCATAATGTAGTTAGTTTTATGCAATTAATGGCAGATGAATATCTTGATAGATATTAAAACTTAAATAAAAGCATTTGTTTGTATTCACTATATTTAATTAACACACCAAATTAACCATATTACAATAAACAAACAGTTAAAACGTCAAAGCATTGTCACTTAATAGATGACACCAGAATGCTAGCAATTTGAGCTTCATCAAAAAAAAAAAAAAAAAACATAAATAAATTAATTAAAATTTTTTTAAAATGCTCAATAGAAAACCAGGATATTGTGCCTGAAGCTATTTTAAGTCTGCGTATCTGTGGTCTTACCCCCCCCCCCCCCCACCCCACCCCTCCCCCCCCCCTTTCCGACTCCTGGAAACCATTAAATTTCCTCCTTGGGGGTGAATTCCCCCCTGGTTGAGAACCATTGCCCTAGAAGTTCAGAGTTCAGTGAAGTACTTAAACAGTTTTATTGTCCACAGGATGCCGCTATCAACCTCACTATTTTTGCCTGTGTGTAATTTTCTAGGCGATGGTCCGTTCAGTAGTTTGCCTTTGCTTTCTGGAGACCGACGCCTCATGGCCAGGTTACATCTTAATATGCCTTTACGCAAGTATTGACCTCCTGTGCTGCTCCTGCACACCCTGTCGGTTTCTGTACTTGGAGAAGGGAAGGACAATTCTGCACTACAGTACCCACTGAGATGATACATTGGAATACATTGGACCAGGTTGGTAGGGAAGGCACCAGACCAACTTGCATCAAATAAGCTCAGACCCCATTCGGGGTTCAGTCTTCAATATGCTATTTCATCCAGCTTCATCTCGGCATTCCTGCATAAACAATACCAAAACAACTGATTATTCATAAACAACAACTGCAACAACTGAGTATTCATAAAAACCATCTACAACAACTGAGTATTCATTTTTAAAAAAACCAACAGCAACTGAGTATTCATAAACAACAGCAAACACAACTGAGTATTCAAAAACAACAACTACAACAACCGAGTATTCATAATCAACATCAGCAACAACTGAGTATTCTTAAACAACAGCAAAAACAAATATCCATCGCTGTAAGGACATTACACTTTTCTGACATTTTCACAGACATAGTGGTCAAGAAAGGCTGTCAACGGAAAGTATAAACTAACAACATGAAAGACACTTTTAAACGTGTTAAAGCGCGTTGATCAATGTGTGCTCCACCCTTTTTTGTGTAAACCAGTCGGCACTATGTGGGTCATGTGATCACTATCAAACTTCCCGCCATTTCTTCCCAAAATATCATAGGGTACGCATTTTAGCCAGAGTCGACCTGGGAGACCAGATCAATTTTAAACATCCACCCTGATTCGAACCCATAGCCACCAGGCCTGTAGGCGGGCGTTTAGCTATAACGATACCACTGTGTCCCTAATAACGGGAACGCTATGAAATGTATGGTCATAAAAAAGCAACACAGAGGACGTCTTAGACGGTGGCGGACTCAGGAAATCACAAGGCATCTACTAATGGTGCTGGCAAATAGGAATCGTCTCTTTTGGACACAGAACACAGGCGTGGGTAGGTAGGATCGACAGTTGTTGGGACAACAATCCCGTCCAAATTAATATCCGAATTGTGGCTGGCTCGGTCACAGGATTATTAATCTGAACCTGGAGATGGACCCTAATATAACTTCTCTTCTGAGGCTGAACTGGGTAGAGGTGGTGTTTGTCCATCAAGAATGATGATGACCATTCATGTCATCCAGTGGCGTTGACAGTTTGGACCCGCGAGTTCTAAAATGGCTGATAAGGCCTATTTGGGCTGGAAATGTTCTTTGGGAATGTGGGCGAAGAATGCTTGACGTTCCAGGAGGAGGAGGAGGATCTCCTGCAGTGGGTAGTTGTGTGTGTGTGTGTGTGTGTGTGTGTGTGTGTGTGTGCGTGCGTGCGTGCGTGCGTGTGTGTGGGGGAGGGGGGGGGGGGGGGGTCCAGCCTTTTTTTCACAACTCTTGAAGTCCTGTTTGCTTCTCAAATGACTACACCCTTGAGTAATAGTGTATGCCACGAATTCTTTTTTTTTTTTTTTTTTTGGCGGCAGTCTCCCCAGTGTTGTGATTAATTCCAAAAGCTTGTAGTGAGCTCTTCAGGGTGTCTTTAAAGCGTTTCTTCTGGCCGCCTTGGGGGAGTTTGCAACAGCGCAGCTCACCGTAGGTAGGGGTTGGAGTAGAATGGAAACTCAAAGCGAGCGCCCATGATGATTTTTATTGCATTAGTGAACTAAGCGCCACATAAAAAAAAAAAAAGCTGGGCATAAGGGCAGCGGATGCTCCCCTGAGGTCCCCCAACCCCACCGCCCAACCTCATCCTCCGGCACGCCACCGTATCAAAGATCCAGAATATCACATTGACTGTAATGGATCGATTTTCGAGAACGAAGATGACACATGATGATGATGTCATGATTTGCTGAATAATAAAGTTTAGCTTCGATTTGTGAACGTTGACCAATTATAATATGATTGCAGTATGCCTGCACTGGTATTTCTTTGTCTTTAATAATTGACAGTCAGCCAAAATGAATACTCTAAAGATTCTGAAAGAGGTTAGGACACAAAGACAACTTATAATATACATCAGAATGTGACAGCATCATTTTCTGGCTACATTATAAGGAGACAAAAACGAGTACATGTTGGAGTACATGTTGTTTAGTTTTATTTTCAGTTGTAGTTTTAGTCGACGGATCAACATGACGGCACACGGGTGTAACCGATAAGTGCTCCGTTCTAGTCTTAACTCAAGCCTGAGTCTGGAGAATCTCAGCTCAGTAGCACAGGCGAGGATCCTGAAATACTTTGGGTAGATTTTAAACTCGAAATTTTGCCCAGGCATCGCCGTTAGGCTACTGTTTTTCGATTTCCAACTGCCAAGGGATTTGTTTACGTGCGCAACAATACACATGGCGTTCGATCTCATTACCCAGAGACCAGGGGAAATTTTCTTACTAGAAGTCCGCGTGAACATTCCGGCCCTCACCGGGGCTTAAACCCGAGACCTCCAGCACTCGAGGCGGACACCATACCTCGAGACCACTCAGCCCCCCCCCCCCCGCCCCCACCTCCCCCCCCCACACACACACACACCTCCAGGAGGTTCCACCGACATGTTGTGACAACTGGTATGTTTTGCGGAAAGCGAGACAGAGGAAGACAAAACGAGAGAAAATTCTTGTCATTCTTGTGTGATGGCATGGGATGGTGTCAGCACACGAACTGATACATGCTTCTGAAGATGGTAAGATGCGGAGAAGCATGATCGTCTACGCCAGTCGGCAAGTCACCTCATTACTAAACAGGGTTTAAAAGACAAGAGGATCTACTTCATTGCACCAGGTTTTACCCCATATGGCTCGGCTTCTTTCCGCAAGTGGCCTAGTGAAAGTGTCGCACAAAGCACGAACTCCATAGCTCCAGTGATGATCCTCACGAGTCTCCAAGAAAAATGCACTCGTGAAGCAAATGTTGCTGACAGGAATCGAACCCATAATCTTCGAAGCATGAGATAGGCAGGGTAATCACTTCGCCATGGAGATTCCCCATCCACTTGATGATCATGAATAGCCAATCAATACGGTTGTGTGTATCGTGAACTGCATGTTAAAACATGGCGACCGGTCGGTTGCTGAACTAAATGGGTTTGCCTTATGCAGTAATGTGTGGCTGCTGGTTTTCTAGTGACTACCGCTTCCATCGACGATGAACTATATTTTTTTTCGTGGTGGAATTTTGTGTTGGCATTTTGGAGCGACCTTATGCATAGTATACCTGTGCGGGCTGTTTGTTTGTCGAGACTCCTGTCTATTCCACTTTTGACACGGGGCTGTGAGGAGCATGTTGTGTTATATTCACTGGCACAGGAAGGGAGCATTATGAGGACGACTCTTTGCTGTGAAGTTAGCAGCGACTAACTAACTAACAATCAATACCGATAACTTTACTTTCCCCCCTTTTTTTTAAACTTATATTTTTAAGCCCGTCAGTGAAATTTCACTTCCGTTGAAGATAATCTCACTTCCTGAAACTGTCTAACCAATCCTGTGGATAATTGAAGACTTGCTATCTTTCACAAAATTATCAGTAATGTTGAAGGGAATATACCCCATAAGGGACGTAAGGAATTGCGAAATTACTAGCCAATTTCTACATCTAAGTAGACATCTCCCAGAGGCGTAGTAAGTTCTGGAAATTACTACTGTAATGTACGTCTCAAGTTTCTGTTGTCAGGATATTCGTTGCATAGTTAACGAACGATCTTCTGACCCCGTCTACTTCTGGAAAGACCGCGTTAAGAAGCACTTTCAATGTAGCAAATGTAACAGACAATTAGGCACCGATATATTATCTGGTTGAAGCCTCAGTAATAACAGACATAGGGATTCGCCAAAGCAGATGTTTTTAAGCCTTATAGGGGATGAGAAATTGATTAATTTTGATTAAGATTAGTTGCATATTCTCTAGGACGTCGAGGTCAACCCCAGGCCAGTGTAATATAAACAACAGCACATGTGCGGACTACGCTGGCGTTCAAAGATAGCTAACGCCAACAAATGCGTTGATATCAACTCAAGTTGATTTACTATGTAACTTTATGTTCAGTAGTTTGTCATTGCTTTCTGAAAGCCATCATTTAAGTACAAATGATCCCGTTATCCCGCATAAGCACACCGGAAGTTTAAAAATGAGCGCCCTTATCCATTCAGCCAAATTTACTTATACATGTACACACACACACACACACACACACACACACACACACACACACACACACACACACACTCAACGTCCTGTAAGGGATATGCAACATTTAAAAAAGTGTACTGACAATTAAAACTTTCATTGGCTTGGAGGATAAATTTCCAGCAATCTACAAAGGCAAAGGAGGATTAGGAAAACAAAGAGACTAGATATGGTTACAGACTTATAAAATAGAAATGTTGAAATTTATCTTTGTTTTATTGTTTGATTTCCTCTTGGGAGTCCCGTTATCATTTTTATTTTTGTGAAGCCGATATGAGGATTCTATATAAGAATGTTAATTATTAATTTCCTGTACTATTAATTTGGCAGTGACATTCCGATTTGGATTAGTGATAGTGGTGGCCACTGCAACTCAAAGATTGCTATCTGAATTACAACTGATTCCCCGCGATTGAATTGTGCCCACAACAAAAGCTCGGCAAAGCATGAAATAGCCGGTTGTTATATGAAAAATTGGCAAACAGAAGCATGGAGATCTTTCAGTAATTGTAATGCATCTATTTTGATCACAATGAGGTTAATTGCACTGAGTCATCTGACATGAAGGACAGAAAGTTCATACAGAGGGGAGGATAATACAATCAATAACTAAACCCCAACGGTGAAATGCATACAAGACATTTAGTGTCATCAAACTGTGACATGTCATGGACCCGACGCCTGTTCTCCAGTACGAACATCTGTCCAAAGTGTACTTAATAACTCGACGGCTGATCGATTTCTATGTTAATCTGTCAACTGGAACATACTCTTCTGACAGGAACCCACTCTTCTGACAGGAACCCAGTCTTCTGGCAAGGAAATGGGTGTCGACTGACCAACAATGTACTTGTGTTACTGTTGTCTCGAGAGGAGTGTGTGATGGATCTGAGGTGTAATGTATTCTAGGTGCAGTGAAGTAATAGAGAGCTGAAGAAGATAGTTTGTTGCAGCCATTCACGCTCTTCTTAGGACACAGGTTCGGCGACCACACTTCAATACCACACGTTATCCAACAATAGTTTTGTATTGCTGTATACTTTTATTTATGTCATACCTATTACTGTCTCTTTTTATCAGTTAGTTCATATCCTTTACAGGACACCGCATTCATAACCCATTCGTCACACATTATTAAATGAAGTTTATTTTTGTTTTCAAGGACACGTCTGCCTTTATATGAAACACAGGGGCGGGGCTGCGTGGTCTCGCGGTATGATGTCCGCCTCGAGTGCTGGAGGTCCCGGGAAGAAGCCCTGGTGAGGGTCGGGGTTTTTTCTCGTGGACTTCTATTAAAAAAATTTCCCCTGGTCTCTGGGTAATGAGATCGGACGCCCGTGTGTATTGTTGCGCACGTAAAAAATCCCTTGGTAGTTGGAAATCGAAAAAGAGTAGTCTAACGGCGCTGCCTGGGCAAAATTTCGAGTTACAAATCTACCCAAAGTATTTCAGTATCCTCGCCGGTGCTACGGAGGTCGTGCACTGAGCTGTGATTCTCCGGACTCAGGCTTGAGTTAGGAGTAGAACAGAGCACTTATGGGTTACACCCGCGTGCCGTGATGTTGATATCTCGACTAAACTAAACTAAACTAAATGAAACATCAGCTGGTTTAATTAAGGACCCTGTCCGTTCCGCGTGTCGTTATATGATTACTTTGCCCTCTTCCAGCTGTCATCGTAGACACAGAAGGTAAAAACGTTTAATCAGTTCTCACACTAGTCAGGAAGCTGTTTTCACCTGCAGATGTGTTTGAATATCTGAAGTATAAAGTCCACGGTAATGAAAATGTGTGCGTTGTTATCAATATCAATATGATGTCAAGATGATTGAAATGCAGACTCACAAGTATATCAGTGTTGTTTGTCAACGTTGATACGTATTTAACCATGTGATCAATTCAGCTTTCATGTTAGAGACATAAAAACAATGATTCACTTATGCCATACTTGGCAGTCTTTCTATGCTTCTACACATCCAAACTGGAGCACATGTAGCCACAGTGTCGATACAGGAAGGCCCCGGTTAACGTTGGAGTTACGTTCTTGGAAAGTTCGACTTTAAGTGAAACGACGTATAGCGAAACACTATTTCCCATAGAATTGAATGAAATACAGTGTGTTTTTTTTTTGGTTTTTTTTTTTCGCGTTTCCATCCTGTTTCAGGATATTGCGGTCAACACCAGCATCTTTCAGCTGTATGTTGATTCCTAGGATAGATTAAGCTCATCAGCACGCCACAACTTTCTGAGCGACCGGCTCCATACTCTCGTAAGTCAATGGTGCGACTCGAACCACTTCTAATTCTCGTGCGCTCACGTCAACCACGAGAGTATTCGGATTAACGGAGAAAGCTGCTAACTCCTCGGCCAGTGTATTATGTAATATTTATTTTGATGATTGTTGATATTTATTTACTAAATAGAGGTGGGTTGGGGGGCGAGTGGTAGATTTATTGGGACGTAGAGGCATTAAAACCACAACTCGCTCCAAAACTATCATCAACACTACTAGTACTGCTCTCGCCCGCTTTCTTAGCTAGATCTTCATAGAGAGACTGTGATTTCTCTTGGATAGCCATCTTGTTAACAGGCATATTCCGTTGGTTCTGGTCTTCAATCCAGACGGCGAATAGTGCTTCAGTGTTCTCCATAAGAGTACTTTTGGTACGAGTGATCTTGGAAGCATTCAAACTGGGTTACGTTTTAGCACCCTCTTTGATTTTGTCAATACCTGCACGAATTGTCCTTACCGTGGTTGGAGGTAAACCATGGACTTTGCCGATATCAACTGCCCGACCGCTAGCCTCAAAACAACGTAATACATCTAACTTCACCTCAAGAGTAACACTTTTCCTGGTTCTCTTTCAACCAGACACACTATCAGCACTTACTGTGCGCTTTGAACTCATAATTATGGGTGATTACACGATAAAATCCTGGGAAAACGCAGTGCACAAAATGTAAAATGGCGACGTTAACGCAGAATTGCAACACAAGTGTCGCCGTTATAGCGTAACGTAGCGACGTAAAGTGAAGTTATGTCCCATTGTGACAACGACGTTATAGCGAAACGACGTAAACAGAAGCGACGTATAGCGGGGCCTTCCTGTACATGTTAATCTATGCTACGTAACCCATTCACATCCCCGAGAAAGTTCTGAGAGAAATCCTTGCATTCCTGTCTGTTTTCTGTGACTATGTGTCGCTATCACAGCTCAAACTGTCTCCCAGAGATACCTAGATCGCAGGTTATTGACTACATCCACACATGCTGATGTTTATATTCGCTCAGTTATATTTAACTGTGAGCACCTGTTATCCAAGTGGCTAGAATGCTGGCTTCCCCTGCAGAAGACCAGGTTTCGAATCCTCGGTAATGTGTCAATTTTTTTTTTCTCTCAATGTAAGATGACGAGAAGCAAACCTCTGCACTAGCCAGGCAGTTTAATTTCGCATACTCAATACAAGCCCCCTCCTGCCCTACGCCGCCGCATGGTACTATAGGCAATAGTTGACAGTAGATACCTGCTCCATGGCGACAACCCCCCTCCTGTCATACGCCGCCGCATGGTCCTATAGGCAATAGTTGACAGTAGATGCCTGCTCCATGGCGACAACCCACCTCCTGCCCTACGCCACCGCGTGGTACTATAGGCAATAGTTGACAGTAGATACCTGCTCCATGGCGACAACCCCCCTCCTGTCCTATGCCGCCGCGTGGTACTATAGGCAATAGTTGACAGTAGATGCCTGCTCCATGGCGACAACACCTATCCTGTCCTATGCCGCCGCGTGGTACTATAGGCAATAGTTGACAGTAGATACCTGCTCCATGGCGACAACACCTATCCTGTCCTATGCCGCCGCGTGGTACTATAGGCAATAGTTGACAGTAGATACCTGCTCCATGGCGACAACCCACCTCCTGCCCTACGCCGCCGCGTGGTACTATAGGCAATAGTTGACAGTAGATACCTGCTCCATGGCGAAGATGTTACGGATGAAGTTCGTAATCCGGCATACCGCGTTCAAAACACCGCTGGTGGCGATTTGGCAGACCTGTGTTAAGTTTTTAAAGCAATGGTAAACTACTGAACGTAAACTTTCCCAGAGATCACAAATAGCCAACAAATGATGGGGTTGTCTGCGACGTCCTGTAAAGGATATGCAACTAACTATAACTATGACAGTAGTTAACTGTTTATGTCTTTTCTCTCTGTAGTATACTGCCCTTTTTATTCGTTTCCCTATCAGTCCGGGTCTATTATGACATCCAACATGTGCTCCCTCTTCAGGATCTTTGTCTCTAACACCCTCGGTATCTTCTGCTGCCACAAACTTTTTCAGACATCCTTAGATCCGCTAATTTGTCTACCTCTGGTGTTAAAACTTACTAGCCATCCCTACAGCAGCCTGGGAATCCCTATTTGTTTTCTGATAGATATGCTTTCGACATTAACAAAGTTGTCAGGGTATAAATAATTTGACCTTCATTAGTACATTCATTCAGTAGCATGTCCTTTGCATAACCTCGCTCCCATAACAACGTCCCAGAAAACTTCTCGGTTATAAGCAAGATGTCCCGCGTCCGATACACCCATCTGGAGGTCATCTGCCACACAAATGTGACCTATTCTTTACAAATCTCAACTCACAAGGGATTTTGACGCACGAAATGTCGGCATGGGAGACTCAATTTTCCAATTATTTCTTATGTTCCTCGGAGGTTTTCATATATTTTTCTTCGTGTTTTAGGCAATGCCGTATGGTGTTGGTGATCATGTTTGTCCACATCTCTCTTATGTGCTGTCAATAAATTCTGATAATGATGTTCCTCCATACGATGATGTCAGACTGTCAAACTGTCCAGTATCTTCTCTGTTAGTCTTCACCTTCCTATTAATTTCTTCCAAGACATCTTCATTACTCTTTCTATCTGTCCATCAGTTTCCTTTGTGAGTTAATTTCTTTCAAGACATCTTCATTTCTCTTTCTATCTATTCATCAATTTCCTTTGTGAGATAATTTCTTACAAGACATCGCCATTTCTCTTTCTATATATTCATCGATTTCCTTTGTGAAATAATTTCTTACAAGATATCTTCATTTCTCTCACTCTATCGGTCCACTGTGTTCTCATTATTCTTCAATAAAACCATATCTCCGCAGCCACCTCATAATTCCTTACAAGTCTAATTGTCCATGCCCCGCATGCGTAGGTAAGAAATGGTTCATATAGTAATAGCTGTTAACAACCTTTTTTCCTTGCCTCCATTGTCAAAGATAAGGTACACGATATTTATGAATTATTATTTATCCTTATTTTTTTAATTGACTCGTGAAATTTGTTTTGAAGTGGTTTTTAATCGACTGGCCTGGTGTCTTTGAGAAGTACATCACGTGAGTGTTTGTTTCTTGTGACACCAGACGATCTCAACAATTCATGTTTATTCCAATTCTGACGCACGAATAGTGCATGCATGTTATTTTATTCTTCGCCCTTATCCGAAAAAGAAACATAACCGCTAACTACCCAGGAGACTTGGGAGAAGTAGGGCACCATTAGGAATCATCACTTCTCTAACAAGCAAGTCCGTCATTTTATTTTTTTTTAGCCGTGTGATGGAACATTTTGAAACAGGAGTGTTAAAATTGCATCCAGCCCACTTCGACTTTATTACTATTTGTTAAATGTTTCGTGTTATTACAGACATTTGTTTAACATTTCGTTTGAAAATGCGTGTTTTGTGCTTTTAATTTCTTTGTCTTTATGTTTATTTTCGTGTTTTTAATTGATGAAATATGCCGTGTGTTCATACGTAAAGAGACATCTATAGTAGAAATAGAAGAAAGAGGTAGGTGACTAAAGGATGCACTAGACAACCATCCATCCATCATGTGCCATGCCGATATGCGTGGGAGGTCATGTTTTGCCATCTCACTCGATCACCAGAGTCATTGATCAGCTCCGTGTTCCTGTCTAGACCATGCCACGTGGTCAAACCATCAAGGCATTTACTTCTCGGTCTTCCTTTTGGTCTCTTCGTTTCGATCTTGGAAAGCTATATAATTACCGACTGGGATTTGAACCTGTCACCTCCAAGTGACAACAGCGCCTATCGGCACGAACAAATGTACTTCGACGCATGACGAACTAGATGCCCCTAAACAATCTGTCTTCATTAGCCACGTCTATCATCTACATGAACCCACAACTATGGAGTATATATATATATATATATATATATATTTGCGATAGCACCTTTGTGTCCTCCAGTTGGTATTCCGTATGCTTGAACGCCCATAAGTTGACCGGGTCTATAAGAGAAGCCATGAATAGCAGAATACAACCCAGCTTGACCACAGCAAAAAAGCGACAAAGGAGCTTTGACGTAAGATTAGCTATTCAATCCCGTAGAAAACTGGCTGCAATAGCCAACCAATCAAGAACATATCTATAAAGAGCTTGGCGTGAGGTGGTCCGTGGTCTATGCTTCAGTGTGAGGTCAAAAGCAGAATAGGAGAAGAAGAAACATACTGTCGTCTTAATATAAAGAGATGGCAACTCGTAATGTAGACGTATATAGATATTGCAGATGTACTTTCGGCATTGAAAACATGTGGAGGAAACATTGCCACTCTATGCTTAATCCCTCTGTGCTGGATTATGACATGGCTGTATCCGTAATAGTCGGTATGCTCTATGCTGGATTATAACATTGATGTATCCTTGATAGTCTGTAATCTGTATGCTCTGTGCTGTATTATGACATGGATGTATTCTTGATAGTCTGTATTATCCGTGCTGGATTATGACATGGCTGTATTTTTGATAGTCTGAATGCCCTTGGCTGGATTATGACATGGCTGTATTTTTGATAGTCTGAATGCTCTGTGCTGGATGACATGGATGCATCCTTGATAGTCTGTGTGCTGTGTGCTGATTAATGACATGGCTGTATCCCTATAAAATGTCACCGTGTTGTAGAAAGGATAAGAGCGCTATCTCTTGAACTTCCGGTGCGCTGATGGCGAGATAAGCGACTCAACCGCTATACTAGCTTTAAGATTAACTTCAAAGTTGACGTCTCGTTCAGAAAGCAATGACAAGCTACTGAACGTACAATAGCCTAGAAAATCAAACGCGGGTTGATCGCAACGTCCTGCAAAGGGCATGCAACATTTCTTGCATATTCCAACATACCTGGATATGCAACATTACTTGTATATTCCAACATACCTGGACATGCAACATTTCTTGTATAGTCCAACATACCTGGATATGCAACATTACTTGTATATTCCAACATACCAAAACATGCAACATTTCTTGTATATTCCAACATACCTGGACATGTAACATTTCTTGTATATTCCAATATACCTAGACATGAAACATTTCTTGTATATTCCAACATACCTGGGTATGCCAAATTTCTTGTATATTCCAACATACCTGGACATGTAACATTTCTTGTATATTCCAACATACCTAGACATGCAACATTTCTTGTATATTCCAACATACCTGGACATGCAGCATTTCTTGTATTTTTTATATTTCAATATACCTCTCAGCGGATATTAAGTTCCAACAACGGGCTTGCGCATCCCGTGAGAGAGGAGAAGGATACATGAGCAATACAGTTCCTGGGGACAAGATCTGTTGGTGTCTGGTCGGGAGGCAAGTCTGTAAATCATCCTGGCTCCGACAGAAGCAAGCCCGCTACGTAGCGTGAGTGAACTGGACACCAACGAATGTGTCCTAATATTTAAACATTACAGTCTTTCAGAGAGTTAACAATCAAACAAGTAACTAACTGGAAACGGTGTGATGGTGATTATTCTACTATGGAAGGGGTGTCGGATAAGGAGAGAGAGAGAGAGAGAGAGAGAGAGAGAGAGAGAGAGAGAGAGAGAGAGAGAGAGAGAGAGAGAGAGAGAGAGAGAGTCTTCATTATGTCTGTAAATTCCTTGGATTGTCAGAGTAACTAACAACGATTGCCTGCAAGATGCTAATGAAACTAGAACACTATATACAACAATAAGAAGCAGAAAAACAACTTTTTTTTGGTCATGTGATGGGAAGAAAGACATTGGAGAAAATCGTGACAACTGGAAAGATCGAGAGGAAGAGAGGCAGAGGCAAACCAAGAGAAATGATGCTGGATGGATTGAGACGATGGCATGGAGGAATATCATCAGCAGAGTTGATCCAGAACACCAAAGACCGAGATCTGTGGAGTGCCATGAACGCCTACGCCAGCCGGCATGGCACTTGATGACGATGATGAAGGTTCACGGACGAAGAGGTCCACCAACAATGGAAGGTAAGGTTCACGGACGAAGAGGTCCACCAACAATGGAAGGTAAGGTTCACGGACGAAGAGGTCCACCAACAGTGGCATTTATGGTTCACGGAAAAAGAGGTCCACCAATAGTGGCATTGATGGTTCATGGACGAAGAGGTCCACCAACAATAGAATTTATGGTTCATGGACGAAGAGGTCCACAAATAATGGAAGGTAAGGTTCATGGATGAAGAGGTCCACCAGCAATGGAAGGTTAGGTTTATGGACGAAGAGGTCCACAAATAATGTAAGGTAAGGTTTATGGATGAAGAGGTCCACCAACAATGGCAGTAATGATTCATGGACGAAGACGTCCACCAACAATGGAAGGGATGGTTTATGGACGAAGAAGGCCACCAACAATGGAAGGGATGGTTTATGGACGAAGAAGTCCAACAACAATGGAAGGTAAGGCTCACAGACGAAGAGGTCCACCAATAATGCTGCGAGCACAGGACAACAAAGACACCCTAGGCAAGAATATAGGCAGAAGGAGGGAAACTCGGGACTGGTAGGCATATTATCAGCTATTGTTAAAAAGGCAAGTCAAGAGGATCGACTTCATACCACTGGGTGGAGGTCAGTATGGCCGAAATGATAAGGGAGTTCGTTCTTAAACATCCAGTGCGCTGATGCTGAAGTAGGGAATTCAACCCCTACACCGATGTCGGTGGGATAGAAATGTTGGCTACGCGTCCATGACTTAGGGAGGTATATTAAGTCGGAGTGGGTTCGCCTGATGGCGAGGAACACTGGTAATAGGGAAAGCTAATCCACACGCAAAAATCTGTCCAATGCTAATAGGACTAGCATGTGTGGACTACGCTTGGGTTCAAAGCGAACGATCGCAAACAAACAATCACCGTGCTTTTGCAATAGGGCAAGGTCTCTCTGCTAAGCAGTGACCTGCCTGGTGAGTCCGTGGCACAGTGCACGAATTCCACAGCTTGGCCGACAACCGCAAGTCTCCAACAATCGAAAACTGCACAACAGAACTAAATGACGAAATCGAAAAACGAACAATTGGCCATGGAGATGCCGAAAGTGTGGTGAAAGCGGGGTTCTTCATAGCACTAGTTATATAGTCATCATGGAGAACATGAACCCTGGGAGGTCATGCATCTACAAGAAGGTCATATCAAACGTCAAATCACTGCCGCCTTGTGAAAGTTCTTGTAAGAATACAGACCAAGACAATCGAAGGCAATTAATCCGCAAACGAAAATGTGGGCATGGGTAGCCCGTACATCCCGCACAGTAATTTGTCTGTGGTAGGAAATGGCAGAGACCGAACTTCATCCTAAGAAAGTGGAAGGTTTTGGCCTCAGCGACACGACAGTAGAAGACTGAATTTATACGCGTAGCAAAGTATGCTACCATTTTAAAAGGTCTAAACTGGTGTCATAAATGTGGAGAAAACTAAACATAAGCAACAGGTGAGGACCAGACGAAGGTGCTAAATGGGATATACATTGATAAAACATAGTAGTATAACCAGACTGTCCTGTGTCCGGAAGGCACAGGGTAAACAACACAGAGGAACAACCGAAACCACATGGGGCAGAATTAGAGGTGTAAATTATTTATACGTCGCATGTTCAGACAAATGGCGATGGTCGGTTGCTGAGCTATAGTATGTCCACATTTGTTTGCCTTCATTCACGATCAATTATTTTGAAAACTGTTTGTTGCATCGTTATGAAATTATTCCAGCCGTCTTATATTTACCCCCACCCAAGGAATATGTCTTTGATAGGTCCAAAAACAACTTAAATCATTGAAAGCGGCATTTTCCTTTGATGTTTTGCTGAACAACTAGTGATTTCTTGCAAACAAAGTTATTTTTACGGTAATGGCAGACCTGCAAATTCTGATGACACACAAAGGCATATCCGGATTCGTATGGGAGTGGGTGCAATGAAAGAACTAGCTTAAAATCGACAGGGTCGGCTGTATTGCACCGGGTTTTTATCCCATATGGCTCAGTTTCTTTCCGCAGCGCGGAAAGCGTCGCACAAAGCACGAACTCCGTAGCTCCAGCGACGACCCTCGGGAGTCTCCGAAAAAATGCACTCGTGAAATGAAGGACGCGGCCCGGAATCGAACATACAACCTTCGGAGCCCGAGTCAGACGGCTTGACCACTTCACCACGGAGAATCCCGAGAGGGGTGCAATGTGTAATATTAGTAAAGACAGAGAATTTACGGAGGCACGGGGTAAATAATTTGTAAATTAACAGTAAAGTAGAAGGAATATATTTCTTACCTTATTTTTCATTTCCTTCTTGTTTCTTCAGCTGATGCTGATGCTGTAATGTTTAGGGCCTGCAATTCGTCTGAATAGTTGGAGCAAAATATCCAGTAAGTGTGTACGTAGATTAAGGTCTGCGATCTGCTCAGACCTTAATCTGTGTCGGACGATTCCAGTAGGTTGATGATTGCTCTCGGTTGCATAAAATTCAATCCATCCTTTCTCCAATAGTCCTCTTCCTCTTTCAACACATGGTCCTGACGTTTTTTCCAGTAGCTTTTATCAATATTTAATAGCGCGGACAGACAGACAGACAGAAATACAGACAGACAGACAGACAGACAGACAGACCGACAGACAGACAGACAGACAGACAGACAGACAGACAGAAAAGTAGGTAGGTAGGTAGGTAGGTAGGCAGAAAGGTAGGTGGGTGGGTGGGTGGGTGGATGGCTGGCTGACTGGGTGGGTGGGTGGGTGGGTCGGTCGGTCGGTCGGTGGGCCGGTCGGTGGGTGGGTGGGTGGGTGGGTCGGCCGGCAGGCAGGCAGGCAGGCAGACAGACAGACAGACAAACAGATAGATTAGATAGATAGATAGATAGATAGATAGATAGATAGATAGATAGATAGATAGATAGATAGATAGATAGATAGATAGATAGATAGATAGATAGATAGATAGATAGATAGATAGATAGATAGAGAGACAGACAGAGAGACAGACAGAGAGACAGACAGACACACAGACAGACAGACAGACACTCAGACAGACAGATAGACAGACAGATAGACAGATAGATAGGGATAGATAGATAGATAGATAGATAGATAGATAGATAGATAGATAGATAGATAGATAGATAGATAGATAGATAGATAGATAGATAGATAGATAGATAGATAGATAGATAGATAGATCCCCGCCAGAAGCCGGGCCTTGTCAGCTAGTTTATTTATATACTAGCTGACCCGGCCCTACTACGCCCAGGCCCTGGAGGGGATCTATCTATCTATCAGTCTGTCTGTCTGCTTGTTTGTCTGTCTGTCTGGCTGACCCGGCCCGGCTTCACCCAGTCCCTGGTGGGGAGCATCTCATTTAATTCATATAAGTAGTCATATAAGCACTCCCGTTCCCGACTATCTGTCTGTCTATCTGTCTGTCTGTGTGTCTGACCCGGCCCGGCTTCACCCAGTCCCTGGTGGGGAGCATCTCATTTAATTCATATACGTAGTCATATAAGCTCTCCCGTTCCCGACTATCTGTTTGTCTGTCTATCTGTCGGTCTGTCTGTCCCGGCCCGGCTTCACCCAGTCCCTGGTGGGGAGCATCTCATTTAATTCATATACGTAGTCATATAAGCTCTCCCGTTCCCGACTGTCTGTCTGTCTATCTGTCTGTCTGTCTGACCCGGCCCGGCTTCACCCAGTCCCTGGTGGGGAGCATGTCATTTAATTCATATAAGTAGTCAAATAAGCTTCCGTTCCCGACTCTCTGTCTGTCTGTCTATCTATTTGACCCGGCGTGGTTTCGCCCAGCTCCTGGCGCACAGTAACTTAAAAGAATGTCCTTCCACACACCATTCATTATTTTTAATGAAAACTGTTTTTAATCACCGACATGACAGTTGATAAGTTCTTTAAGCAGAAAAAGATGGGTTACAATGTTATGCATTATGCATTATTTTTATGAAAACTTTGAAAATGCCTTAAAGATTATATCATTATTTATTATAACTCATATGCCTCAAAATAACTATAGACAAAGAGTTTACCACTAGTGCAAGTAAGTCCAACAATATGACTATAAAGTATATAGAAATGTTATTAAAAGTTATGCCCCTTGAAATAACTTTTCTAGAGTGAAGTCCCCCTGCTATATAGAAATTATATAATGAAAATGAAAAAGTAAATGTTATTAAATGAGTAGAAGATTTTACACTAAGAAACTATTATAGTCGGTTGCACAGGAATGAAAGGAAGACGTGTAGAAAATTTCATCTCAATCGGATGTACGGTTATCGAACGCATCCAATACAAACAAACAAACAAACAAAGCCACATACACTCTGTTTTATAGATATAGATTCACGTTTCATGAAATAACCCCCATTTGGAGACACCTCTGAATCTTCGCGCTGTTTGTTTCAAAACGGAAATCCCGTGACAATTTTAAAAAATGCGAGTACGTGTCTTGGTGAAGCTGTAATACTGTTAAAATGATGGACGTAATCTCTAATTCGTAATTTATATACCGCATATAATCAAACTTTGAAATCTGCTGTAAAATCTCCAGAACAAAAAATTTTTTGTTGGGTGGACATAATGATAAGGTTATATACTAAATCTCATCATTTTCCCTCAGTTGGTTACTGAGAGATTGAATTTTATATTGAGGCAACAACAACAAACATAAACCCACTATAGCTGGTTTTACATTATGCAGAAATATATGTGTGCAGATGCTAGTTTTCTAGTGACTGCTGCTTCCATCGACAATGAACTGTATATTTAGTGACGGACTGTTGTATTGGCATTCTGGCAGCGGCCTTATGTGCATGTATGCCTCTGCGGACTGTTGGTTTGTCGGAACTACTGTCTGTTCCAGTTTCCACATGGCACCAACAAGGAGCATTTTATGTGAAATTCACTGGCACATGAACGAAGCATTACGGGGTGGCCCTTTGCCGTGAAGTTGGAACCGCGGCTAACTAACTAACTAACAAAGCAGATGTGGTTGCGACCATGTGGGAGCATGTGTACACCTCGGAAGAGCAAATGGATCAACATGGTCTGGCAAGAATGCGACAGCGAGGGGTGACGAGGGGATGTGGCCGACGATCAACGCTCAGAGGAAAGGCGAGACGGACACATAATCAGATTGCTACTGGTACTATTAGTGTTGGAACTCTTCGCTGGCTGCTGAGGATGAGGACGGAGCGCTTATGGGAATGCCCCGAATGCTGTGATGTCGGTTCCTAAATCAATCATTCAATCAATCAATCACTAACTAACTAACTAACTAACTAACTATCTAACTAACTAACTAACTAATTAACTAACTAATTAACTAACTAATTAACTAACTAACTAAGTAACTAACTAACTAAACTAATTAACTAATTAACTAACTAACTATCTAACTGACTAACTAACTAACTAACCAACTAACCAACTAACTAACTAACTAACTAACCAACTAACTAACTACATAACTAACAAACTAACTAACTAACTAACTACCTATCCAACTAACCAACTAACTAACTAACCAACTAACCAACTAACTAACTTGGATTGATTAATTGTCTTAAGTGATTAACCGTATCTACCACGAACTTATGTGCAGTAGTTTTCGTTATGCAACCCCCTTTGATTGAATATATAATGCAACAT
This sequence comes from Cepaea hortensis, assembly GCA_963921405.1. Classification (NCBI taxonomy): domain Eukaryota; kingdom Metazoa; phylum Mollusca; class Gastropoda; order Stylommatophora; family Helicidae; genus Cepaea; species Cepaea hortensis. Next base: position 23,179,117 of record OY992885.1, on the reverse strand, counting down.
GTCTGTTACCATATAACAACTTTTAAATCATAACTGTAACATACTCCACCTTCACATTTTCGGTCATGTTAGATTCAAATCTACTTATTGTTTGGCACTGCATCTGTTAATAATGTCCTAAGACGTTACTAAAAAGAGTTGCAGTGAAATGTGCTACGATTTTATCAGCTTTTTCCAAATTCTGTTATAATATTACTGTAAAAATGTTTGTCTAAAATTCCTATATTTTAGGTACGATCAACACACGCCCATACCACGAAGTATCCATGAAACCACAACTGGGTAAAATTATCTGGATTTTATTATTGTAGCGATGTCTACCCAAGTATATCTTAAGGTAACCGAGTGAAACGGAGGCGTCGGTTGCAATCCATCACCCTAGTTAACGAGCCCTGACTGTACTTGTTGGCGTCTGTGATGTTTTATATCTTCGAATCATGAAGGATGAAGAACTAGGGGTACTACCTTTTTAATTGATTGCGTTGCTGTCAAACTGGGAGGCGTGAAAATGTGGATGTATGGGAATAACAGCGGTCTGCGTGACACCAGGGAACCCACAGGGAGTGGATAATTCGTGGATTAACAGCATAAGTAAAGAAGATATATGTGCACTCTACTACAACCCACGGATATTCACACCAACAGATAAGTAGACAAACAGACACACAGACAGACAGGTGATCAGACGGAAGGACGGATGGAGAGATAGATAGACAAACAGACAGACATACGGGCGGATGGAAGGAAGAACCTACGTACAGACAAACATACAGACAGACCCGCAGACAGACAGGAATGACGGCAGAGGGATGAAAGATGGTCGGACGGAGGGATGGGTGGACAGACAAACAGACAGACAGACAGACAGACAGACAGACAGACAGACCAGAGAGACAGACAGACAGACCAGACAGACAGACAGACAGACAGACAGACAGACAGACAGACAGACAGACAGACAGACAGACAGACAGACAGACAGACAGACAGACAGACAGACAGACAGACAGACAGACAGACAGACAGACAGACAGACAGACAGACAGACAGACAGACAGACAGACAGACAGACAGACAGACAGACAGACAGACAGACAGACAGACAGACAGACAGACAGACAGGAATGAAGGTAGATGAATGAAAGATTTTCTGACGGAGGGACGGACGCACGAACCTACGGACGGACGGACGGACTAACGGACGGAGGGAGGGACGGACGGGTGGACGGACGGACTTACAGACGGAGGGACGGTCGGACGGACTTACGGGTGGAGGGACGGACGGACGGACGGACGGGCGGACAGACAGACAGACAGACAGACAGACAGACAGACAGACAGACAGACAGACAGACAGGCAGGCAGGCAGGCAGGCAGGCAGGCAGGTATACAGACAGAGGGACAAAAGATGGTCGGACGGAGCGACGGGTGGACAAACAGACAGATAGGCAGGCAGAGAGATAGGCAGGCTGGCAGACAGACCGCCAACATACATAGATACAGAGTCTGTCCTCAGTCTGTCTCATTATACTCACATGTATATATGCATATATATATATATATATATATATATATATATATATATATATATAGCGAGAGAGAGAGGGAGAGAGAGAGAGAGAGAGAGAGAGAGAGAGAGAGAGAGAGAGAACGAATACCATACCGGTAAAGAACGTTAAAGTCGCTACATCATGGCCCTGCCTTCCCCGGGATCTACTCCACCGACGACCCTTTTGCCGCGTGCGAGCTGCAACCCTACCGCCACCGATATATAGACACAAAACAGGTTACTGTGGGCAGACCTGAACATCAATGCCACACGACTTGGACTATATTGCTTCTCGGCCTTGTAGCTAAGATCAAAGTGTAGTATCTGCTCTTGATCTTGCAGGGGCCACCAGCAGAGGCGTCACCACAATACACAAAGGGACGTGGAACCTCATGGGCAGGCTCCTTCTCCTTGGGAACCGCGAGCACTTATAAACAGGAGAAAATAAAAATAAGAAAAAGAGAGATCCACCCCACAGCAGCCATATGATAATTTTTTTTTTTTCATCTACCTAAGAGCCTTGCATTAAAATAAAACAATCTTATCTGGTGGGGAACTTGAACCAAGACCATGAGACCTGCAAACAAGTAAAACTAACCACTATGCCACCGAAGCTTCAAGTATAAAGCAAAGAACTATTGTCCAATCTTAAGGCAAACTGGGCACACAATGCCGGCCTTATATTTTTATAAACAAATCGGCACGCAGTGGGTGATGTGGTCAGTATCAATCTGGCCGCTTTTCCATAGCGTGATATTTCCTGATATCTCCATAACGTGGTATTTCCTGATATTCAAAACGGTGTATTCTCTGACTGATTTAAACAGAGAAGCCATTTTTAACTATAGAAGCCACAACAATATGTTGTACGATTTATTGCCTTGCATATTTATGTGCACCTTGTCTGATGTTTATTGCAGAGTTGCAGATTATATCATATGAAGAGAATAAATGAACAATACTATAGCTGAAACACGTAAAGCATATTGTCACGGGTATTGTTCGAATGTGCAACATTTGTTGTCCCCACGGTAATTTCAAGTTTAACACGAACTCTTTCTGTTTGCATAAAACCTGTTATCACCTCCTAATTTCCAGCGCCTCACTGAATTTGAGCAATCTTTTGTTGTTAGTCGAATACAGTATGTGAAACGCTTTTTCTTGTTAACTTTATAGCCATAGTTTATGATGGGTGTGAAATCGACGAAGAGTACGATTTATAGCCATTCGAAAGTACTGTGATTCCTAACGGCTGATTAACTCTATTTCCCATGTTTGTTTGCCTGGCATTTTCGCTGTATCTCGTCCGGTGCTTACTGCAGAGTTACATATTATAAGTAGTGAATAGATGAATTATATTTCGTCTTAAATGCGTAACAGATTTAGTCACGGCCACGGTTTAAATATGAAGCATTTTCCAGTGCCCATTTGACTGGATCGACCTGACAGTTTCTTGTACATTGATATAATTCCTGGACAATCAATGCAAATATATTATCTTTCAATGTATTTTTATCGTTTTAAACTGTTTTATTTTGAGGATTCGACTATTGAGCAAAGTGCAGACGTCCAGCTGACTGCCAAAGAAAATGGAAGAAACCTTTTAAGATTTCCACGTTCTTGGCGTATGTATAATTTCCCGTTTGTAATGTTGGCACTACTCTCTGTAATCCCGTTTATCACGCAGAGTCTCACAGCGGAGCGAGAACTGAGGTGGTTCGACCCCCGCTCGTGACTTGCGGATACTGAGCCGGCCGCTCAGAAAGCAATGGCAAACTACTGAGCGTAATCTTGCCAAGAGATCAACAGACAGCTGAAAGATGCTGCTGTTGACAGCTAAGTCCTGTAAAAGGATACGCAAAACATTTATTTAATGTTGGCACGGGCTTTCTATTTTGCAGTTAGAAATCTAAAAATGGTATTATCTCCCACCATCAACATTTCATACAATTGCTTTTAATATTATTATTGTTGTTGTTATTATTAATGCATCATCATATCATAATCATTAAGTTAATTGATCATTAAGATCACTGCTAGGTAAGACGTTCAACCTGCTACACCGAACAGTTGAACTAAAATGTTGACCTATCGCCCTTGACATGGGGACATAAATTACAAGTACCTCTGAAGTCGGAGTGGGTTCGCTCGATGTCGAGGTGCACTGTTAATAGGGAAGGCTAATCTACACACAAAATTTAGTCCAGCACGACTAGAAGTAGTGTAATGGACTACGCTTGAGTTCAAAGCGAGCGAGCGCAGAAAAAAAAATACATCAATGGATCATGCTTTATTTGCTGCCACAGAATACATCAATGGATCATGCTTTATTTGCTGCCACAGAATACATCAATGGATCATGCTTGACTGGCTGCCACAGAATACATCAATGGATCATGCTTTATTTGCTGCCACAGAATACATCAATGGATCATGCTTTATTTGCTGCCACAGAATACATCAATGGATCATGCTTTATTTGCTGCCACAGAATACATCAATGGATCATGCTTTATTTGCTGCCACAGAATACATCAATGGATCATGCTTTACTTGCTGCCACAGAATACATCAATGGATCATGCTTTACTTGCTGCCACAGATTACATCAATGGATCATGCTTTATTTGCTGCCAAAGAATACATCAATGGATCATGCTTTATTTGCTGCCACAGAATACATCAATGGATCATGCTTTACTTGCTGCCACAGAATACATCAATGGATCATGCTTTACTTGCTGCCACAGAATACATCAATGGATCATGCTTTACTTGCTGCCACAGAATACATCAATGGATCATGTTTTACTTGCTGCCACAGAATACATCAATGGATCATGCTTTACTTGCTGCCACAGAATACATCAATGGATCATGCTTTACTTGCTGCCACAGAATACATCAATGGATCATGTTTTACTTGCTGCCACAGAATACATCAATGGATCATGTTTTACTTGCTGCCACAGAATACATCAATGGATCATGCTTTACTTGCTGCCACAGAATACATCAATGGATCATGCTTTACTTGCTGCCACAGAATACATCAATGGATCATGTTTTACTTGCTGCCACAGAATACATCAATGGATCATGTTTTACTTGCTGCCACAGAATACATCAATGGATCATGCTTTACTTGCTGCCACAGAATACATCAATGGATCATGTTTTACTTGCTGCCACAGAATACATCAATGGATCATGCTTTACTTGCTGCCACAGAATACATCAATGGATCATGCTTTACTTGCTGCCACATAATACATCAATGGATCATGCTTTACTTGCTGCCACAGAATACATCAATGGATCATGCTTGACTGGCTGCCACAGAATACATCAATGGATCATGCTTGACTGGCTGCCACAGAATACATCAATGGATCATGCTTTACTTGCTGCCACAGAATACATCAATGGATCATGTTTTACTTGCTGCCACAGAATACATCAATGGATCATGTTTTACTTGCTGCCACAGAATACATCAATGGATCATGTTTTATTTTCTGCCACAGAATACATCAATGGATCATGCTTTACTTGCTGCCACAGAATACATCAATTGATCATGTTTTACTTGCTGCCACAGAATACATCAATGGATCATGTTTTACCTGCTGCCACAGAATACATCAATGGATCATGCTTTACTTGCTGCCACAGAATACATCAATGGATCATGCTTTACTTGCTGCCACAGAATACATCAATTGATCATGTTTTACTTGCTGCCACAGAATACATCAATGGATCATGTTTTACTTGCTGCCACAGAATACATCAATGGATAATGCTTGACTATCTGCCACAGAATACATCAATGGATCATGCTTGACTGGCTGCCACAGAATACATCAATGGATCATGCTTGACTGGCTGCCACAGAAAACATCAATGGATCATGCTTTACTTGCTGCCACAGAATACATCAATGGATCATGTTTTACTTGCTGCCACAGAATACATCAATGGATCATGTTTTATTTTCTGCCACAGAATACATCAATGGATCATGTTTTATTTGCTGCCACAGAATACATCAATGGATCATGCTTTACTTGCTGCCACAGAATACATCAATGGATCATGCTTTACTTGCTGCCACAGAATACATCAATGGATCATGCTTTACTTGCTGCCACAGAATACATCAATGGATCATGTTTTACTTGCTGCCACAGAATACATCAATGGATCATGCTTTACTTGCTGCCACAGAATACATCAATGGATCATGCTTTACTTGCTGCCACAGAATACATCAATGGATCATGCTTTGCTTGCTGCCACAGAATACATCAATGGATCATGTTTTACTTGCTGCCACAGAATACATCAATGGATCATGTTTTACTTGCTGCCACAGAATACATCAATGGATCATGCTTTACTTGCTGCCACAGAATACATCAATGGATCATGCTTTACTTGCTGCCACAGACTACATCAATGGATCATGTTTTACTTGCTGCCACAGAATACATCAATGGATCATGTTTTACTTGCTGCCACAGAATACATCAATGGATCATGCTTTACTTGCTGCCACAGAATACATCAATGGATCATGTTTTACTTGCTGCCACAGAATACATCAATGGATCATGCTTTACTTGCTGCCACAGAATACATCAATGGATCATGCTTTACTTGCTGCCACATAATACATCAATGGATCATGCTTTACTTGCTGCCACAGAATACATCAATGGATCATGCTTTACTTGCTGCCACAGAATACATCAATGGATCATGCTTTACTTGCTGCCACAGAATACATCAATGGAGCATGCTTTACTTGCTGCCACAGAATACATCAATGGATCATGCTTTACTTGCTGCCACAGAATACATCAATGGATCATGCTTTACTTGCTGCCACAGAATACATCAATGGATCATGCTTTACTTGCTGCCACAGAATACATCAATGGATCATGCTTGACTGGCTGCCACAGAATACATCAATGGATCATGCTTTATTTGCTGCCACAGAATACATCAATGGATCATGTTTTACTTGCTGCCACAGAATACATCAATGGATCATGTTTTACTTGCTGCCACAGAATACATCAATGGATCATGTTTTATTTTCTGCCACAGAATACATCAATGGATCATGCTTTACTTGCTGCCACAGAATACATCAATTGATCATGTTTTACTTGCTGCCACAGAATACATCAATGGATCATGTTTTACTTGCTGCCACAGAATACATCAATGGATCATGCTTTACTTGCTGCAAAAGAATACATCAATGGATCATGCTTTACTTGCTGCCACAGAATACATCAATTGATCATGTTTTACTTGCTGCCACAGAATACATCAATGGATCATGTTTTACTTGCTGCCACGGAATACATCAATGGATCATGCTTGACTATCTGCCACAGAATACATCAATGGATCATGCTTGACTGGCTGCCACAGAATACATCAATGGATCATGCTTGACTGGCTGCCACAGAATACATCAATGGATCATGCTTTACTTGCTGCCACAGAATACATCAATGGATCATGTTTTACTTGCTGCCACAGAATACATCAATGGATCATGTTTTACTTGCTGCCACAGAATACATCAATGGATCATGTTTTATTTTCTGCCACAGAATACATCAATGGATCATGCTTTACTTGCTGCCACAGAATACATCAATTGATCATGTTTTACTTGCTGCCACAGAATACATCAATGGATCATGTTTTACTTGCTGCCACAGAATACATCAATGGATCATGCTTTACTTGCTGCCACAGAATACATCAATGGATCATGCTTTACTTGCTGCCACAGAATACATCAATTGATCATGTTTTACTTGCTGCCACAGAATACATCAATGGATCATGTTTTACTTGCTGCCACAGAATACATCAATGGATCATGCTTGACTATCTGCCACAGAATACATCAATGGATCATGCTTGACTGGCTGCCACAGAATACATCAATGGATCATGCTTGACTGGCTGCCACAGAAAACATCAATGGATCATGCTTTACTTGCTGCCACAGAATACATCAATGGATCATGTTTTACTTGCTGCCACAGAATACATCAATGGATCATGTTTTATTTTCTGCCACAGAATACATCAATGGATCATGTTTTATTTTCTGCCACAGAATACATCAATGGATCATGCTTTATTTTCTGCCACAGAATACATCAATGGATCATGCTTTACTTGCTGCCACAGAATACATCAATGGATCATGTTTTACTTGCTGCCACAGAATACATCAATGGATCATGTTTTATTTTCTGCCACAGAATACATCAATGGATCATGTTTTATTTTCTGCCACAGAATACATCAATGGATCATGCTTTACTTGCTGCCACAGAATACATCAATGGATCATGCTTTACTTGCTGCCACAGAATACACCAATGGATCATGCTTTACAAAGAGCAACGTAGTTCTTTATTGTACTTGACATATTTGCCATCGGATCTGACAAGATAATGGAAGATTATTAGGATATCAGTTTGCAATGAAACTGAAGCCTTGTGAAACCAAACCAAACCAAAACACATATATTGAATGAATGAAATGTGTCAGATGGTTCATTCATTCATCAAACTTCACAATGCCAAGCTAAACCACAACACAGACATTGAATCAATTAAAAGTGTCAGACAGTTCTTTCATTCATCGTATGTCATGCCAATTAGCGTGGACATTCATAGTTTGCCATCCCACACGATCACCACAATATTGGATCCGGTCTGTGTTCTTGTCCCAATGATGACACGACGCCAAATCATTTAAGTATTTAACTCTCTGCTTCCCTTTAATGTTTTTCCATTCATTACGCCAGTTGTCACTATGATATCTAGTTTATATCTCTGCCTAACTTACCGTAACAGTCTTAACTTTCTACGTCTAATTTCTATAATCAGTTCACGGTGTTGATTTATTTCTTGTACAACTGCCTCATGTGGTTTTCTGTCCTTCCATGACGTAACAGTAATCATAATGCCCTAGGCATCTGTAAAACAGGCAGTCTGCCATTGTTTTCTCTCGTAGCAGTGACAATAATTGCTGTTGACCGAAATCATTGTCTCTATACCCAGATCCACTGCTTACCATCTCGAACTTGAGACCGTGACCACCTGCAATAACCAACGACTGTTAAACATTATAAAACACACAATAACGTCGCCACAAGCACACATCATCCAACTCAAGAACATAAACAACATGTGTTCTAACGCTGTCGATACTACCTCAACCAAGCCCTGAGACGGTCTGGAGCTATTGTCATTAATCATCAGAAATCCAATAATCGAGATTATGGTAATCAGGATAGTGTCATGACATAAAATGATCAATACAGGGGATTATTTGTTTGAGAAAATCCAACCTGGAATCTGGTATTCATGTCTTACAGTACCTGATATTTAACACTAGAATAGCATTTTGTTGCTTGTGATCTGTTCTAGTAAAGCTGTCTACTTCTCGTTGTCTGGTGATTCATTCATTGCCTCATATTTAACACTGCGTTTGCAATCATGAAAGTTACTCTCCGTGTCTCAGGGTGCAGTTGGAGCGCAGAGGCAATCACTCTGGCCTCCCATCCCAGTGGTTTTGAGTTGAAATCACCATCAAAGCAGAGACATTTTCTAAAATTGTCTTGGGCCCAGGCTAAACCTATAACCAGGAATATGTTTTAGGAAGTAAAGGCGGCCGGAATGAAATAACCACATCAGCCAGTGCTGATGTGACTATATAAAATATGGGGCTAGCACAAAGTACGCTGTAGAACAGGGTCTGGACTTTTTCATGAGACAGCCTAGTCAATCAGTGTAATTTAAATGTTGGTCACATTCACAAAGACGGAGATGGCTTTTTACTGGTCGCTAGGTCGTTAATGTGTTTGGGGGTCTTAGCATGACGTATCAAACAATTCTTTTGGGAACAACACAGACATTGCAAGGACGTTCTTCTTCTTCTTCTTCTTCTTCTTCTTCTTCTTCTTCTTCTTCTTCTTCTTCTTCTTCTTCTTCTTCTTCTTCTTCTTTTCATCTTGTTCTCACTCTTTATCCTCCTCTTCTTATATCTCTTATTCCTTTTCTGTTTCCTCCTTGTCTCGCTTCTCTTCCACATCATTATCCTCCCTTCTTCTTCATTGTCCCCTGTTTCTTTCACTCCCCCTTTCCTTCTTCTTGTTGCCGTCTTACTTTATCAGCGATTCCAGTTTAAGCCATGAAGTATTATATGAGGCTTTCATTTTTGTTCTAGTCCTTACAGTCGCTGTCTTTGATGATTACAACTTCATGCGTGTTCTTAACCGTTTCCATGTTTGTAGTTTCCGTTTTAGTTCTGTACATTACAGAGTTTAACTTTACCTATTTAGGCCAGCATATCATTATCGTTAGTCTTTGAGAGCTCATGAAAACTGTACCCTGACTGAAGCAGCTCTGGTACATACCTGTGAGCTTAACTACTTAGAGCGCTACAAGAAGAACAGAAATGGGTTGAACTGCAGTAAATATGTAAAATACAATGAGTAAATCAACACAACGGACTGTTTTAAAAGAACACAATCACAAAAGATAGAATGGTCCTTGAAGTTAGAAAGCCTTCACTTTTCTTAAATCCTTAGGGCACAAAAATGAAACTTGACAGACAATTTGATGGCCATCATGGTGAGATTGCATCACTTACAGATCTTCATTAGACAACATCAATCAATCCATCAAACTGTCAATCAATCAAGCACTGTCTCATAAATGAAGTTCTGCAACCCCTTATGTCTCGTTCTATTTATACACTATGATAAATGTCTGCTTGTCCAACGTTTGGTGATCACTTCACACTTGTAGTGTTGTTTCCATTTTGCACGCCCGCCTTCCACCCAATTCTGTTTTAAAGGGCAAGATGGTCGACTTCATGCGCGGGATCCTCCGGTAGCACGACTTGCCTAAATGTCGCACACAGCAGGTACCCCAGCAGTCTCCGAGAAAACTGCACTGTGAACAGAATGTTGTAGTCCAGAATCGAACCCACAACCTTCAGAGCGCGAGGCAGGCGGTGAAGCTACTTGACCACGGAGCGTCCCGTATGGTTGTTATTAGTGTAGTGTCTTTTTCATTTAATGCGGCCACAATATTTGGTTTTTCCTTTCATTACTCCCTTCCGCTCTCTTTTCATTGTCAGCGTCTCTAAAAATAGTGCATTTGTGTGTGTCGCTTTATAGGAAATGCAACCTATTATTTAAGTGTGTGTGATATGTGCAGCATGTACACAAGAGACATGATTGGTAGCTTGGTATTATTGTTTAATAATGTATATTCATGTGTTGTTTGTCCATCAAGAATGATGATGACAATTCATTTCATCCAGTGGGGTTGAAAGTATGGAGCCGTGAGTTCTAAGATGGCTGATAAGGCCTATTTTGGCTCGAAATTTTCTTTGACAATGTGGACAAAGAACCCTTGACGTTTCTGGGGGAGGATTTTCTGCAGTGGTTTTTCTGTTCTGTCTTTTCTTCACAGCTCTTGCAGTCCTGGTTGCCTCACAAGTGACTGCACCCTTGCGTAATGATGCACGCCACGAATTTCGGTCTCTGGCTACAGTCTCCCAGGTGTCATGATGAATTCCAAAAGTTTTCAGTGAGATTTTCAGAGTGTCTTTAAAGCGTTTCCTCTGGCCACCTTGGGAGCGTTTACCACAATGCAACTGGCGGTAAAAGATTCGTTTAGGGAGCCTGTGATCTGGCATGCGAGTCAATTGACCAGCCCAGCGAATCTGATTCTTCATTAGTAGAGTGTGGATACTGGGCATGGACGCTCTTTCTAGGACTTCAGTGTCTGGGATCTTATCTTGCCATTTAATCTTCAGTAACTTCCTAGGATATTCATGTATAAAGACGTCAATTACAACAATTAAACGAGTGTTGAAGTGCTACATAGAACCTGTACTTTTGTATAGATGTGAAACGTGGTCAATTAACAAACTAGCTGAAAAACACCCTGTGGCAGTTGAAACGTAATTTCTGAGGAAAATGCAAAGAGTACCATGGACAGGTAGAAACACAAATTAGCAATTGCTATAAGAAAGAAATGAAAACTGCAAACTGATTGGAGAAATTAGACGTAGTCAGAGAAGAATTTTGGGGCACGTTATGAAAAGAAATAAACTGGAAAAACTTGGTGACCTGTGGCAAGATTGAGGGGAAAATAACAAAGGAAAGGCAAAGATGTATATATCTGAATGGCTTGGTCAGGTGGCATAATCGAGATAAAACACGGAGCTGATCCACGACTCTGGTGATCGTGTGAAATGGTGAAGCTTGAAACCGCTCACGCTTATCGGCATGGCACATGAAGACGGTAAAGATTAATGTGTTTACGTAATACACAGTAATATAAACAGCGGGCTAACCCACGAGGCCATATCAATAACCTGACAAACACATTCAAAAGTATTGATTGGCACTTATATAAGCATGGCGAAAGATTAGATATTAGGCAATGATATCAACTTTGTCGATATCGCCTTCATTGTGTGTTTTATCAACAAACGCCATATTGCTAACATCAGAGACAGCTATAAATAAACACAGAGTTCTCTCAGTAATTTCTTCTTTACTCTCTGTACTCCGTTTAAATATTCAACAACGCTTTTTTTCTAAAACGACCGCCTGTACTCGCTTCTGTTCGCTTTCTGTTTGAATAGAAGTGCGAAATGCGGCCATGTTGAAATTAAAAGTGTTGTTTAAACTAGACAATGAAATTCTTAAAGACTGGGGAGGGTTGATTACCAGCCTAGGCCTAATGACGGCCAGTTTTAGGCGATGTACTGAATCTTAGCTTGGTGACATCGTAAATGACAAGGACATATCCAACGCACCACAACTCTAGGCCTGATTACGGCTTTGTTTTAGGCGATGTGAAATTTGAGACAATAACCAATCACTATATGTCGACTGCTCTTTAACCCCATCCACCACATGCATACAAATCTTTCGCGTTGCCCTGCTCACGTCCCTCGTCACGTGGGCTAGCTAGCTCCATTTTGATAGAGAATACCCATTTTCCGCCACCCATGGCTTGGTGACATCGTAAATGTCAATGAAATACCCAAGACCTGTGGCAAAAACAGCACCACCATCGGTCTAGTCCCAGTTGGTCTGAAGAGGATGTATTGAATCATGTTCTGATTGCATCCTAATGTCTCTCTCCGTAGATGTGAGATTTTCATTCTTGGTCCTCCAAACCCCGATAGTTTCCGAGCTTTGGGAGAGGGTTGAGAGCTCTGTACTACCTCACAAGTGGAGATGGCACGGTGGTAACCAGCGATAGGGAAGTTTTCACTGACCTCACACCGCTAGGTGAAGGTCATGTTCAAGGCTCAAGCGACCTGAAAGCAAATGTATCGCACTAATGAGCTGAAACTCAGTATGTCAGAGTCACCAGCGAGATAATTAACCAACAATCATTCAACAAATCAACCAACAAATCTACCAATCAATCAACCAATCAACCAACAAATCAATCAACGAACCAACAAGTCATTCAGTGAACCCACTAATCAACCAATCTATCATCTAAACAACCACCCAACTTGAAACCCTACCAACCAACTTATCAGCTTACAAACAACCCAACCAAAGACCCAATCTACCAACCAACCAACCTGTCCTCTTAAGAGGAAAGCACCGGACAAGCATCCTTAGCTTTAGGCTAAACAGTTACATTTCTTGATGTCTGGTTGCAGACTTTACTCTATCCTCGATGCTAAGTAACACGATTAGCTAGTGAAAGTTTGTCACAAGATAAACACAGTTCAGATCGAATGCAGAAAAAGCTCCTGCACGCATCCAGTAATAACATTCCTTGCGGAGCGAAACATAAGATTCACAGCACAGTCCGTTAGACTTTAAAATTTATTAACTTCAGAATAATACGTCCCGGGTGGGACAGTGTTTACAAGCATGTGAAAACAAATGTCTTTAAAAAAGCGTATTTATTCAGCGAAAAAGGGAGACAGATAGCAGGAGTATTAGGCAGAAAGTAAAACAGAAGTAACGAGAGAGGGAAGAGGAGAAATGTTACACGTTACATGAAATGTTAAATGTTACATGTTACACGAAAGTTTTCTATTATCAGATGTCTGGCCTGGGCCAGACATTGGCGATCATGACCCTGTAAGCTTCTCCGTCATCGTATATGTTGTTGGTGTTGGTTATTTCTACTAGGGAGCCTCCAATGATAATCTTAAAAGTGTTCTAGAAATTACAATAACCATGCCATCGTCTTGCAGCCTGTCAACATTGTTGTTAAGGATTGCAATAGTGTTAAGCACATGACATCACGGTGCAGACAAACACGGCGACATCATAAGGACAATTTCATAATGGCAGTCCATCATATTTGACATTTACCAAAGAGGTGCAGCGTTCTGTTATCCGTTTTGTTATCAGTGAAGGCATGAAACATTCAGAAATTCATCAGCGAATGAAGGTCCAGTATGGCGGTGCATGCCTGTCAGTCCAGCAAGTGTATGAGTGGAGTAGGAAGTTTCAAAACGGCGTGACTTCTGTGACAGTGTTCACGGCAGGGTCAGGTACCCAGAGCAGTAACCCCAGAGTCGATTGTTTTAAACAGGAATCCAATCACTTTATCGGCTCTGGGGGACTTGCATTTGAACGCAGTGGTGACTACATCGAAAAATGATATATTTGTTCTTTACTTGTTCAAACTATATTCACACACACTCACACACACACACACACACGTACGCACGCACGCGCGCGCGCACACACTCACACACGAAACATTTAAGGTTTTCATTTGAAGTCCCCTCGTAAGTTATTACATCTTGCTCAGCTAATTGAACTGTCGGGCTGTATCTTTCTGCAACATGTTCTGCCTCCAGCTTGGTAATGCCCCACACAAGTACACTTTATCTATTCCACCTCTTCTATCAATAACGAATATTATGTGCCATTTGCAGAACGTTGCAATCGCATCCAGCCCCTACTGGCCGTTTTGTGATTACCTAGGCAATATTAAGTGCTGTAGTTTGCCACTGCTCTCTGAACAGTAAGTTAACATGTCAGACCAACTAACCAGCGTGTGGCACAAACCCACTACGCCGTCGACGGAAGAGAAAGTTTAAGGGCGTTAACCCTCGCAGCCACACTAACCACCCGTCGGTTGCTCTGCCCCTTAAATGGCATGTGTTTATTTCAGGTTTTGATGCTCAGTATCTCAGTTGCTGTTTCCTTATTTAGCAATGATGTCCATAATATTCTTCTCAAACACCACATCTCATTGCTGCCTATTTCTTTACTATTTCATGATCCATTCTTCAGCATTAGCATACATAAACAAAAACAAAACAAATAACAGTAATTTTAGTAACAGACTGTTGTGTTGGCATTCTGGCAGCTGCCTTATGCATGTATGCCTGTGCGTGCTGTTGGTTATTTGGAACTGCTGTCTGTTCCACTTTTCATATAGGACAATGAGGAGCATTTTCGTGATATTCACTTGAAATAGGAACGGAACATTATTGAGTGACCCGTTGCCGTGAAGTTGGAACCACGACTAACAACTAACAGAAAAACAGTTCACTTACAACTTTTCAGCTGATTTATGTACTTGTAATATTTTTATTTTTTCATATAATTAATATAAATGAGCCGGCCTCCCTGGTCTAGAAGTTACACGACTTTCTCCGGAATCTCGTATACTCTCGTAAGTAACGTGACGTTGGGCGAGAATCGGTAGCGGTTCTCTCCGCGTCGGTAACTTACGGGGTATGTGAGCCGGTCTCTCAAAAAGCAATGGCAAACTACTGAGCGTAATCTTGCCAAGAAATCAACAATCAGCTGAAAGATGCTGATGTTGACAGCGATGTCCTGTAAAGGATATGCGAACAAACAAACAAAAAAATAAATAAATAAATGAGTATAAATAGCATACGGAAGAATATACTGAACATTGTAGACACGGGAGGGGGGGGGGGTGGAGTGGTGGGAACGCAGTGATTAGCACGCTTGCCTCCACCTGGGTAGTCATATGTTCCAGTCCTTGTCAAAAATGGGAAATTTTTGTTTAATTGACTCGAACTCACAGATCCACCCAGCCTAAAGTTGGTACTATGAAATGTTCTGGAAGATAAAGACAATCGGCGTGTTATTGACCATATCATCCATCGGGTGCTGACCGGTCTACACAATTATGGGGCGAGCATGATATGTCCAAGAAGCCTCGCGGTGTGAGTATGGGTCCGTTACTTTTATCTCTACATGTACAAACGACGAAACCCTAAGAATGTAATGGGAAAAGAGCTGTTAGAAGAGGTACGTAAACGACTTTACAAAAGGTAATTCTTGGTTTGTTGGTTGGCTGATGGGTGGGTTGGTTGCTTGATTGGATGCATGGAGTGTTGCTTGGTTGTCTAGATGATTGTACATATATTGGTTTATACATGCAAAAGTTGAGAGCATGCCGGCAAGCAGTCGGTAGCCATGTAGGTGGAGAAATACATCAAGAGATTAAAGAATTAATGTCTATCAGATTCTACAACCAAAGAGAGGGATACGTTAGTTGGTTGGTGAGTGGGTTGATTGATGAGTGGGTTGGTTGGTTGGTAGGATACATGGCTTACTGGTTGTTTGTTTCGTTGACTGATTGTCTGGATGAGTGTGCATTGTAGCTCGTAACACGTCTTGGGGCATATTGGATATACCGTGGTAAGTGAAATACAGGGGCTGTCTTAAGGCGCCTTGGGTATATGATGGTAAGTGAAATAAAGGGGCCATCTTAAGGCGCCTTGGGTATATGGTGGTAAGTGAAGTAAAGGGACCGTCTTAAGGCGCCTTGGGTATCTGATGGTAAGTGAAATAAAGGGGCCATATTAAGGCGCTTTGGGTATATGATGGTAAGCGAAATAAAGGGACCGTCTTAAGGCGCCTTGGGTATATGATGGTAAGTGATATAAAGGGGCCATCTTAAGGCGCCTTGGGTATATGATGGTAATTGAAGTAAAGGGGCCATCTTAAGGCGCCTTGGGTATATGATGGTAAGTGAAATAAAGGGGCCATATTAAGGTGCTTTTGGGTATATGATGGTAAGTGAAATAAAAGGACCGTCTTAAGGCGTCTTGGGTATATGATGGTAAGTGAAATAAAGGGGCCATCTTAAGGCGCCTTGGGTATATTATGGTAAGTGAAATAAAGGGGCCATATTAAGGCGCTTTGGGTATATGATGGTAAGTGAAATAAAGGGACCGTCTTAAGGCGCCTTGGGTATATGATGGTAAGTGAAATAAAGGGGCCATCTTAAGGCGCCTTGGGTATATGATGGTAATTGAAATAAAGGGGCCATCTTAAGGCGCCTTGGGTATATGATGGTAAGTGAAATAAAGGGGCCATCTTATGGCGCATTGGGTATACGATGGTAAGTGAAATAAAGGGGCCATATCATGGCGCCTTGGGTATATGATGGTAAGTGAAATAAAGGGACCATATTATGGCGCCTTGGGTATATGGTGGTAAGTGAAATAAAGGGACCATATTAAGGCGCCTATGGTATATGATAGTACGCAAAATAAAGGGACCATCTTTAAAGCGCCTTGGGTATATAATGGTAAGTGAAATAAAGGGACCATATTAAGGCGCCTTGGGTATACACAAGTAATGTATAAGTATGACAGTAAGCGAAATAAAGGGGCCATCTTTAAAGCGCCTTGGGTATATTATGGTAAGTGAAATAAAGGGGCCATGGGTTTATAGTGCTATTCCAATATTGTACATATCGTTGGACATTCGATAGTTGATGTGAAGCACTGGCGTTCAGGTCTTTCTGTTGGTGTGATGTTCGTGTGGTGTTGTCTGATGTTGTTGTGATGTTGGTGTGATGTTGCTGTTGTGAGGTGTGATGTTTGGTGTGATGTTGGTGACGTGTTGGTGTGATGTTGGTGTGATGTTGGTGTAGTATTGTGTGATGTTTGTGTGACGTTGGTGTGATGTTGGTGTGGTGTTGGAATATTGTTGTGTGATGTTGGTGTGGGGTTGTGTGATGTGGGTGTGATGCTGTGTGACGTTGGTGTGGTGTTGTCTGATGTTGGTTTGATGCTGTGTGATGTTGGTGTGGTGTTATTTTATGTTGGTGTGATGTCGGTGTGATGTTGGTGGGTGTATTGTTGTGTGATGTTTGCGTGGTGTTATCTGATGTTAGTGTGATGTTGGTGTGATTTTGGTGTGGTGTTGTCTCATGTTGGTATAGTGTTATGTGATGTGAGTGTGATCTTGGTTTGATGCTGTGTGACGTTGGTGTGGTGTTGTATGATGTTGGTGTAATGTTTCGTGATGGTGTGTGATGTTGTGTAATGTTGTGTGATGTTGTGTAATGTTGTTTGGTGGTGTGTAATGTTGTGTAATGATGTGTGATGTTGTGTAATGTTGTGTAATGTTATGCAATGTTGGTGTATTGTTGTGTGATGTTTGTGGGGTGTTATCTGATATTGGTGTGATGTTGGTGTGATGCTGGTGTGATTTTGGTGTGGTGTTGTCTCATGTTGGTATAGTGTTATGTGATGTGGGTGTGATCTTGGTTTGATGCTGTGTGACGTTGGTGTGGTGTTGTGTGATGTTGGTGTGATGCTGTGTGACGTTGGTGTGGTGTTGTGTAATGTTGGTATGATGTTGGTGTGATGTTGTGTGGCGTTGGTGTAATGTTGGTGTGATGTTGTCTGGTGGTGGTGTGATGTTGGTGTGATGTTGGTGTATTGTTGTGTGATGTTTGTGTGGTGTTATCTGATGTTGGTGTGATGTTGGTGTGGTGTTGCTGTGATTTTGGTGTGGTGTTGTCTCATGTTGGTGTAGTGTTATGTGATGTGGGTATGATCTTGGTTTGATGCTGTGTGACGTTGGTGTGGTGTTGTGTGATGTTGGTGTGGTGTTGATGTGTCGTTGTGTGATGTTGGTATGATGTTGGTATGATGTTATAGGTTGTTGTGTGATGTTGGTGTGGTGTTGTGTGATGTTGGTGTGATGTTGTTTGATAATAGTGTGATGTTGGTGTGATGCTGTGTGACGTTGATGTGGTGTTGTGTAATGTTTGTGTGATGTTGGTGTGAAGTAGTGAGTGGCTGTGTGACATTGGTGTGGTGTTGTATGATATTTGTGCTATGTTGGTGTTATGCTGTGTGATATTGGTGTGATGTTTCCTCACCCGGTACCAAAGATTTGTCGGAGCAATGTTGATTTTATGTTGGCGTGGTGTCTCCCTCTCTCGCTCGCTCCCTCCCTCTCTCTCTCCCTCTCTCTCTCTCTCTCTCTCTCTCTCTCTCTCTCTCTCTCTTTCTCTCTCTTCTCTCTCTCTCTCTCTCTCTCTCTCTCTCTCTCTCTCTCTCTCTCGCTCTCTCTCTTCAGAACTCTGAGCTGCCTGCTGAGAACATCCCACAAAGCACGAACAATTACTCCCCCCCCCCACCCCTCCCTGGTATCCTAAAAAGTTTTTCTCGTTGTCTGAACGAAGCAGTCCGAGATGAACCCATGACCTTCAGAGGTCAAGGCAGATGTAAAAGTGCTGTAAAACAATTTCAACATGAACATGAGCACTCGTCCTTTAAAAATAAAAAACCAACCGACTTACAGAGTGCTGTATTACGTTGTAAATGGCCAAGGGCTGTAGAATTGATGAAAATGTCAAGGACAGATTGACGAATTTGTGATTTGATGGATGAATTAATGAACTGATATACGTTAAGTATTTTTTAATCCCAGATTATGTCTACATCTGCAAGTTCTTTTACTCAATCTTCTCCCAGTATTTTTCACTCAATCTCTTTCCAGTTCTTTCATCCAATCTTTTCCCAGTACTTTCACTCAATCCTTTTCCATTTCTTTCATCCAATATTTTCCCAGTTCTTTCACTCAATCTATTGCGAGTTCTTTCACTCAATCTCCTGCAAGTTCTTTCACTCAATCTCCTGCCAGTTCTTTCACTCAATCTCCTTCCAGTTTTTTTCACTCAATTGTCTCCCAGTTCTTTCACTCAGTCGACTCCAGTTCTTTCACTCAATCTCCTGCCAGTTCTTTCACTATCCCCTCAGGTTCTTTCACCCAATCTCCGGAAAACAATGCCAGGCGGAGACAAAAGGCAATTCCCTTCCTGCTGGTCTTACACATTGCTTCAACTGGGGTATCACATTCCCTCGGTGAAAGAGGTAATTAGTGTTTATCGGAAGTGAGGATGCCGTATCACAAAAGCGTACTGTTATCTGTTATCTGTTTCTTTCAAATGTAGAATTATTACGTTGGGGGAATGCTATGTTGAAATTCATACATATCGAGCGTATAGTTTCAGTTTCGTTGTTCATAATAACGCAATGAAATGGAACAGGGCACCGAGTAATGTTATGATAATAGTTAGTTGCATGTTAATTACAGGACGTCGCAATCAACCAACATTTCTATTCAGCTGTTTGAGATTTACTGGCTGTAGTTTGCCATTGCTTTATGACCATCGACGCTCATACCAGCGAAATCAATGCAAGGTGGTCTGTTTCCAAATCGTCACAGGCTGATTTTGAACTCTCGATGCCATATGTCGGGGGATTATGAAACAGCGTTTATCATTATCCTCTAAACCACAAAGCCGGTCATTTCATAATAATACTTTTTTTTCGCATATTCTTTACAGGACATCGCAGTCAACATCAGCATCTTTCAGTTGATTGTTGATTTCTTGGCAAGATTACGCTCAGTAGTTTGCCATTGCCTTCTGAGCGACCGGCTCAAATACCCCATAAATTACCGACGCGGAGAGAACCGCTACTAATTCTCACGCAACGTCACGTTACTTACGAGAGTATACGAGATTACAGAGAAAGTCGTGTAACCTCTGGACCAGAGAGAACGGCATTAATACTATTACCAAATGTAAAAGAACAACTGTCTGCGCAGCACATTTTACAGAAGTTGGGAGGCTGGATAGAGAAATAGAAATTGGAATAGAGAAAGCAAACAACATCAACTATGAAATATCACCTATCCTAACAATTAAAACATCAAGTTAGTCGCATATCCTTTACAGGACGTCGCAGTCAACCCCATCATATTTTAGCTGTTTGTAATTTGTTGACAAGCTTCTGTAGTTTGTCATTGCTTTCTTGACGGCTGGTCCTCAAACCATTGTATGAAAATCAGCAAAAGGCGGCCCGCTTCGAAATCTCCCGAATTGCGTTCGAAACCCCGTCGCCATAGCATTGGCAATGAAAAGAAAAGTAATCATAATGACGTCACACCACGTCCCATTTGTCCGACTTTTCGGATTACAGCACCCTTTGTCAAGAACCAAATAGACATAACTAATAAGGAAATTATTGTAATTGACAATAAATTATGAAACTCAATATCAATCAATCAATTAAGCGGAACCGGTTTCTTTAAAGCGGATGCGGTGGTGTAATAGATATGACGGTGCGCGGGTAATTTCAATATTGTGGTCAGACAAGGGTTGCATGCCAGCACTTGTTGTTCACCACACACAAGCCTAATCCCGGCGCGAGGGATTGCAGCCTAAAGACTAAATGCCATGGCAGGGCAGACCATGCCCTAAACCTTGGTCGGCAAATTGTCTAGGATGGAAGCTTCTGCGGGCAGACAATTAGAGCATTGCTTTGCTGGTCCAACAGCTTATGCAGCTTGTCTTAAGTTCTAGATATGTTTGTTAATGTCACCTTTTCTCTGGAGTAAACTAGGCAGACCGAGAGAGGGATCTGGCTGCATGGGCTACAAATGATCTCTACAATTCAGCCCAGGCTTTGTGCTATGAGGAGGTATAACTTCATCCCTGGTCCCTGCCATTTTTTGTAGTAATTATGCTTTTGTTTGTGTGTGTGGTTTGTTTTAACACGATATAACAAACTATCATCTGTCAAGACGGCAAGGTGCTAATATTAGTAGTACTATTGTAATCAGTGTATAATCAGTTTCTATATAACGTTGCATCTGCTGTATTCAGTATATAATCAGTTTCTATAAAAGTACATCTGCTGTATTCAGTATATAATCAGTTTCTATAATGGTGAAGTCACATATTGAGTGAGTGTAGTGTTGAAGTCTATCATTGCCAGAAGTGCGGAAGCTCAGTGGCTAGGCGCCATGGTCATGTTTTCGAATCCGTACCGAGGCGGGCTTTTTTTTTTTTTTTTTTACCTGAACTTCCAGGTCGACACAGTCTAAACTGTGTACCAGGAAATATTTTGAGAAGTGAAGGCGGCCGGCGATATATCAACCACATCACCCGTGCCGTGTGGCTCTAGCACCATGTGCTCAGAGTGTCTATGGGATGTAACAGGAACCTTTGTTATGTGTTTGTTACTGGACGTTGGCATGGCACTTGATGATGATGATAATGACTGGACATCGGTCTCCTATTCGCAGTAGTGAGTCATCCAGTTTGGCGCCTGTTACACCTTCACACACACACACACACACACACACACACACACACACACACACACACACACACACACACACAGAGTTATCTAGAATAGTTTGAGAATATCAAAACGTTACACACATGCACAAACACATATACACATACACACAAACTCAAGAATCAAGAATGGCTTGAGCATGCCACAGCTTCACACACACACACACATATATACAGACCCACGTACACATACTAAACACACATACACCAGCATATAACATACACACACACGCGCACACACACACACACATGGCACACACAACACAGCCTGTGTGTAAGATCAGAATGGTGAATTGGGGTTTTACGCATGTGTTAAACTTGTCGGATGGGCCCGACTTTGTTCATGAAAATGTATGTCTTTTGTGTGTGTGTGCTACATATAAAATGGAAATGAAGGTGAGAATTCCGGTGGTCAGAAAATAGGTTATTGACCAGCAGCTTTCTGAACTTTTCCTACCCACCCACTGCACATTCACACTTGGTCGGCTCATTTATGACTTCAAAATAATCAACACATATACCAGGCTACCACATTCAGTTCACGAGTGCATTTTTTTTTGGAGTCCCCTGGGCGTTTTCGCTGAAGCTACGGAGTTCGTGCTTTGTACGACGCGTTCAGCAGACCGCCCTGCGGGAAGAGACCGAGCTATTAATGGGATAAAACTCGGTGCAATGAAGTCGACCATCATGCATTTTTAAAGTTAAAAAAAGAATCACCATATAAGCAAAAGTACACACTTAGCCGGCCATGATTATCATCATGTGAAATGCCGATAAGTGTGGAAGGTAACCAGTTCTTGGGTCAGGTCTGTATTCTTGTCCCGTTTACCCTATGTGACCAAGCCATCCAGGTATTTCTCTCTGTTGTCTTTTCCCATCAACTTTCGCTATTTGTCATTACGTTTTCAAGTTCATTTATTCTCATAATGTGCCTAGAAACTCATGACTGTCTACATAATATCTCTCTAATCAGTTTTCGGTTTCAGTGTGTTACTCGAAAAACTATCTCATCCGTTTTTCCGTTCGTCTACTGCAGTGGTTCTCAACCTTTTTTGGCCCGTGCCCCCCTTCACCATATTTTTAGGACGTCATTCGCCCCCCTCGCCATATTTTAGAACGTCATCCCCCCCCCCCCCATTTTCGTATTTCCTCCCTAAAAATTTCCCCATGCCCCTACACAGTATACGTAATAATTGAAGCTAAATTTAATAGCACATACTAAAACAAGTCTAGACATCCACATAAAACGCGATTTGTGGGTCTACATACTTTATAAAATGAATTTTAGAAGGGTGAGACGTACAGAACCGTAAAGTGTGAAGGGAAAAACGAGATCAAGTAATCGGTTCTTGTATTAACGCAATCTTGAAATAATCTTCATTCCCACCCCCCACCCCACCCCCCACCTGGAAACCCCAAAATTTCCCCCTGGGGGGGGGGGGGGGGGGGAATTCCCCACCGGTTATGAACCACTGGTTTACTGTATTTGAAAGCCCACAATATAGTTTTCGATTTCAGTTTGCCTGTTGCCCATTCCTCTTATACATTCTGGGTATTGCCCATCTTTTCTACAAACAGTTCATAAATGAACACACGTGAACTGTTCAGCACTCGCAGAGGCAGAAGAAAGGGGAAGTCACTAGTGAACGCACCAGACAACATAAACATCTAAAGCTATAGTTACCGTCCGTGTTAACGATAGCTTTCAATGTTTATGCTGTCTTGTGCGTCCTCTAGTCCATAATTGGTTCTTCTGCTTCTGTGAGTGCCAAACAGTGCATGTGTGTTCATTTATGAATTGTCTTAGGGAATAAAATGGTTCCCCGGTTTATAAATACAACAGTCGCAAAGACAACTTATCACAAACATCAGAAAGAGGCACTCATAATTCTTTGACAGCATTATGAGATGGCGGATTGTCAAGCCGCCGATCAGCCGTCTTTAGTCAAGCTAGAAGAAAACACGTCCCGCCTTCGCACAAACATGGAGAGCCACGACTTCTGCCCTATGCGCCGCCTTAGGCACGAGAGGAAAGACACACATTATGAGAAGACAAAAGCTGGAACTCCAGCCCACTCCAGCCGGCAATGGGCTGGATAATAATGATGATGAGAACAGTATAGGCTCTATATAGATATTCAACAGTTTTTGTTCTCGATGTAATCGATCGATATTTTTTCCCCCTAAGTTTTCCATCTTGCAACACTGTGGTTTTATATCCATTTAACGCTAGTTGTGAGCGGTGTTAACACAATTAGATGTGTCACTTATGCACTGGTTGTTTGATGGAAGTCTGCGCTAAGTGTCACATGTCATTGTCGTGTTCAATGAGACGGAACGAAAGTTGGCGTGAACGGTGTTCCATACAAGTGAGACGCGCAAGTGAATACGCTGTTTAACCAGAACTCGCTCAGCCGGACTTTTATCTTGCACACATTTATGAGGTGAGAACAACTTGCAGAAAACAGTGGTAGCTTTATTCAAATGTAAGTAAAGGACACTTTCTCACAACATGAGGGCAATTGGTTATACGGTGCTAGACCCCTATTTTTACCAGTGGGTAATGTAGACATCATCATTGGCACCTTTCCGTCTTGACAGACGATAGTTTGGTACATTGTGCTTCAAAAAAGGCTTAATAACTACGATCCATGGCGGTGGCGAGTGTGGCTGGTAAGGCCAATTTGTGCTGTAAATGTTTGTCCACAGTGGATGTATGTGATAACAAGGTCATTTCCACCATCATGCACCATCTTACGTCTCTCACGCCCTGTGTGTGCTTTATTTGCAATCATTTTCTCCTTTGTCTTTATTCCATTTCTGATATTTGCCCTCCATGCAACACGTTCAGCGGCGACTTGCTCCCAATGTGCATTATCAATGCCTGTATCAATCATGTCCCGCTTACACAAATCTTTGTATCGTAGTAGAGGCCGACCGGAGATCTCCTACCCATCTGTAATTCAAAAAAAAAATATTTCCTTTGGTATTCTACCATCGTCATCCTCCTAACGTGTCCTATCCATCTAAGTCTACGAAAACTGAGCATGGAACACACCGTCACACAATCTGATCTTTCCAATACTTCAGTATTTGTGATTTTGGTAATGTTGAAGCATCAAAACATACCTATGTGCACAAAACGACAAATAATAAAAAGCATAGCATACCAACCCTTTGTTATCAATGCTGAACTTAGACATTATTTAAATCAAACATTCGCATAATCATCATCTTCGAGAGGAAGTGCTTGAGATTGATTGATTGATTGATTTAGGAATCGACATCACATCATTCGGGGCATTCCCATAAGTGCTCCGTCCCCATCATCAGTAGCCAGCGAAGAGTACCAACACTAATAGTACCAGTAGCAATCTGATAAGTCCGTCTCGCCTTTCCTCTGAGCGTTGAGCGTCGGCCAGATCCCCTCGTCACTCCACGCTGTCTCATTCTTGCCAGACCATGGTAATCCATTTGCTCCTCCGAGGTGTGCACGTGCTCCCACAAGGCCGCAACCACGTCCGCCTTGTCATGTATCAATACTCCACCAAGTTCTGCAGAGCCAACCAATCTGTCCGCCTGTTCATTTCCCAGCACACCGGCATGCCCCGGAGAAAAGATCCAGGCGATGCTTGTCACCCGTGACCTCCGAAGCGAAACAAGCCACTCCGCACGAAGCCTGCCCGTCCTCACCCTCGTCAGCATGCTTTCTGAGTCAGTTACAATCACGATGTGTGTGTGTGTGTGTGTGTGTGTGTGTGTGTGTGTGTGTCATATTCTCCATTCAGCGGAGAGCCGCAGTGACTGCCTCCACCTCCATTCTTAAGCTGGATGTTGTGGTATCATACGCCAGGCTCTCCTGCCCCAAACATCAACCATTAGCTTTGGCTATGAACCCCCAGCCACTTCTCTCACCTCTTGACACCGAACCATCTGTGTAGATAATCACATCACCCGAGTGAGCATTGTACTGAATTAGTTTCTGGATTTCCACTTCTGTGGCCCCTGCTGGCCACTCCCTGCACTCCCGGCTTAATGTGATTATAACTCTGCACAAGTCTGACTGCTCCGTTGGCACTCTGACCCACTCCTCTCCACGCCTAATGTTCTCCAAGGGGTACACCTGTCTGATTGTATCCTCCGCCTGAGATCATCCATGATTTCCCTCTTATCAGTCGCTGACCCTTAACTGCATCCAGCGCCTCATGCAGTGGGTGGTCTGTGTCTGCAGCTACTCTGAGGTATGCCTTCGCCTGCATCACCTTGAGCCTACCAGCAACAGTCGGCAGACCAAGGATGTAACGCATACACACTACTGGGGTGTCTCTAGTGCATCCCAGAATGACCCGCATAGCTTCGTTCTGTATGCGCTCCAACTTCACCAGCTGACTCTCTGAGACAGTGAGCAGACCCAATCCATAATCAATTACTGAGAGGATCAAGTGCTGGTATAGTGTGAAAAGCATTCTCTGCTCTGTGTCCATTGCAGCCATAGTTTTAAATGCACTGAGTCCCTTTTGAGATCTTGTCACAACCGCCTCCACATGGTCCTTGAAGGATAGGCTCCTGTCAAATGTGATCCCCAGATACTTCAGTTTGTTTTCTCTGCTGACATTTCTACCATCTATCGCGAGGCTTGGGACATCAGCTCTTACAATCCTGTTCTCCAGAGAGCACCAAAAAACAGCCGCCTTTCCCGGGTGGATGACAGCACTCATTTCTGTGCACCAGTCAATCACTTTATCTACTGTCGCCTGTAACTTCTGGGCTGTTTGCTCCCTATCTCTCCCCTGCCTATATGCAAGAATATCATCTGCAAATGTTAGTATTCTTCCAACCCCTGGTGCTTCTAGGTTTGCAATCTTGCTCGTATACACATTAAAGAGCACCGGTGAGCCTGCAGATCCCTGTGGCAGTCCTGGGGTTAACATATGTGGCTCTGAGGTCCATGCACCCAGACGGAGAGCAACCCGACGAGAGTGCAGGACGGCTGCTATCCAGTTATCCAACCAGGGATTGACCCCCTTCTCCATCAGTGCGGTCATCAAAATATCATATCGAACTCTATTGTATGCATCCTCGAGATCAAGCGCTACCGCCATCGTTTCCTGTTTACTCTGGAACCCCTCATAAACATCAAAGGCAAAAGTGGCTGCATTTGACCAGGTATCTTTTCCTGGCCTGTAGCTCCCCAGGCCTCTTGGAATCAGCTTCTCCCTTTCCAAAAAATCTTGCAGCTTAACAGCGACTATCTTCTCTAAAACCTTCCCAAAAGTATTTTGAAGGGTGAGTATCCTAAAACCGCTAAGCTTTGACTGATCCTTGCATGGTTTTGGGAGAGGGATGAGATAGCTGTGCACCCAATCCTGCGGTACTGATGCTGTCCTAATGCTCTGGTTAAAGCAGTCGGTCATCTCCTCCAGGTCTGCATCGCTCAAACCCTTCATGTGGCCATACCTGACCCCATCGGGCCCTGGTGCCGTGTCTTTTGCCTTTTTCAAAATGAGTTTAACATCTTCCACCCGTATGATTTCTTCATACTGCATATTCTTCGTGGTGCCAGATAACTCCTCTCTAACTGCATCCCTGGTGTCCGTATCATTATGATTGGTCTGCTCTAAAAATCTCTGGAGAAACGCCTCCCCTTTCTCTGTGTCTGTTGTCAGGCGCACACCATCATCTCTATAAATTGTTCCCACTGTCATAGGCCGATCTTTTCTCTGCATTTACCTGTGCAGTTTCCAGAATTTTCGCAGTGTTTTATCACCTCCAATCTCCTTCATGAAACATTCCCATTTCGCCTTTTTGGCCTCTTCAGCACAGCGCTTGAAAACCTCCACCTTGTCTTTCTTGACGTTTTCCGCTGTGTCCATTTTCTCTCGTGAGCTTCGAAGTGTCTGTCGCACTTTCTTTAGTTGCTTCACTGCAGCTCTCTTTGCTTTCCAAGCATGGTCTACTTCTGGGGTCCACCATGGGGGCTGCAAAAAGGGAGTTTTAACAGTCCTGTTGCAAGCCCCTCGTCTGAGGCGTCCAAGAAGGCAATCTGTCCACTCATACCGGAAGGTCTTGCGCGCTCTCCCAGCTTTAACTTTCCTGGGTTTAGAGATCGGGACTGAGCATGGCATGTGGTCACTCCCATGGTCATTTAAAACAGTCCACTTTACATCAAGGACTGATGACTGGGAGACAAGTGCCAAATGAAAAGATACCAATTTAACCATTCGAGACAGAATAAGAACTGATGTTGTCAGATAGACAGTGGGATCAACACCTTGTGTCACACATATTAAAAGCCTGAGGATCAAATGGTTCGGCCATCTCGTTGCAATGCGTATAAATACCATCAGTTGTCATTACTGGCGCCACATAAAAGGCAATCATAAGAGCAAGCAGACGTCAACAACAAAAATTGATTGACTACAAAGACATCGTACAGCACACGGAATGACACTGTCCAGTGACGCCCATTAGGTGCTGGAAAACCAACTTATCCTCCCTACGCTGCTTGACGGTAAAAGTGGAATATGATGATGATGGTGGTGGTGGTGATGATGATGATGATGATGATGATGATGATGATGATGATGATGATGATGATGATGATGATGATGATGTTGGTGATGATAATGATGATGATAGTGGTGATGATGATAATGATGATGATAAATGTAATCAAGGGGCTGGCAGACAGGTAAAAGAGGATGAAAACCTACCTCAGCCTGATATAGAAATAACATAAATGGCTCTGTCTTGATGAGGCCTGTCCATTGTTTATTCAGATAACAAAGGTAAGGGACATTGTTTCCACTCCTATATCATACAAACTGTACATGCCGGGAAAGGGGGGGGGGGGCATGGTTGCTTTCTGAACGACCGGCACTCATACCATTTTGTGAAAACCAACGCAAAGCGGTCTGCATCCAAGTCGCACGCAGCTGTGTTTCAAACGCGGTATGTGGATTTATGAACTGCTGGTGATGGTCCTATAACATCACAGATTCCTAGCAGGAAATTGCGTCGGGACATATTGCTAAGTGTTTTATTTTTATTTTTTTTTAGACTTCCGCTAGATTCCAGCTGCGTGCGATTTGGAAGTCGACCGCTATGCGTTGGTTTCGAGTTGGTATGGGTGCCGGTAGTTCAGAAAGCAATGGCAAACTACTGAACGTAAACTTGCCAAGAGATCACAGCGGTAGATATGCTGGTGTTGACTGCGATGTCTTGTAAAGAAAAGTTATGAAAAGAAAGAAAGAAAGAAAGAAAGTAAGAAAGAAAGAAAGAAAGAAAGAAAAAAGAAAGATTCCACCCCCGATAACGGGCTCCTACCCGTGGGTAGGTTTATTTTTCCTAATAATTTTTGCCAGGGCAGTGTCCTGGTACTTGCGATTTCAACCCGCTTTTGGATTATTAACATAGAAAACGGGTTCCTCCTGCTTTTCCGCCTTTATCAGAGAATGCTAGCTATCCGATCTCACCACCCAAAAGAGTAGTGGGATGTGTGATATTATTAGATACCAGCGGTTCTTGGAAATAATTTCTGGCCCTATGCACGGATCGAACCCTGACAATATAACCTCTCAGCCACGGCAGCCCCTCTATGTTAATCTGATTGCTAGATTATGGTTATGGTCAACAGGAAACACTTGGCATGAAGTCGATCCCCCGGATATCCTAGCAGCAAGGGCACAGAACTTTCAAAGAATCACATCCACGCATAGTTTCATGAATGCCAGATGCAATCTGTAATCAGGACAATCCTACATTCAACTGATGCAATACACAGATTTTCGCCTGCAATGACCTATATTTTCTGGGCTTATCCAATCATCTGTATTGACCGGGAAATACGCTTTGATAATTCCAATTTCAATTCATTGACAGCTTCAGAGCCTAGAGAATATATAATGGAGATTTTTATTAATAGTTCTTGAAGCTTGATTGAAACACGCATCGGAGAAGAGAATGTGAAAAACAAAATTATAAATAAGAGTAAAACAGCATTATAAATAAGAGTATTTGTATGGTTTCCTGTCGACTACTTCTGCACTGCTGTTTTGGGTAATGGCATTCAGGATATGATGTCACGCGATCTCTCATTTTCACAGAATCGACACTAAAGTGACTTATTGTGTAAGATTCGGTGTATCATTAAGTTTGAGATATATATTACAATTTACTTAACTCAGAAAATAAACAGCATTTTCACACCAACACTATATGACCAATGTCAAACAGGCATTATCCAAATCTCACTTAACCAAAATCAACACATGCGAGATGAGATGCTTGAGAAGAGCTGCTAACTTAACCACCCGAGACAGAAGGTCAAATGATTCGGCCATCTCGTTTGTATGCAACACCATCAACTACCAGCACTGGTCCTACATCACAGGGGGTTTGTTCAGTGAGCGAGAGGAATAATGATAAGAAAATGGATTGACGATATGAAAGACATTGTACAATCACATTGAATGACACCATCGGGCGCTGGAACATCAATTAATCCTCCTCAAGGCACTTGACGGCAAATGTGAATATGAAGCATGACCATAGATTAATGATGCATGACTATAGCTGAACAAGGCATGACCATAGTTTAATGAGGTATGACCATAGATTAATGATGCGTGACTATAGCTGAGCAAGGCATGACCATAGTTTAATGACTGAACAAGGCATGAACATAGCTTAATGAGATATGACTATAGCTTAACAAGACATGACCATAGTTTAATGAGGCATGACCATAGCTAAACAAGGCATGACCATAGATTAGTGAAGCATGACCATAGCTTAACAAGGCGTGACCATAGTCTAATGATGCATGACCATAGTTGAACAAGACATGACCATGGTTTAATGGGGCATGACCATAGTTTAATGAGGCATGACCATATTTTAATGAGGCATGACCATAGTTTAATGAATCATGACCATACCTGAACAAGGCATGACCATAGTTTAATGAGGAATGACCATAGCTGAACAAGGTATGACCATAGTTTAATGAGGCATGACCATATTTTAATGACGCATGACCATAGTTTAATGAATCATGACCATACCTGAACAAGGCATGACCATAGTTTAATGAGGAATGACCATAGCTGAATAAGGTATGACTAAACTTTAATGAAGTATGACCACAGCTGAACAAGGCATGACCATAGTTTAATGAGGCATGACCATAGCTAAACAAGGCATGAAGATAGCTTAATGAAGTATAACCATAGTTTAATGAGGCATGACCATAGCTTAATGAGGCATGACCATAGTTTAATGAGACATGACCAGAATTGAATGAGACATGACCATAGCTTAATGACGCATGACCATAGTTTAATGAGGCATGATCATAGTTTAATGAGACATGACCATAGTTTAATGAGACATGACCGTAGTTTAATTAGACATGATCATATTTTAATGAGGCATGACCATTGTTTAATGAGGCGTGACCATAGTTTAATGAGGCATGACCATAGTTTAATGAGGCGTGACCATAGTTTAATGAGGCGTGACCATAGTTTAATGAGACATGACCATAGTTTAATGAGGCATGACCATAGTTAAATTAGACATGATCATATTTTAATGAGGCATGACCATTGTTTAATGAGGCATGACCATAGTTTAATGAGGCATTACCATTGATAATTGAGGCATAACCATAGCTGAACAGGGCATGTTAGTTTGTTAGTTGCATATCCTTTACAGGACGTCGCCGTCAACCACAGTATGTTTGACTGTTTGTGATTTCTTGGCAAGTTTACTATCAGTAGTTTGCCATTGCTTTCTGAACGTCTGTCATTTATACCATTTTATAAAAAGCACAACAAGGCGATATGTTGCCATATCACCCGCAGCTGTTTTTGAAACGCGGTATGCGGGATTACGAAATTGAACAAAGCATAACCATAGTTTAATGAGGTATGACGACAGTTGAATAAGGCATGACCATAGTTTAATGAGGTATGACCATAGTTGAATAAGGCATGACCATAGTTTAATGAGGTATGACCATAGTTGAATAAGGCATGACCATAGTTTAATGAGGTATGGCCATAGCTGAATAAGGCATGACCATAGTTTAATGAGGTATGACCATAGTTGAATAAGGCATGGCCATAGTTTAATGAGGCATTACTTTAGTTGAATAAGGCATGACCATAGGTGAACAAGGTAGGACCATAGGTGAACAAGGTAGGACCTCGGGTAAACAAGACACGACCATAGATGAACAAGGTATGACCATAGTTAAACAAGTCATGACTATAGTTGAGTTCAGTTCAGTTTAGTTGCGGTTCCAACATCACAGCAACGGGTCGCCAACATTATGCTCCGTTCCTGTGCCAGTTAATATCACATAAAACGTTCCTCACTGCCCCATGTGAAAAGTGGAAAAGACAGGAGGCAGTTAGTTAGTTAGTTAGTTAGTCGACAGATCATCCTCATTGCACATCGAACCATTCAGTCCATAAGTGCTCTGATCCCCTCCTCAGCAAATCCCGCAGCGTGTTGCGGCTAACGACACCAGTTCTGTGTTGGTTTATCAGTCTTCTTTGGCTTACTGCGTAGTGTTCTTGTTTGACCACCCCTCTTTTAATTTGCTGTTCTCGCAGTCATGTTGTAGATTCACATTCATCACTTGGTTCTCGCAAGAGTCTTACTTCTCGTAGAGCATTCAGAATGTCAGCCTGGTCCATGGCGCGTCCGCCCTCCACAGTAGCGATACCTGCGAGCCTGTCAGCCCGCTTATTCCCTTGTACTCCCGCATGCCCTGGCACGAAGATAAAACTAATCTTTGCCAGCCGAGACCGCTCCAGAGACAGCAACCATTCTCTTCGGATCCCCCCCCCCATCTCTATCCTCTTGAGCATGTTCATTGAGTCGCTAAGGAAACATGCCCTAGTGAATGTCTGTGTCTCGAGCCATGTTATTGCTTTACTTAATGCCATGACTTCCATAATCAGGTTACTTGTGGTTTCAGCAAAAGCACCAGAATCCTCCTTCACAATTCTACCTCCGGCCTGAACCGTAAAGGCCCATGAGCTTCTCACATGTCGGACGACCGACCCATCTGTGTAAATGACCGCATCACCGTCTAGCGAATTCTCGAAAATCAACGCTTGTTCTTCCGCCTACACATCAGCCGGGTTTTCTTGTCTGCATTTTCTGTCCTGTTGGATGCAAACTGAAAAGGATGTGCAGAAATCTGTTGGTACTTGTATCTACTCCTCGTCAGGTTCTAAGTCCTCAAGTGAACACACCTGTTGAAGAATGTCTTCGGCTTGACCCATCCACAACCGTCCTCTTTTTAACCTGCTTCCCTTCACCTTCATAATTTCACTATGCAGTCGATGTTGTGTGTTTGCGTTAACTCTGGGGTAGGCGCGAGCTCTGCAGACTTGCATTCTGTCTTCAATGGTTGGAAAATCAAGAAGGTTGCGCATCGCCCTGCATGCTGTATCTCTTGTACATCCAAGAATAATGCGCATAGCTTCATTCTGTATCCTTTCCATCCTTTCTATCTGCTTACGGCTGAGAGTCAGGATTGCCATCGCATACTCAAAAACTGACATGACCAGCCCCTCGTATAGAAGACATAGATTGCGCTGCTCACAGTTTGCTGCCGCCATCACCCGCATCGCAGCCAACCCCCGCTTGGCCTTTGTTATCACCTGGTCTATGTGATCATTATAAGCAAGGCTTCGATCAAACCGTATCCCCAGGTAATTCATTGCCTGCGTTCTTTCCACCGTCTCTGAACACAGATTTACAGTTGGTGTTGGGGTGTTGACAATACGATTATTCAACGAGACCCAAGTCATTGTTGCCTTTGTTGGGTTGACCATTGCCCCAGCCTCAACACACCAAGTACTTATGCGATTGAGTTCGGTTTGTAGTTCCACAGAAACCTGATCTCTATCCTTACCCTGACGATAAACTAAAACATCGTCGGCATATGACAATGTCCTACCAGGTCCAATGATCTGCTCACTGGTGATTCTTGCAGTGTAGACGTTGAACAGTACCGGAGATAATGGTGATCCCTGTGGTAGGCCAGGATATATTGTTGTTGGTTCCGAAGTCCAACTGCCACATCTAAAAACTACTTCCCGTTGGAAGAGGGCTGCAGCGATCCAACTAAGGAGGAATGGACTTAGACAGGAGTCTCGACAAACAACAGCCCGCTGAGGCACACTGTGCGTAATGCCGCCACCAGAATGTCACCACAAAAGTCCTCCACTCAATATTCATCCTGGCTGGAAGCGGCAGTCACTATCCCAACCAGATCTTAGCCTACAAAGTCTCGATATTTCTAGATGTTTTCTAGCCGCTACGCCATTTTTTTTCCCCTAAATGTAGTTCACGCAACAACAAAAACTTCGAACAGATGTTAACAAAAAAGAAAAATTTCGCTGTACATAATGCCGTTGCCAGAATGCTAAAACAAAAGCCCTCTAGGAAAATGCAGTTCATCATCGATGGAAACGGTAGTCATTAGAAAACAAGGCCAAAAAAAACGGTCACTTCTGCGTCACAATCAGCCGTCATGCATGCCGATATTTCTAGATGTTGTTGTTCAGTTTCTAGATATTTTCTAGCCAGCATCGCCATTTTCCGAGCATGCAGTTCACGCCACAACACCAGACAGATGTAAACAACATTTCACTATACATAATGCTGTCTCCTGAATGTTAAAACAACGGTAGTTGAAACAGCAGTCAATCAGAAGACCAGCATAAGGCACAAAAACCGGTCAATTCTGCGACATTGCCAGCCGCCATTGCTCTGAACATGCAGTTCACGCTTCACAAACTCGGGCAGATTTAAAAGCATTTCACACGAAATTCACAGCTCACAGCGTTGTGCAACGCACTCTGCTCAGTAGCAGGACGACGGAACCATAAACTACCAGTCCAACATGAGGAAAATACGAATGCAAACGGTGGATACAGAAAAAGTTCGTGCTAAATTACAAAATACCATGCTGATAAGAGATGTTCAACATTCGAACAACACCCGTGACTATGTGTTGTAATTGGTGCAGCTTAAGTATTATTCATGTATTCACTTCATATGAGATATAACTCTGTTGTATGCACCTGACAAGTTAGTTAGGTGACAGATAATCCTCATTGCACATCGAACCATTTAGCTCGTAAGTGCACCTGACAAGACGCAGAGAAATATGCCAGACGATTTGTGTAGACGCCTGGACATGTTCTAGTATGTGTTATTAAATTTAGCTTCCATTTTTAGGTACACTGTGCAGGGGCGAGGGCGGGGGGATTTATAGTGAGGACATTCGAAAAAAAGGGGAGGGGTGGTGAAGGGCTCATGGACCAAAACAGGTTGATAACCACTGGTCTAGAGAGAATGCGGCAGCAAGGGATCGTCATAGGATCTGGTCGACAGTCGTTACTCGGAGGCAAAGCAAGACGATCATTAGCATTAGAACTCTACGCTGGCTGTTGAAGATGGGGATTTAGCGCCTATGAGAATTCCCTGAGTGCAGTGATGTCGGTTCCTGACTCACCTCAACTCAAATCAACTCGGTTATTTGATTAACTGAAAGTCTCAGAGACATATTCCCAAACAGGCTATTTAAAATGCAGGCTCAAGTCAGACACCGTTGCGAACATGTTCGCACTGCTTGTTAAGTATAAAGGTATTATTTGAAATGGTTGGGAGCCATACATTAAGAAAATTACTGCACGGGTGCGAGAAGTTGAACTTGTGAGATTCCAGTATCTTTTTAATAAACTGAAACAATTTTCAATGTTTTAATTATTGTTTCTTGTTAAATTTGGTTGCATGTCCTTTACCGGCCGTCGAGATCATCTTCAGAATTTATTGTCTATGTCTGATGATCTAGGTAATCTGGTGTTTATTAGTTTGCCATTGCTTTCTGGATGGCCGACACTCATACTATTGTGAGAATGAACGCAAAACGACCTGCTCCCACATCATCTGCCACTGACTTGAAACCCGGTATGTCGGGATTGTAAGACTATGTTCACTACCACGAAGCCACAGATGCCGTGATGTCTCGCTTTAACCTTGCATGACATTTGTAGGACGTTGTAACAGACACTATGTAGGACGTTATAACAGACATTGTGTAGGACGTTGTAACAGACACTGTGTAGGACGTTGTAACAGACACTGTGTAGGACGTTGTAACAGACACTGTGTAGGACGTTGTAACAGACACTGTGTAGGACGTTGTAACAGACACTGTGTAGGACGTTGTAACAGACACTGTGTAGGACGTTGTAACAGACACTGTGTAGGACATTGTAACAGACACTGTGTAGGACGTTGTAGCAGACCCTGTGTAGGACGTTGTAACAGACACTGTGTAGGACGTTGTAACAGACACTGTGTAGGACATTGTAACAGACACTGTGTAGGACATTGTAACAGACACTGTGTAGGACATTGTAACAGACACTGTGTAGGACATTGTAACAGACACTGTGTAGGACATTGTAACAGACACTGTGTAGGACGTTGTAACAGACACTATGTAGGACGTTATAACAGACACTGTGTAGGACGTTGTAACAGACACTGTGTAGGACATTGTAACAGACACTGTGTAGGACATTGTAACAGACACTGTGTAGGACGTTGTAACAGACACTATGTAGGACGTTATAACAGACACTGTGTAGGACGTTGTAACAGACACTGTGTAGGACGTTGTAACAGACACTGTGTAGGACGTTGTAACAGACACTGTGTAGGACATTGTAACAGACACTGTGTAGGACGTGGTAACAGACACTGTGTGGGACGTTGTAACAGACACTATGTAGGACGTTGTAACAGACACTGTGTGGGACGTTGTAACAGACAATATGTATGACGTTATAACAGACACTATGTAGGACGTTGTAACAGACACTGTGAAGGACGTTGTAACAGACACTGTGTGGGACGTTGTAACAGACACTATGTGGGACGTTGTAACAGACACTATGTAGGATGTTATAACAGACACTATGTAGGACGTTGTAACAGACACTATGTAGGACGATATAACAGACACTGTGTGGGACGTTGTAACAGACACTGTGTGGAACGTTGTAACAGACACTGTGTAGGACGTTGTAACAGACACTGTGTAGGACGTTGTAACAGACATTATGTAGGACGTTGTA
Source organism: Cepaea hortensis (assembly GCA_963921405.1). Classification (NCBI taxonomy): domain Eukaryota; kingdom Metazoa; phylum Mollusca; class Gastropoda; order Stylommatophora; family Helicidae; genus Cepaea; species Cepaea hortensis. Next base: position 23,141,897 of record OY992885.1, on the reverse strand, counting down.
ACAGACACTATGTGGGACGTTGTAACAGACACTATCTAGGATGTTATAACAGACACTGTGTGGGACGTTGTAACAGACACTGTGTAGGACGTTGTAACAGACACTATGTAGGACGATATAACAGACATTGTGTAGGACGTTGTAACAGACTCTGTGTAGGACGTTGTAACAGACACTATGTAGGACGTTATAACAGACACTGTGTAGGACGTTGTAACAGACACTATGTAGGACGTTGTAATAGAAACTGTGTAGGACGTTATAACAGACATTGTGTAGGACGTTGTAACAGACATTGTGTAGGACGTTGTAACAGAGACTGTGTAGGACGTTGTAACAGACACTGTGTGGGACGTTATAACAGACATTGTGTAGGACGTTATAACAGACACTGTGTAGGACGTTGTAACAGACACTGTGTAGGACGTTGTAATAGACACTATGTAGAACGTTATAACAGACATTGTGTAGGACGTTGTAACAGACACTATGTAGGATGTTGTAACAGACACTATGTAGGACGTTGTAACAGACACTATGTAGGACGATATAACAGACATTGTGTAGGACGTTGTAACAGACACTGTGTAGGACGTTGTAACAGACACTATGTAGGACGTTATAACAGACACTGTGTAGGACGTTGTAACAGACACTGTGTAGGATGTTGTAACAGACACTGTGTAGGACATTGTAACAGACACTATGTAGGATGTTGTAACAGACACTATGTAGGACGTTGTAACAGACACTATGTAGGACGTTATAACAGACATTGGTTAGGACGTTGTAACAGACACTGTGTAGGACGTTATAACAGACACTGTGTAGGACGTTGTAACAGACACTATGTAGGACGTTGTAACAGACATTGTGTAGGATGTTGTAACAGACACTATGTAGGACGTTGTAACAGACACTATGTAGGACGTTATAACAGACATTGGTTAGGACGTTGTAACAGACACTGTGTAGGACGTTATAACAGACACTGTGTAGGACGTTGTAACAGACACTATGTAGGACGTTGTAACAGACATTGTGTAGGATGTTGTAACAGACACTGTGTAGGGCGATATAACAGACACTTTGTAGGTCGTTATAACTGACACTATTTTACATGCCATAAGCCACATTGGTCACTTTGTGTTAGATCTATATTTGTACAGACCAGTCGTCTCTCGGTAAATGATGTGATTAGAATCACATCGGATGCCCCTACGCCCCAAGACATTTCCTGGTACTCGCTGTAGAAGGGTATATCTGGGAGCCAGGCCAACATTACATTAAAATCCGCTCGACAGGGGATTGAACCCATGACAAACGTAAGGGCAAGCCCGCTTCAACAACTAGGCTACCGCGGTGCCTCTTGATAGCAACCAAGAGGTAAGTCTACGATACATCAAAGTGTGCTTTTTGCACATGCATCTAAAATATAATGAAGAACGGATGCATTAATTATGGTAGAAGACAAAGAAACATCTGGAGGGAGCGATATAAATAAATAAATACAATAATTTGTCCGAAGCTATTTATACTGTGTCTCAGACTTGGTTGAAACAGGATGAAACAGCCACGTCACGTCAGGGGGTGGAGGAGAGGTATTATTTTAATACTGAGACAACCGGAAACGGGAGCTGGTTTCCACACAAGTTCAAGTACCTAGCTGCGGTTGGGAATTGCTAATTGGTAGAGTCGTAAACCCGGCTTTTGTTTCTAGATATATAGTGGCACCTTGTCGGTTTGACAGACGATAGTTTGTAACATTGTGTTTCAAAAAAGGCATAATAACTATAACATCACAAGGCTTGGGCTGAATTGTAGGGTCCATGTGTTGCCTACGCAGCATGATCCCTCTCTCGGCCTGTCTAGTTTACTCCAGAGGAAAGGTAGCAACAGTTTGTTTAGTTTAGCTTAGTTTAGTCGACGGATCAACATCACGGCACATGGGTGTAACCCATAAGTGCTCCTTTCTACTCCTAACTCAAGCATCAGGCCGGAGAATCTCAGCTTAGTACACGAAATCCGTAGCACCAGCGAGGGTCCTGAAATACTGTTGGTAGATTTTTAACTGGACATTTTGCCCGGGCAACGTCGTTAGGCTACTGTTTTTTGTTTTTGTTTTTCAATTTCCAAATGCCAATGGATTATTTACGTATGCAACAATACACACGGGCGTCCGATCTCACTACCCAGAGACCAGGGTAAATTTTGTTGCTACAAGTCCACGTGAAAAATTCCCGGGGGCTTGAACCCGGGAACTCCAGCACTCGAGGCGGACACCATACCCCGAGACCACTCCGCCCCCTGGAAAGGTAACAATGATATGTCTGGAACAAATCAAGTTGCAGATGCTGTCGGTTCAGCAAAGCAATACTTTAAATGTCTAGCTGTCTTAGCTTCGATCCTAGACCAGTTGCCAATCAAGGTTTATGGCTTGGTCTACCCTGTCATGGCATTTAGCCTCTTGGTTGCATTTCCTCGCACCAGGATAAGGCTTGTACAATCTTAATTGTGCTTCTTTACTCGAACCTGTTGGCACAATGTGGGATGTCGGGTTTGGTGAGCGTAGTACGGTCTACTGTCATACAGTAGCTCAGTCATATCTGACTAGAGACGCGCTGTATATTAGCAGCTATAACATCCTTTTGTCTGGAAACCATAAGGCAAATGAAATAACGAGAGACCTAAAACCCCTAGAGAAGATAATTACAGACTGAAATGAAAAATATTGGCAGGACTTGGAGGCAACTGCAAAAGATAGCAAATGACGGCTTGGTGTGGTTTTGTTGATGACCTGTTCCCCAATGGTGAGATGAAGGTCATAAGTGAGACGAGAAGAGAGATATTAGCACATATTGAAAAGTTTTACTCCAGAGTGACGCGTCAAAACTTGTAACAGTATCTTTTTCTCTCTCCTGCAGTGTCTTCACGCCCCTCAGTTGCCAGGAAAGGACTACTCAGCTTAGTTCTGTCAGTAGCAAACTACGGAACGGAGTAATGAATACTGACTGAGTAAATGAGGTACTAACTCGGAACGACAGCGAGCATAGAGGAGCTCTTTTTTTTTTTTTTTGGAAGACACCGCTCAACGACACCACCAAGCATTAAAGCTGCGAGTGCTTCTTCATGTGTGCTTAACTTCAGCTCTACCCAGCTTGTTAGAATACTGTCAATCAAGAACTATAAATAGACAATTTATTTTGATAGTCGAATAACAACAATGTCATTGGATTTCAGCAAGGTCGATGGATAACAGAGATCGCTCTTAAATTTCGGGTGTGCTAATGCCGAAGTGGCGGCTTTAACCTCTACTAAGATGTGTATTTCTCGTCCTTAACTTAGGAACGTAAATTACAAGAACTCCAGAAGTCGGACTGAGTTTTCCTGCTGTTCGCTGGGGACACTTGTAATAAGGAAACCTTTTCCGGCTTTCGCAGCGTATTCATGCCTCTCACTACATACATCAGGGCCCCCCTTTTCCGGCTTTCGCAGCGTATTCACGCCGATCAGGTACATACATCACTTAGGGTAGGGAGCAGAGGGTGGGTGTTTGCCTCAGAGCAGGGGTTCCCAAACCACGGCCCGCGGGCCACTTGTGGCCCGCCAGATGTCAGAAAGTGGCACACGAGGCCTAGTTATTTAATATAACTCTTTAAATACGAGGATCCAGGGGAAAAAACAAACTATTCACGAATTTGTGCGATGACATTTCTTCATTTAAAATGAGACTACGACTGTTTATCTGACAGCTGACTGAAGGTACTTTAGAGGCGTTTCCAACTCTGAAGACGCTTGTGGTGGAAAAGAAATGTGACTTTTTATAGTACAAAGAAAAAGCTGAAATTCTTCTGGATATCTTTCAGTCGAGATTTCAAGAGTTCACAATAGAGGAGGATAATGTTGCCCTCTTCATAAATCCGTTCGTATTTCCTGATTCCAAGCTCTGTCAATTACAGCAAAACCTTCAGCACAGGGTAATTGATTTGAAATACAATTCTGCACTGAGATGTAAATTTCTGGAGCTGCCTGCTTCACCTTCAGCTGATCATATGATTTCATTCTGGCGACTATTGCCTGTCGAACAATTTGAACACTTGCGTTCATTCGCCCAGAGATATACATTTGTCGTTTTGGCACGACTTACAGATGCGAGCAGTCATTTTCCGCAATTATCGTTAAAAAAATTTTTTTTTTTAAACAAGCAACGTTCCAGACTCACCGACAGTAACCTAGCTGCGCTTATGACTTTGGGCACAACAGATTTGTGCCCAGACATTGATAAACTGACATCTGAACTTAAGTAACTGGTTATGAAGAACAGTTACAATTGTAAATTAATTCATTAATAGTGATTTTCGAAACTGATTTAAAATGTATTGTTAAATGAACTTTTGATTTTAAACCACACCCAAAAAAAAAAAAAAAAATGGCCGCAGTGTAGTACTGACACTGACTGCCTTTCAAGGTTTAGAAGTTTGTTGACGAAAGGGTAAGAAAGGTAAGAATGATATTGCACGACTTTTATAATTTTATAACGCTATGGCTCTCTTAACCGCCGAAAATAGTAGAAATGGCCCTCTGCTTGAAAAGCTTGGGAACCACTGCCTTAGAGTGAGGAGTGTTTAAAGCGGCAGCCGTGATAGCGTAGTAGTTTGACCCGCGAGCTCCGTCTTAGTAGTCATGGGTTCGGATCTGAGAGAAGCGGATTTTTAAAATTGAATTAAAAAGGAATATTATGAGGAAAAGACGGCAGGCGAGATCAAAACTATTTCATCCACAGAATGGAGATTGTTCTATAAATAGATGGGTCTGATACCTGAGGAGTGACAACGGGGCATTTCGCTTTTATTTTACTTAGAGCTTTAATGGAAGAGCTGCTGGCCGGGTAGCTAGAATGCAAGATTTTCTTCGGGAGACCCGGGTTCGAATCCCCGGTAAGGTGTGGATTTTTTTTTCTGTCGGAGGCAAACAGAAATCCCTAACCCTCATAGCACGCGGTGACTACACTAGCCAGGCGGCCTTAATTCCTCAGGCTCAAGACACCCCCTACGCCCTGTCCTACACCGCAAGGTGCTAAATTAGTAGGTGACAGGTTGTTGTTTTTTTTTCGCATATCCTTTACAGGACATCGCTGTCAACATCAGCATCTTTCAGCTGATTGTTGATTTCTTGGCTAGATTACGCTCAGTAGCTTGCCATTATTGCTTTCTGAGCGACAGGCCCACATACCCCGTAAGTTACCGACGCGGAGAGAACCGCTACCAATTCTCATGCACGTCACGTTACTCACAAGAGTATACAGGATTACGGAGAAAGTCGTGTAACGCCTTGGCCAGGGAGACCGGCAGATAAAGGTGTAGACAGAAGTAAATCGGTAAAGGTAATCTCAGAGCAGATTGTGCTATTGGGTGTGTGGACTGTTAGGCCATCGCATAATCTAGTTGACTTCATACGAGGTAAGGTGGCCGGATACCTTGCTCATCGCTTTTTCACCCCACAAAATTCCCAGAATATTTTAAAATTGCATGTTATTCTCTCGTGGTGTTGGGTCGGCGCCCTGAGCCGTGCTGGTTGGACAAGTTAATCTTGTATCCGCTGGGGATTAAACCCAGATCAATGTCTTGATAGGCAAACGATAGAGCAAGGAATGTTATTATAAAGGTTAATGATTTAAGATTTAAATAAATCACACACTAGAATCTGCATGGCACCTGGGGGAGAGTTTTACTAATGCATAGTTGATCGTGGATTAGTCACTTGTTCACATCCTATTTACAGGACATCGCTGTCAACACCAGCATTGTACTGCTGTTGTTGATGCCTTAGCAAGCCCATGTTCATTAGTTTGCCGTTGCTTTCTGAACGACCGGCTCACATACCAACACGTTAAGACCCAGCGCGACACGGTCTGTTGCCACGTCGGTCGCAGTTGTGTTTCGAACGCAGGTAAGCGGCTCACGAATTGTGTCCGCAAACCTTGAGCCATGGAGACCGGCATTAACTTTTTAGCTTCGAATAAAACCAAGTTTTCTCAAGTCTGACCGCAGGCGACTTGACCTAACAGTTAGAGATAAGAGTGGAATAAAGGACTCTTTCCGCGTCTTGGTAGGTATAGGATATATGGTGCCAACTCATATTTTCTGTATTTAGCACTCGATAGATGATGCGGTCAATATTGCACCGACTGCCTCTACGTCCCAGAATAGTCATTGGTACACCTAGAGGGCATTCTCCTAAACCTAAAAATGTGTTGTACGAATGTGTGGGAATAGTTGTGTGGATGTGTGTTGTATTTTTGTGAATGTGTGGTAATATGCGTGGATGTGTGTGTGAGTTGCTTGTGTGATGAAGCAAGCAGTCACGTATGTATGAGTATGGGTATGTGTGTGTAAGGGTGGGGAGATGCTGGAGGGTATATGTACAGTATTTAGGTAAGCTAAACTTAAGCTAAAACGTGACTTCACACCCCAGGAAAGGAGATAATGGAACAGACAGAAGAAGACATTGCAAGCTAATTGCATGGCTACAACTGGCGTGGGAGATCAATAGTGAAGCCCACAAATCCCAAATGGACAGGGTTTAATTGTGTATTCATTGACAAAAGATTAACTGAGCGCAGTTTATCGAGTCACTGCCGGACTAATCACATCGCTCATTTCACTAACTTGTTGATTCTTTATGTACTTCAGGTTTTTCGGTTGCCTCGAAAACGAAGGTTTATGTTACCTATGAATTGCTAACAATATAGAATTAACAATGATATTGACTGAAGTAGTATGATGACTGGCACCTTGCCGTCTTCATATACGATAGTTTGTAAAATGAAGTTATACCTCTCCATAACACAAAGCATGGGTTGAAGTTAGAGACCATGTATTTCTCATGCAGCGTGATTCCTTTCTCGACCTGCCTAGTTTATTCAAGAGGAAAGGTAACACTAATGCGCCTGGAACTAGGCAAGCTGCAAAAGCTGCCGGATCAGCATAGCAATAACTATCTGTCTGTCGGAAACTCGATCATAGACTAATTGCCGATCAAGACCTAGGGCCTGGTCTGCACTACCATGACATTAAGTCTTTAGGCTGCATTTCCTGACACTAGGATAAGGCTTGTACCTTCCCAATTGCGCTTTGCTACCAGAATTCGTTAGCACAATGTAGGGTGTCAGTTTTGGTAAGAGCTCCCAACATTCGACGGGAACAGAAAGCAGGTAGTGCCATCTATATACTTTCTGAATGTAGATAAATGCCCGTGTGTTACCGGAGCTCCAAAGAGGAAATAAAAATTAGAAACAATGTGTTATCCTGAGCAAGGCTACTAAATAAGTTTGGTGTGAGACCGGCTGCCTCCAGCTGTAGAAGAAGTCACCAGCCTCCAACCATCCATGAACCAGCCTACAAAGATATTTCCGTGAGAGGTTGGGGATCTATCCTCCCTTAGGAGTCTTAAAGACACAAGGAGAAGGGGAAGAAGAAGTATGGCCCAACTACGCATACATAACGTAAGATTCAGACCTTCGAGTACATGTTTTAAATGAATTATGTGCAACTGTTACAACGAATACACAGCATATGTTATAGGAGAATTATACTCATCTGCTTTTAAAATATACAACGCACCTGTTATAGGAGAAGCATACGCAACTGTTATGAAGTATACAACATATCTGTTATAGGATAATTATACGAATATGTTATAGAGTATACAAAACACGTGTTATAAGACAGTGGTTCTCAACGGTTTTTTTTTTTTTTGCCCATGCACCGCTTTACCATATGTTCAGAATGTCATCCACCCCCTCCCCCTCTTGTTCGTATTTTCTCCTTATAATTCCCCCCCTACCCTGCCTTACACAATATACATAAAAATGGAAGCTAAATTTAATAACATATACTAGAACAAGTCTAGACGTCTACATAAATCGTGATTTGCGGGTCTACTTATGTTATAAAACGAATTTCATAAAGGTGAGAAGTACAGAACCGTAAAAATTGGAGGGAAAAACAATATCAAGTAATCGGTACTTATATTAACGCGATCCTGAAATAATCTTAATTCCCCTCCCCCACCCCCATGTAACCCCTAAAATTTCCCCCCCTGGGGGGGGGGGGGAGATTCTCCACCAGTTGAGAACCACTGTTATAAGAGAAGTATACGCATCTGCTATAAAGTATATAACACACATATTGTAGGAGAATTATGCGCATCTTTTATAAAGCATACAAAACACATGCTATAGGAGAAGTATATGCATCTGTTTTAAAGAATACAACACACATGTTATAGGAGAATTATACACCACAGCCTTGGATAAGGTCTGTGTTCATCTGCCATTTATGTCATGTGACCAAGCCATCAAGGTATATATCTCTCCGCATTTCCTTTGTACTTTTCCCATCACTTTTGTGTGTTTCCATCAAAGCATGTGTTATAAAATAAAACACAAACCAAATATTATAGAATCTGAATACATGTCGTGAAATCCACAAAACACATTTCATAGAAGAATTATGTTCATGTGTTATAAAACACACAAAACATGCGATTATTTTAAAGATAGAAACAAACACTTACATTGGCAATTTCAACACATCAAACAAGGTGTTAGACAGGGTTGTGTAATATCACCCGTTCTGTTCAAACTGAACAGGGAAATAATCATGCGGTCTATACAAGACATGGCAGGAATGTCTGTTGCTGGGCTTAATGTAAACAGCGTCCGTTATGCTGATGGCATAGTTTCCGTTACAGAATATGTGTAACGCAGTAAAAAGAAATGATACAAATAATTACAACAGAAAGTCAAAATAAACAACTAAGTCTAAATAACAGACAAACATAAGTAATTGTTATTACAAAGAAAACCTGTTTACTCAAAAGCAACCTCAAAGTTAATGGAACCATTCTGAAACAAATCAATGCATTTATGTTTGTGGGTACTTTAATAACAGCAAATAGAAGATGTAGTAAGGATGTTAAAAACAGATTATTAACATTAAAAACAGCATTTCATGATATGAAGAATATTCTCTGCAATTTGTTTGTGTCAATGTAGATGGGGAAAAGAATGTTGAAGATCTACACTGAGCCAATCCTGATGTACTGAAGCCAATCATGGACAATTAGCAGACAAGAGTGGAATTATATGGATGCTGACACGGTGCTGTTTTATAGAAGAGTGAAGTAGCACTGTGGATAGATTGAAAGAGCAATGAAGATATCTTGAAAGATGTTAACTCGCACATAGAACGGGTTACTCACGTCAGAATTCCACTGTCTGTGGGCAGGTCTTGAGAAGAGAAGAGCTGAAGTATGTCGTCACAACGGGAAGGTTGGAGGGAAGGAAGACGGTATGAGACCCAGAAAACAGATGTGAGAACAGTTTGAGACGTGGAGGAACGTCAGTATCCGAAATGATTGGAATCATACGAGACAGAGAGCTGTGGACAAACATGATCGGCAACTCCACACAGTATGACTATAAGAAGATTGGCAGTACATGAGACAGAAGGTTGTGGACAGACATGATCACCAACGCCACACGGCATGGACTAGAAGAAGAAGAAGAAGAAGAAGACGAAGAAGAAGAAGAAGAAGAAGAAGAAGAAGAAGAAGAAGAAGAAGAAGAAGAAGAAGAAGAAGAAGAAGAAGAAGAAGAAGAAGAAGAAGAAGAAGAAGAAGAAGAAGAAGAAGAAGAAGAAGAAGAAGAAGGAGGAGGAGGAAGAGGAGGAGGAGGAGGAGGAGGATGAGGAGGAAGAAGAAGAAGAAGAAGAAGAAGAAGAAGAAGAAGAAGAAGAAGAAGAAGAAGAAGAAGAAGAAGAAGAAGAAGAAGAAGAAGAAGAAGAAGAAGAAGAAGAAGAAGATAGGCCAACAGGAACCCAATCAATCTCGCTCTTAAACTTCCCGTGAGCTGATGCTGAGATAGCGGGTTCAACCCCTACTATGGTAAGTTAGACTAAAATGTTGACTTACGGACGTAAATTACAAGTACCTCAGAATTCGGGGTGGATTCGTCAGATGGTGAGAGACACTGGTAAAAGGTAAAGATAATCCACATGTGGAAATGTGGTTTCTGAAGTGAATGCAAATAATAATATGGACAGATAGAAAAACCAACCACTAAGTCCTACAAGAAACAAATGAAAATAGTAAACTGATTAGAGAAATTAGACGTAGACAGGCAATATTTTTTGGACATGTTATGAGAAGAAATAAATTAAAGAACTTGTTGACAACTGGCAAAATCGAGGGGACGAGAACAAAGGGAAGACAGGGTAGTAAATGCCTGGATGGTTTGACCATGTGTCATGGTCAAGACAAGAACACTGAGCTGATCCACGACTCTGGTGATCAAGTGAAATGGCGAATCATGACCGCCCACGCTTACCGGCATGGCACATGATGGATGGATGGAATCCACACTAGCGAACGCAACAACAACAACAATATCAATAGTAAAGCTTTGAACGATTGCCTGATTTGGGCATTTAAAAACACGATCCCCAAGAGGACAGCTAAATGCAACAGGAGATGAGGAGGACAAAGAAACCCTGGAATTAGAACACCAACAAATTGTCTTCCACGGCATTTCTACATCATCATCTTCCACTTTGCGGTCAAGCGTTGTGAGGGAGAATGGTTGATGTTGCAGTGACCTATTAGTAGAACTGGATAGTGTCATTCAGTATGATTGCCTTTGATATTGTCAATCCATGTTCTTCTCTGGTGCCCTCTTGCTCTCGTAACAGGTCTTCTTTGGTGTAGCACCAGTCCTGTAACTGATGGTGTTGCATTCTAGCGAGATTGTCCAACCATTTGATTTTCTGCATTTCACTGTATGTGGAACAAGATGTTGATTATCACTATCAGACTTATAACATCATTTCTTACACGGTCACGGATAATTAACTTAGCAGCTCTTCTCGTGTCGCAGATAATGGTTTTGTGTAATTATGATTAGGATGAAAGCAATGGCAAACTATTGAGCGTAATCTTGCCAAGAAATGAACAAACAGCTGAAAGATGCTGATGTTGACAGCGATGTCCTGTAAAGGATATGCAAACATCTTTTTATGATTAGGATAATGTCCATGATTGACATTGATAACAAAGGGTTGGTATGAATATGCTATTTAGTATCTGTCATTGTCCGAACATTGTCTGTATGGATGTTTCGGTATATTTCTGCACCAGTGAAGATGTATATGGAATTAAAAACAGAATGGTACACAACAGATAACCAAAGAATGGAATTATCAGGACGCTTCATGTGCTGGCTGGCCATTTACTCATCAGTGCGCACATATTACAAAATGTGGTGGTCCTAGCACTTCACATACCCACAGTCCGTCTGCTACGGGCCTTCTTTCCCGACAGCACAAAGTGTGTAGTTAGTGTGCTTTCTTGTGTAGCACAGTGTAACACTCTATCGTCTGTCAACACGGCAAGGTGCCAGCACGAGATCTTAAGTACTTGATGATAATGATCGAAATGACATTGATGGAATTATCCTGACAATTGGGAATATAGGAGGTCCCTGAGTGGTGATTTTAACAGTGTTGTGCTCTTGGGATCCACAATTGGGGTTACAGGTTGATAAACTCCAGATAAACTAATGGCTAATGTTGTGAAGAAACGCCTAATCCTGTGGTTAATTACGCCCAACGGATTGAATTATGGTCTCAAAGTTCAATGATCAGAATGTAAAGAGGCATCCTGTGCGGCTTCAATTTCACATTCAGTCGTTTGAATAAAGCGGTGTCGAGCGGTTTACGTGCAAAGAACGGGAAAATGACTTGGATTTATCCCAAGGAAAAAAAATTAGAGCAAAACTCGAAAACAAAAACAGATCAATGAAAAGGCCAACTAGAACCCGCGGGGAGTTAGAGAAAAGCTAATGCCATCGTCGCTGATGAGGTCATTGTTGTGCGGAGCAATGGATCTTCAAATATTCGTGGTCAGAACGTAGCTGGTGTTGAAAACAGACATGTTTCGTTCATGATATTATCTTTTCGCGGTTTATAGTCTAAGTGTCTTTGGTTATTTGAGCCTTGGTTAGATATGACTGAGAAACCGCATGATGCACATGGCTGTCCTTGTTTCGTGTTGTCTTCTTTTCTTTCTGTTGAGACAGTTTTCTTTAACCCAGGGTAAGGCGTGTTGTTGTTTATCACCGCGTGTTGCTGCCTGAAGTCTCTCAGAAAGAATGTGTCAGAACTTTGATGAATGTAAATACATTTGCTTTGTCTTTGCAGGACTGTGCCAACTTCGGCAGCACATATTGGCTGTTTGGGATTGATTAGAGTTGGGGTCAACATAGAACCTGTACTGTTGTATGGATGTGAAGCGTGAACAATGAGCAGGCAGGCTGAAAAACATCAGATGACTGTGGAAATGTGATTTATGAGGAAAATGCAAAGAACACCATGAACAGACGGAAAAACCAATGACAATGTCCTACAAGAAACAAATGAAAACCGTAAATTGATTAGAGAAATTAGTCGCAGACAGGCACAGTTTATTGGCCACGCCATGAGAAGAAATAAATTTGAGAACTTGGTAATAATTTGCAAAATCTAGCGGAAGAGAACAAGGAGAAGGCAGAGAAGTAAATAGCTCGACCACGTAGTATGGTCGAGACACGAGCACAGAGCTGATCCACGACTCTGGTGATCATGTGAGATGGCGAAACATGACCGCCTCGCTTTTCGGCATAGTACATGATGATGATGAGGTAATTTACCTTCAGCAGGATGCCATGGTCGGCTCACCTGGCCTAGGGATGTAACGTCTTTCTCCGTACTCTCGTGAGTGGCATGACGTACGGCGAGAATCTGTAGGGGTTCTGGCCGCTGCCGTGACTTACGGGGTATGTGAGCCGGTCGCTCAGAAAGCAAACTACTGAGCGTAATCTTGCCAAAAAAATCAACAATCAGCTGAATGATGCTGATGTTAACAGCGATGTCCTGTAAAGGATATACGAAGAAAAAAAAAAGGTTGCCATAACGATGAAAAGACTGTAACAGTGCTATATAAAACCTGTAGTATTGTATGGATTTGAAACGTGAACCTTGAGCAGACGTGCTGACAAATATGTAATAGCAGTGGAAATGTGGTTGCTGAGGAAAATGCAAAGAAAGCCATGGACAGACAGAAAACCCAATGATCTAGTTCTACAAGAAACAAATGAAAACCGCGAATTTACTAGAGAAATTAGACTTAGACAGTCAAGATTTGTTGGGCACGTTATGAGAAGAAATAAGAAGAGAACCTGGTGACAACAAGCAAGATTAAAGAGAAAAGAACCTCAGGAAGGCAGAGAAGTGAAAATCTGGATGTCTTGACTACATGGCATCATCGTGTGTGTTTGTGTGTGTGCACGCGCGTGCGCGCGTGCGTGCGTGTGTGTTTTTTTCTTTCTTTAGATGTGTGAGCACAACCTCAGAACTACTGAAGATAATAAACCCCAATAGAAAATAACAAGCGCCCACGACCAATGCGTCTGGCCAATCCTGCGTGACTTGCCAGCATATGATCTCCTGGCAAGCCAGGGGCATCCACTGCCTTATCTTTATTATGCACATAATTTGGCACGTACCTATATATGATGAATGTTACTGCATTTTCCTGTATCTCGCTATTTCTGATGCTGATATATTTATGCTGTTTTCTTTGATTCTTCGTAAGCGTTCTGCAAAGCCAATGAATATAATCAATTCCATTAGAAAGGGCCCATATTTTTGGACTGTTATTTAGAAATTGCATTGCTGATATAGACGTGGTAGAGCAGTTGTTAGCACTCTGGCCCTGGATGTCATGTGTTCCTGGTGTTTCTCTGCTATCCATATTGACAGGTATATTGTGCTTTAACCCCCATCGACATAACTGCACCCGGCAAATTCTCACACATATTCTATCCCACTCTTCTGAAGCCCCCGAAGCATTCACATGCTGAATACTCCAGCAGTAAGGTTGTCAGTATCCCACCTGGACTTTCCTCCATGCCCCGAGTACTAATCAGACCCTCCAACCACTCCCATATAAGGATGCTTGAAGATCTACAAATTGATAGAAAGGCCTTAGACTTGTAAAAAAACATATTGGAAACAACAAGCTGCCTTAAGAACTGATAATGAAGTATGTCAATATCAGTCTCTTAGGAGAGGTGTGAGACAGGGATGTGTATGCCTCCAGGTTATTTTTTTTTCCCCTGTACAGTGAAAATATTTTCAGAAACACAGAAGATATGGAAGGAATCAGCATTGGGGGACGATGCATCGAATAACATTAGATATGCAGATGATAGTCTTAACTGCAGACAATGAACAGGATCTGCAACATTTAGTGATTCGATTGTTGCACATGGTGAACAACTAGGGTTAGAATTGAATTGTAAGGAGACACAGATTATGGTCGTCACTGGGAAGAAGGAAATACCACAATGTAATATACAAGTAAATGGGCATATTCTTAAACAAGTGAATCGGTACAGTTATCTCGGAACAGTCATATCATCTGACGGGAGATGCCTTGAAGTAATTAGAACAAGCGTTGCCATTTCGAAGGCAGCCTTTTGCAAGATGAAAACCATACTGATCAATAAAACGATATCAATTGAAACGAGGAAAAGATTGTTGAAGTGCTACATAGAACCTATACTTTTGTATGGATGTGAAGCATGGATAATGAGCAGACAAGCTGAAAAACATCTGATGGCTGTGGAAATGTGGTTTCTGAGGAAAATGTAAAGAATACCATGGACAGACAGAAAAACCAATGAACAAGTCCTTCAAGAAACAAATGAAGATCGTAAACTGATTAGAGACATTAAATGTAGACAGTCAAACTTTTTGGGGCATGTTATGAGAAGAAATGAATTGGAGAACTAGGTGACAACTGGCAAGATCGAAGGGCAGAGACCAAGGGGAAGACCGAGAAGTAAATACCTGGATGGCTTGGCCACGTGGCATGGTCGAGACAGAAACACGGAGCTGATCGACGACTCTGGTGATCGAGTGAGATGGCAAAACATGACCGCCCACGTTTATCGGCATGGCACATGACGGATGGAACCACCACCCCCCCCCCCCCCCACCCCACTCCCCCCCCCCCCCACCCCCACCCTAGCCGTTCCCTTCCAACATGGACACACAATCCATTCAGCTACACACTCCTCCCAGCCCCAGAGTTTCCCCCACACCATCAGCTCCGTCATAAAGAATGCCAGAGGGACAACGGCAGCCAATCTATCAGAATGTTCAAAGCCTCGCACACCTATCATCATCATCATCATCATCATCATCTTCCACTTCTGCCGTCAAGCGTCGTGGGGAGGAATAATGTGCGTTCCAGCGCCCGGTGGACGGCACTGGATACTATCATTCCGTGTGGTTGTACAATGTCTCTGATGTAGTCAATCCATTTTCTTCTTGGAAGTCCTCATGGTAGTTGCTGATGGTGCATTCTAACGACATGGCCAAACCACTTGATCTTCTGTCTTTCAATAAAAAAAAAATGGATGATGTGCTCATATTCTCCGTCATGTCAGCGATGTCAGCCAGTCCACCAAAAACTGCCAGTGGTTACTTGTACTTTTTGAAGCACACCCTGTGAGTCGGCCACATGTTCGGCCGCGCTACATATCCACCACCGACAGGCTGCCGCCACAGCCTCAACCCCTACCCTTATGCCAGATTCGGCAGCAGCACAAGCCAAACTCTCTCCTCCTAAACAGTGCCCATCAGTCTTTGCAACAGTCTCACCCTCTAAAGTTTAGCTTCCTGCAACTATAGTTCTATGCGATGCTTCATTGTTAATGAACACTATGACCCATTCTTCTCCACGGGTCACCTCCTCACTCAATACACGGAGTGACAGTGAATATATTAAGCCTGTGCTGCCCATGACCTTCCTCTCTTCAACCTCTGTTTCAGTGCATCATTCAGTCTCCTAATGAGAACTCTACTTATCCGCCGCAATATCAAGGCACATTCAGACATAGAGCATCGTTTACCTGTCAAATATGGATAGCAGAGACAGTATAAGTTGCAAACTTATAATAGATGAATGCCTTGGGTCATCCACTGGGAGGAGGAGGAGGTGGAGGAGGAGGAGGAGGAGGAGGAGGAGGAGGAGGAGGAGGAGGAGGAGGAGGAACAACCAAAATAACAAATTCGAAACAGTTTTACTTGTGTATTACTCCGGACAAATTCTAAGCCACGACATAATGCACTGGGATTGCCATTTCCCAGCAAATTATGAAAATGTCTATTCATGAAACACCATGACAGTTTGTTGTCTACAGTGTGTTTTCTTTTACACCGATACGTGTTACCTCTGTGTGTCAGTGTGTGTGTGTGTGTGTGTGTGTGTGTGTGTGTGTATGTTGTGTGTGTGTGTGTGTGCGTGTGTGTTGGTATGTGTGCATTTAGCTTGATTTTCAAGGCACTGGTGGTCGGTTTGTCAAGCGTAATTTGCACTCGCTTACCACTATATGGAACTAATAGTATGTTGTTTGAGTGTGTGTTTGTGTGCATGCTTGTGTGTGTGTGTGTGTGTGTGCGCGCGCGCACGCGTGTATGTGTAATGAGTGAAAGGTGAGTGCTGGGCACGAAGAATATAAGACTCGTCTTTGAAGATTCGTTCGTTCGTTTGTGTCTGCTTTGCCTGCAAGACTGTTATCCTCTCTGCCAACATACTTTCTCCCCCACAGCATAAATGACAGCAAGATTCTCTACGCCAATGGTTCTCAGCCTTTTTTGGCTGGTGCCCCCCTTCACCATATTTTCAGAACATCATTCCCCCCCCCCCTTTCGTATTTCCTACCTAAAAATTTGGCCCGTGCCCCCCTTCACCATATTTTCAAAACGTCATTCCCCTCGTATTTCCTATCTAAAAATCCCCCCCCCCCCTGTTACGCAGTATACGTAATAATGGAAGCTAAATGTAAAAAAAAAAAAAACAGGTCTAGGCGTCCACATAAAACGTGATTTGTGGGTCTACTTACTTTATACAATGAATTTTAGAAGGGTGAGACGCACAGAAGCGTAAAGTATAAAGGGAAAAACAATATCAAGTAATCAGTCCTTGTATTAAAGCGATCTTGAAATAATCTTGATTCCCCCCCCCCTCCCCGGAAACCCTAAAATTCCCCCCTGGGGGGGGGGGACTTCCCCACCGGTTGAGAACCACTGCTCTACGCCCTACCGTTCTCCCTTATCCATCTACATTAGTCTCCGCGTCTTTCTTTGTTTCTTTGGAATGCTTCCAAATGGCTGTCATTTGCAGTCTACATACAGTACACTATATATCCTCTACTTGGGTATTCTCAACCTCTGATTATCTTGTAATGCCATTAGTCAATTCTCGGTAGGCGGCCCACTCAGTTCTAACATTTAGCTGTTGCGTGCAGTTCGTATAATATTTACCTCCCCTTGTTTACATATCAGTTGCGTGCAGTTCCATTAATAATTATCTCCCCTCGATTATCCGTCAATTGGGTTAATGTCTGCTGTTCTTTGTTTTTCCTTAACCAAATGTATTCCAGGGCTACAGTGGTATTCTGGTTAGCCCGTTTGCTAACCAAGACAATGTTCCTGGTTCAAACTTAGAGTAGCAGTAACATTTGTTCAGGACTATAGCAACTGGTAGATGTTTATCTGTCTGTCTGTCTGTCTGTCTGTCTGTCGATCTATCTTTCCATCCACCCATCCGTCCGTCCATCCGTCCGTCAGTCCATCCGGCCGTCCGCCCATTCTTCCATCTGTCTGTCTGTCTGTCTGTCTGTCTGTCTGTCTTTTTCTCTGTCTGTCCGTCTGTCTTTCTCTCTGTCTGTCTATCTCTCTGTCTGTCTATCTCTCTGTCCGTCTATCTACCGATCGACCTATCGATCAGTTGGTCGGTCGGTCTGTTTATGTATTTGCACACAGACACATACACACCCACACACGCGCGCACACACACACACACTCACACACACACACACTTCCCAACCGAACAGCAGTACATATTAGAGTAGCTGTCACCGTTTAATCCAGTGTGAGCGATGGTGTATGCTTCCATGTGTTTTGTTTTATTGTTGCCCTTGCCTACACAACAAGAATAAACGCTGAGCATGCAGATGTCTGTACGGGAGATGCGATAGCTTAGCAGCAAGACGCCCACCTGCCGTACCGTGGTCTTGGGTTCGAGCCGCATCAAGGCGATTTTCAATTTAAAACACTGAACTGGGCTCCCGGGGCCACCAGGCCTAAAATGGCTACCAGGAAATGCCAACAGCCGACCTGATACCGACCACATCATCCACTGAGTGCCGTTTGGTCTATAGAAACATGGGTCTAGTAACATATATCCAATGTGTAAATGGGACCTTTACTTTTATAAATTGATTCAGTGCCAAGGGATAATTTTCACCAAATGTGAACTCCCATTTGGACTGAAGGACGATATATTGCTATACTAGGGTTATCGTGTTATTTGTTTTGTTTCGTACGAGGGTAAGACAATAAGTAAGTCACAAATGGCTGTAGAAAAACAACTAAATATGATAACTTGAAACTAGTTTATTTTTATACATACATTGTCCCTTTATTTCTAGACATAATTTCCACCAACATTGATGCACTTATCCCATCGTTTTATCAGTCCTCCCAAACCGGCTGCATAGAACTGCGTGCTCTGTTTTCTAAACCACGTTTTCACTTCACATTCACCTTCGGCGTCATTCGCGAAATGTCTCCCACCAAGGTTGGTTTTCAGTGTTTATGCTGACGAATGTTTATCCTGTAAAGCGGTGCATAGCTGGGTAGAAAACGTTACTCGGGCGAGTCAGCGAGTCAATAAGTAAGTCACACAGTTCTGTGGAATGACAGGTAAATGAAAACAAAGCACGCAGCTCTATGCAGCCCGTTTGAGGGGACTGATTAAACAATGGGATAAGAGCATCAATGTTGGTGGAAATTATGTCTAGAAATAAAGGGACAATGTATGTATAAAAATAAACTAGTTTCAAGTTATCATATTTAGTTGTTTTTCTACAGCCATTTGTGGCTTACTTATTAACTTACCCTCGTAATATAGTCCACAATTTCAATACGCTGTGAACGGAAATTTACATTGTAATATTAGTCCATTTGATTGTTTATCGTGTCTAGTCTTATTCCACTCTTTGTTTGGCGCCTAATCATTTGATTCAGGTGTGTTTAACGTGTTTCTGACATACTGGTTCATTACCATAACTAGTGTTGTCGTGCAGGTCTGTGCTATCACCCAGTCTAGAAATATTATATAATGATATTCTCAAGGCTTTTGTTATTATTTTCATTCCCTCTGTTATTATTATCAATGCAACTGTTATTATTCTCAATACATCTGTTATCATTCTCATTGCATCTATTATTATTCTCAAGGCATCTGTTATTATTCTCAATGCATCTATTATTATTCTCAAGGCATCTGTTACTATTCTCACAGCATTTGTTATAATTCTCAATGCATCTGTTATTATTCTCAAGGCATCTGTTATTATTCTCTGGTACTATTGATGTTGAAACTCTTCCCTGGCTGCTGAGGATGGGGACAGAGCACCTATGGGAATGTCCCGAATGCTGTGATGTCGGTTCTTAGATCAATCAATCAATCAATCAATCGGTGCATCTGTTATTATTATCATTGTACCTGTTCTTATTTTCACGGCATCTGTTATTATTCTCATTGCATCTGTTATAATTCTCAAGATATCTTTTATTATTCTCAAGGCATCTGTTATTATTCTCATTGCATATGCTATTATTCTCAAGGCATCTATTATTATTCCCAGTGCGTTGTGTTAGTATTCTCATTGTATTGCATCTGTTATTATTCTCACACGTATATGTAAAGACAAAATTGTATACGTATATTTATTACGTTTATTGTGTGATGGAATTGTATACGTGTATTTAATATATATATATATATATATATATATATATATATATATATATATATATATATATATATATATATATATAGTGATGTTGTGTTGTGGTATGTTGTGTATGTGGTATATGGTATGCAATTGGTATGCTGTGGTATGTTATGTTATGTCTAACGGCGTCTCTGCACATCGGACATTCCTACTAGTACCCAGTCCTCCGATGCAGCAGTTGTAGCTTAAGGGATAGTGAGACGGGCAGTTGCATAATTCCCCGACATACAGAGTGGACGGTTCGAAATCAGCTGCTGGAAATTTTGAAGCAGACCGTTTGCGTTGATTTCAATAATATGAGGTGTCAGCCGTTCAGAAAGGCAAACTAATGAACTAACATTGTATAGTAAAATACAAACAGCTAGTAAATGCTGGAGTTGATTTGGACAATGAGCAGTCAAGCTCATACGTGGTTATGATATTACGTTCACTGTCTCTAAGCCACAGAGTCACGTCAAATTATCTACAGCTTGTGTGAACCCATTGTTCCGGGCAGGTCAGCAACGTGTGGTCACGTCAAACTATCTACAGCTTGTGTGAACCCATTGTTCCGGGCAGGTCAGCAACGCGTGGTCACGTCAAACTGTCTACAGCTTGTGTGAATCCATTGTCCCGGGCATGGTCCACGGAGACCTGTCAGCAACGTGTGGTCACGTCAAACTGTCTACAGCTTGTGTGAATCCATTGTCCGGGGCATGTTCCACGGAGACCTGTCAGCAACGTGTGGTCACGTCAAACTGTCTACAGCTTGTGTGAATCCATTGTCCCGGACATGTTCCGGGTATGCAAGGAGAAAACTGAGCACGACAAAAGGGCTTTAAATGCAATTATCACTGGGATACTGAAAATGGTCAGAGGGAACTTAATTATCATCATTATGTACCGTGCCGATCAGCGTGGGTGGCCATATTTCGCCATCTCACCAGAGTCGTGGATCAGCTCTGTATTCTAGTCTCGATCTTGTGCTCTGTATTTTTTACTAGATTATGTAATGTGGCCAAACACTCGTTTGTTAAGCTGTCTCTCTATTCTACCAATGTAGAAGGCCTGGCATCTACATGTGAATTGGTAAATACAATTGTTTGTGGCGTACAGAGGAACAGGCTCTTTGACTGTGTCAGAACACATACCCCAATGGGTCAACAAGATACAACACACAGGAGATGCTAGCCTCGTGGGGCCGACACACCGGAAGCTCCCGGCGTCTTCAATTAGTAGGCACATTATCGAAAGCGGCCATGTGGTGGACAGAGACTGCCCTTCGCATGTTGTTTAACACACACAATACTCGCTTCTTAAAGTTTGCAGAAGCAATTATGATCAATCAACGCAAGCCAGAATTGTGTAAACAGAAAGACATGTTAGTCAGCTTAAAATTACCGTGGTAGATCATTGACATTACTGTGCGAATATGTGTATATTTCAACTTGAAGGATTTATCTAGTTAATTCACGTAAGTTGTGTGATTTCTGCAGTATGTACCTGACGAGATGCAGCGAAATATGCCAGGCAATAAATCGTGCAATCTATTGTTTGTGTCTTCGTTATTCAAATTCACTACGGGAAAACATTGTTTTGAATTTCTTCATAGTATATCTATCTGTTCTGATTTCATCACTACAAGTGTCCTTTCGACTGACTTAGGCGATCCGGCGGCGATCTCTAACAGAGTGTATCATTTTGCGTGTGGGTACGGTTCCGTGCTATGACAAAAGGCTGTCCATAATGTTCCTTCATTGTCCTCCTCTATCTCTCTCTGTATAGATCTTTCCAATTATCACAACACGCTTCATTTCCGAGGCCTCGGGAGACTGTCTTGCTTATTTACTGGCCGAGTGGCTTAAAATTCCGGGTTCTCCTTCGGGAGACTGGGTTCGAATCCTTGGTAAGGTGTGGATTTTTTTTTTTTCTGTCGTGGGAAAAAAGAAAACACTAGCCTGCAAAGTTCCTGGCGACTGCACTAGCAATGCGGCCTTAATTCAAGACCCCCTTATCCTACACCGCAAAGTATAGGGTGTACTTATAATGGCTGTGCAGTGTTTGAAAATATTGCTGGCCCAAGTTTTGTATTCACCCTCTATAAAGTTTATGCAACATAATAGGTGGATACAAAGCTTGGACCGGCAATATTTTCAAACACTAGACAGTCATTAAAAATACAGATTAGTTATCCAGGAATATTTGAACTGGTCCTGCGAATCATGCAGGGATCTTTCTCCAGCCTCATATGACGAATTGTATAAGATTTTCTCATTTTATAACTCCGGTCAGTTCGACTAAAATGTTGACTTCTCGTCCTTGACTTGGGAGTGTAAATTACAAGTACCTCAGAAGTCGAAGTGGGCTCGCCTGATAGCAAGGGACACTGGTAATCGGGAAACCTAATCCACACACAAACATCAGTCCAGTGCCCTTGAAGTAATAGTATGTGTGTGTGGATTACACTTGAGATCAAAACGAGCGAAGACACATAAATAAATACCATGCAGTGTTTGCTTGTCGTATTCCATTCTTATCACATTCTTGTGCCTAATACACTGGACAGTTGCACTAAAATGTTGACTTCTCGTCCTTAACATGGGGACGTCAATTACAAGTGCCTCAGAAGTTGGAGCGGGTTTCGCCTGATGGCGAGGGACACCGATAACAGGGAAAGCTAATCCACACTCAAAATTCAGTCTGGTATTACTACAACAAAATGTTT
The DNA here is from genome assembly GCA_963921405.1 of Cepaea hortensis. Classification (NCBI taxonomy): domain Eukaryota; kingdom Metazoa; phylum Mollusca; class Gastropoda; order Stylommatophora; family Helicidae; genus Cepaea; species Cepaea hortensis. Next base: position 23,119,224 of record OY992885.1, on the reverse strand, counting down.
TACAGGACATCGCTGTCAACATCAGCATCTTTCAGCTGATTGTTGATTTCTTGGCAAGATTACGCTCAGTAGTTTGCCGTTGCTTTCTAAGCGACCGGCTCACATACCCCGTAAGACACCGACGCGGCGCGAACCGCTATCGATTCTCGCCGTCGTCATGTTATTCACGAGAGTATACGGAATTACGTAGAAAGTCGCTAACCCTAGGCCAGGGAGACCGGCCCGGTACTACTAGAATCAGCATTTATGGACTACGCTAGCGTTCAAAGAGAGCTAGTGGAACAACAACAACAACACCAATACCAACAACAACACCAACAACAACACTAACAGCAACACCAACAACAACACTAACAACAACATTAACAACAACACCAACAACAACAACACCAACAACACACCAACAACAACACTAACAACAACAACACCAACAACAACAACACAACACCAACAACAACAACACCAACAACAACAACAACACCAACAACAACAACACCAACAACAACACCAACAACAACACTAACAACAACACCAACACAACAACACCAACAACAACAACAACACCAACAACAACACTAACAACAACATTAACAACAACACCAACAACAACAACACTAACAACAACAACAACACCAACAACAACAACAACACTAACAACAACATTAACAACAACACCAACAACAACAACAACACCAACAACAACACTAACAACAACATTAACAA
>OY992885.1:23111001-23116001 GCA_963921405.1 Cepaea hortensis | reverse complement strand
TCCCAGACCACACACTGTTTCTCCATTGTACACGCCGTAAGGAAGGAGAAAAGACAAATAACAGTAATGAACTCACTCGGCAGCAATTTGAAAGAGAACTAATTTACTAAACAAACACATCAGTATCACGAAATGTGAATAAAAATATACAATTCAGTCCGTTATATATGTACCTGCTGAGAATCAATAATGGCATACTGAATAGTGCCCTTATTGACGTAGGAATCCAATAGGGAAGGCCATGGCTGAGACAAGGAATGATGGTGACATAAATTAGTGGAGACGACGGAGTTCCCAACTCGGGGATAGATGAACTATCGACCTACAGTCTCGGCGCCGGAGGAGACAGTAATTTTGATTAAAGACATCGACGAATGCAAACAGGGCTCTTTGCAACATATAATTATAAGTACGAAAGTTATAATTATGGTCCGTTGTGTTTCTATGTAATCGCAATCTCTGTCAGATTTTTATTGTCAGTCAATTTCTCATTTTTGTCCTGAGTCATTAAGATCATTATCTTCATCATTATGGTAATTACTTTCTTGTTCTTGTTCTTGTTCTTGTTCTTGTTCTTCTTTTTCTACTTCTTCTTCTTCTTCTTCTTCTTCTTCTTCTTCTTCTTCTTCTTCTTCTTCTTCTTCTTCTTCTTCTTCCATCGGCTCCTCCACCTCCTTCTCTTCTTCTTCGTCTTCTTCTTTCTACTCCTCCTCTTAATTGTTCTCTTCTTCTTCTTCTTCTTCTTCTTCTTCTTCTTCTTCTTCTTCTTCTTCTTCTTCTTCTTCTTCTTCCTCTTTTTCTACTTTGTACTCCTCCTCCCTAACGTAAGAATCCCAGCCTCTATGAGTATTTGGACACGACCACTACGCAGGTAGCCAATCCTGCTAGCCACTGTACCACCGTGACTCCATACAACTCTTTCAATATTCTCCCCATATTGTTCATCTGTCTCTCTCTGCTCTCTGTGTTTCTTTAGGTCTCCCTCATTCACTTGCCCTGCCGGCTCCAGAAAAACGACTTTCTAGTGTTAATATTCTCAGCTTGTCTCAATCGGTTCTTTATCCATAGCCACGGTCATTCCCTCACGTCTTGATTCGGAGGAACCTGATTTGTTTTCTCCCTAAGTTTCGCATTGGCGATTCTGTCATGCCAGTTTAGCCTCTCTGTTCTGCTCAGGAACAGATTAAATGGTTGAGCTACCTCACAAGAACGCTCTGGTACCGTCCGCCACAAAGAGCCACATTGATGAAATGTAAAGGATACAAAGCAAGGGAAAGACCACGTACAATATGGAGAATTGGTTATCAAGAACAACCTTTTTTTGCATATCCCTTACAGGATGTCGCAATCAACATTAGCATTTTTCAGCTGCTGTTGATGTACTAGGCAAGATTACGCTCAGTAGTTTGCCATTGCTTTCTGGGCTACCGGCTCACATACCCCGTACGTTACTAACGCGGTGAGAACAGCTACCGATTCCCGCGCAGGTTACGTTACTCACGAGAATATACGGGATTACGGAGAAAGACCCATAGGCTAGAGAGACCGCCATAACAACCTTAGAGAAATGAATGCCAACTTACAAAGAGCATTAGAAAGAGCCCATAAAAGATCATTATATCGCTCCTCTCTCTCTCTCTTCCCCCCCCCCCCTTTCCCCCACCCTCCTCCAAACAATACATTGAAGTAAAGTACTAAGACTGAGGGGGCTGAGTGGTTTCGAGGTATGGTGTTCGCCTCGAGTGCTAGAGGTTCTGGGTTCAAGCCCCGGTGAGGGCCGGGATTTTTTTCACGTGAACTTCTGGTAACAAAATTGCCCCTGGTCTCTGGGTAGTGAGATCGGACGCCCATGTGTAATGTTGCGCACGTAAATCATCCCTTGGCAGTTGAAAATCGAAAAAGAGTAGCCTAACGGCGCTGCCCGTGCAAAATTTCGAGTTAAAAATCTACGCAAAGTATTTCAGGATCATCGCCGGTGCTACGGAGTTCGTGCACTGAGCTGAGATTATCCGGACTCAACTTGAGTTAGGAGTAGAACGAAGCACTTATGGGTTACACCCGTGTGCCGTGATGTTGATCCGTCGACTAAACTAAAATACCAAAACATTCCAAGATAACAAGCATTAGGAGTGGGTTCGCCTGATGGCGAGAGATACTGGTAATAGGGACAGCTAATCCACAAGCAACAATCAGTCCATTGCAATGGAAGTAGTAGCACATGTATGGACTACGCACGAGTTCAAAAGCGAGCGAACGTACGATCGCAAGCAAGCAAGCAAGCGCGCACGCACACACACACACACACACACGCACACACACACACACACACACACACACACACACACACACACACACACACACACACACACACACACACACACACATGCACACAAGAAAACTAGGAAAGATCATGTTAAGAAGAAACCGCCGCGGACTAGAAGCAGACATTGCTCTTGTAATCTGACGACAATACTAAGTGAAACTATGTCACGACAGGGCAAATTGTGGAAACCACAAGTCCTGACACCCGCCAGACCCATGATTAATTAGTTATTGATTCAGTTAAGTTTCATACTTTCACAAATTCTAGAAATTTCGCGGTCATTGCGTTTAGAATTATATCCTAGACTTAATATCAGTCGATGGGGAATAGTTGACTTCATTGAACTTTGTCGCCGGCATATTATAGTGAGTTTGATGAGAACTTCTTCTTCTTCTTCTTCTTCTTCTTCTTCTTCTTCTTCTTCTTCTTCTTCTTCTTCTTCCTTTTCTTCTTCTTCTTCTTCTTCTTCTTCTTCTTCTTCTTCTTCTTCTTCTTCTTCTTCTTCTTCTTCTTCTTCTTCTTCTTCTTCTTCTTCTTCTTCGTCTTCTTTTTCTTCTTCTTCTTCTTCTTCCTTTTCTTCTTCTCCTCCTTCTTCTACTAATCCATGCCGTGTGGCGTTGGTGATCACGTCTCTCCACAGCCTTCTGTCTTGTGTAATGCCAGTCATTTCTGATGCTGGTGTTTCTCCTTACCATCATGTCAGACTGTCCAGCATCTTCTCTGTTTGTCTCCCTCTGCCTTGTCTCTCTTTCAGCTTTCCCGTTGTCACGACATACTCCAGCTTTCCCGTTGTCACGACATACTCCAGCTTTCCCGTTGTCACGACATACTCTAGATTTCCCGTTGTCACGACATACTCCAGCTTTCCCGTTGTCACGACATACTCTAGATTTCCCGTTGTCACGACATACTCCAGCTTTCCCGTTGTCACGACATACTCCAGCTTTCCCGTTGTCACGACATACTCCAGCTTTCCCGTTGTCACGACATACTCCAACTTTCCCGTTGTGACGACATACTCCAGCTTTCCCGTTGTCACGACATACTCCAGCTTTCCCGTTGTCACGACATACTCTAGATTTCCCGTTGTCACGACATACTCCAGCTTTCCCGTTGTCACGACATACTCCAGCTTTCCCGTTGTCACGACATACTCTAGATTTCCCGTTGTCACGACATACTCCAGCTTTCCCGTTGTCACGACATACTCCAGCTTCCCCGTTGTCACGACATACTCCAGCTTTCCCGTTGTCACGACATACTCCAGCTTTCCCGTTGTCACGACATACTCTAGATTTCCCGTTGTCACGACATACTCCAGCCTTCCCGTTGTCACGACATACTTCAGCTTTCCCGTTGTCACGACATACTCCAGCCTTCCCGTTGTGATGACATACTCCAGCTTTCCCGTTGTGACGAAATACTCCAGCTTTCCCGTTGTGACGGCATACTCCACCTGTCCCGTTGTGACGACATACACCAACTATTCCGTTGTGACGACATACTCCAACTATTCCGTTGCGACAACATACTCCAACTATCCCGTTGTGACGACATACTCCACCTATTCCGTTGTGACGACATACTCCAACTATTCCGTTGTGACGACATACTTCACCTATTCCGTTGTGACGACATACTCCACCTATTCCGTTGTGACGACATACTTCACCTATTCCGTTGTGACGACATACTCCACCTATTCCGTTGTGACGACATACTCCAACTATCCCGTTGTGACGACATACTCCACCTATTCCGTTGTGACGACATACTCCAACTATCCCGTTGTGACCACATACTCCAACTATCCCGTTGTGACGACATACTCCACCTATTCCGTTGTGACGACATACTCCACCTATTCCGTTGTGGCGACACACTCCACGTATTCCGTTGTGACGACATACTCCACCAATTCCGTTGTAACGACATACTCCAACTATCCCGTTGTGACGACATACTCCACCTATTTCGTTGTGCCGACAAACTCCAACAATCCCGTTGTGACGACATGCTCCACCTATTCCGTTGTGACGACATACTCCACCTATTCCGTGGTGACGACATACTCCACCAATTCCGTTGTAACGACATACTCCAACTATCCCGTTGTGACGACATACTCCACCTATTTCGTTTTAACGACATACTCCAACAATCCCGTTGTGACGACATGCTCCACCTATTCCGTTGTGACGACATACTCCACCTATTCCGTTGTGACGACATACTCCACCTATTCCGTTGTGACGACATACTCCAACTATTCCGTTTTGACGACATACTTCACCTATTCCGTTGTGACGACATACTCCACCTATTCCGGTGTGACGACATACTCTAACTATCCCGTTGTCACGACATACTCCAAATTTCCCGTTGTGACGACATACTCCACCTATCCCGTTGTCACGACATACTCCAGCCTTCCCATTGTAACGACATACTCCACCTATCCCGTTGTCACGACATACTCCAGCCTTCCCATTGTAACGACATACTCCACCTATCCCGTTGTAACGACATTCTCCAGCCTTCCCATTGTAACGACATACTCCAGCTTTCCCGTTGTAACGACATCCTCCAGCCTTCCCGTTGTAACGACATCCTCCAGCTTTCCCGTTGTAACGACATCCTCCAGCTGTCCCCTTCTCATAACAAGCCCAAAGAATGT
>OY992885.1:23071707-23110801 GCA_963921405.1 Cepaea hortensis | reverse complement strand
CACCGGTAAACGTTTAAATATATTACACATTCCGAAGCCTAGGATAGACTTATACAATACAAGCTTAACGTACTCTGCAGCTCAGCTGTGGAACAATCTTTCACAAGAACTCAAAGACATCACCAATCCCTATTCATATAATCGCAAAATTACTCGAACCACTATCTCAGTACGGATTATCTTCCCCCTTAATAATAGATATAATTAAATAATAATAACAAAACCCTAGTATAACAGCCAGTCCCTTTTGGTAGGCCAGTATATTCCACATGGCTAATAACAAGTGTCAGACCATTATCTAATTTTACTGTGTCGTGTAGTTTTGATGTTCGCATTTTGCCCATGCCTTTATAATGCATATCTTTTTTTATTGTTGCTGTTCTCTGTTAGCCTTGAATGATGTGTGAATGAAATAAATGTATGAAAGAGAGTGATAGAAGGGCAGAATGTTAGACGGGCCTGCGTGCCCAATTCTTAACCCTTTGAAAATAAAGTTTGTTCGTTCGTTCGTTCGTTCGTTCTTCTTCTTCTTCTTCTTCTTCTTCTTCTTCTTCTTCTTCTTCTTCTTCTTCTTCTTCTTCTTCTTCTTCTGCTTCTGCTTCTGCTTCTTCTTCTTCTTCTTCTTCTTCTTCTTCTTCTTCTTCTTCTTCTTCTTCTTCTTCTTCTTCTTCTTCTTCTTCTTCTTCTTTTTCTTCTTTTCTTCTTTCTTCTTCTTCTTCTTCTTCTTCTTCTTCTTCTTCTTCTTCTTCTTCTTCTTCTTCTTCTTCTTCTTCTTCTTCTTCTTCTTCTTCTTCTTCTTTGTTTTTTTTTTTTTTTAAAGTGACTTCTTCATCTTCTTCTTTCTTTCTTTCTTTCGATCTTTCTTTCTTTCTTATTTCGTTCTTCTTATTTTTTTCAATTGTCTTTCATTTTCTTTCTTTTTTACATTCTTTATTTCTTTCTGATTCAGCAATAGGTCACCAGCTACATGACGTCTTCACCGGTCCCCCAAAGTGTGCCGCCACTACACATATAACGACACAGCCATAGCGCTGTCACGAGCAACAAGATGTCCGAGGTCATTGTGAATCAACCAAACCAGAAAACAGGATTAGTCAGCTTTCTAATAGAATATTGTCACAAGTGACGAAATGGACGTTGGATTAAAGTTTTCGAGCCCTCCACTGGATATGTCGAGGAATTGTGCAGCGGCGTTCACTAAGGCCTAAGGATACTGAAATAAAATCAGACTCAATGCTAATATAGGACAGGGCAGTAAGACAGTACAATGTAACATTACCTAAAAAGGTGGTAATAGTCGCACAGATAATGTGTCGAGATCATAGACCCATGAATTCGTCGTTATAAAATTCGATTTGTAATTTAATATTAACGTGAAACATGTGAACTGGTGGGCAGAAGAATAAATTATGCATCCTTGTTTAATGTGGTAATGATTAATCAATCAATCGGGTCCCGTCTTCTCAACGAAGGTTGGCTTCAATGTATCTCCGCACTGTGTGTCTCTCGCCTTGATTGATCATTCTGTTAGTTTGCTGTTCGTCAATCGCTTGATGTTATCTTCCCCTTTTTATCGTTGTCTACGACTTGCTCGCTTGCCTCCAACCCTACCTTCCAGTACGGTTTTTATAAGGGTGTTATGTCTTTTAACATAACCGAAATATTTCACACCTCCTTGTCAATTCTTTCCATCAAGTCTCTTTTAGTGGCAATGTTAGGGATGGAGAAATGGTGTGGGTGAATTGGATATATATATATATATATATATATATATATATATATATATATATATATATATATATATATACACACACACACACACACACACACACACACACACACACACACACACACACACACACACACGATTAACAGTTTCTGACCCTTTCAAATTGTCTGCTTTGGATTATCTTTCTTCTTCTTCTTCTTCTTCTTCTTCAGCGTTCCGAGCCATGGAGGTTCTTTGCTGCAAATACAATCCGTCTCCATTCGTCTCTCTGGTGGACCTTCTCTTGCCAGTCGTTGATTCCAAGTGCTTGTAGGTCTGTGCATGTATTATCTCTCCACCGCCTTCTTGGATTATCTTTATCTTTGGGAAAATATATGATTGTGGATTACCTTTTCTATCGCTGATTGATCATAGTAACATCCATAACACTGATTATTCCATCGCGAAGATATTCTGCTACCCATTTTAGGAGGCTAAATCGACTCCTAAACCATAAATTCACCAACATTTTTCACCCGAATATAACAGAGAAAATCTTTTTTTTTTTAAAGTGACCTCAATATAACCGGGGCAACAAAAGCCCGTAGAGCGAAACCCATGTTTTGTTTTCCTACAAGTAACTCAACTCAACCCCCCCCCCCCCCCCCCCCCCACCAGAACCCAGGACCACCAGCCGAGCAGGTACATGTGATACGCACTATTATAGAAATAAATGGGGAGAACCGTTGAGGCCACTAAGACGATTACATAAAATAGACACACATAGTATTATTTGGCGCTCACAGAAGAAGAAGAAGGAAGTAGAGATTAGAAGACGCACTAGACAACATAAATTTGAAAGCTATAATGGTTACCGACCGGGATCGAACCTGTCGCCTAGCGACAATCCATGGTTGTGTTACATAAAAAAGTAATTCTACGATAGATACTGCTGCTGGGACTTTGAACTACAATTTTTTTTTTTTATCCTATTTATAGGACATCGCTGTCAACACCAGCACTGCTGTTGTTAATGTCTTGGCAAGTTTACGTTCAGTAGTTTGCCAATTATTTCTGAACGACTGGCTCCTATACCAACACGTTATAACACAACGCGACACGGTCTGCTGCACAAATCGGTCGCAGCTGCGTCTCGAACGCCTGGTAAGTGACTCACAAACCGGGTTCGCAAGCCTTTGGCCACGGAGACCGCCTTGAACTACAATATATTGTGTATATTCTTGGCCACGACAAAATAGGACTTGTGGCTAGTCCGCTCCTCGATGGCATTACTTACCAGACAATTCCTAGAATATTCTGAAAATTATAGATGCATATTTCATGAAGATGGATCAACCCCAGATTCACACTAAAAATAAGTTATAGTCTGTTCCCCCCCCCCCCCCCAATATAAACATCCATATCTCAGTAACCAACTGAGGGAAAATTATGAGATTTAGTATATAACCTTATCATTATGTCCACACAACAAAAATATTTTTGTTCTGGAGATTTTACAGCAGATTTCAAAGTTTGTTTAAATGCGGTATATAATTTACGGGACTGAGATGAAATTCATAATTTTAAATGTATTACAGCGTAGCCAGACAATGAGCGCTCAATGTTGAATATTGTACGTGTTTTGAAGGGATTGGCCTTATGCCAACTTCTCGGGTTGTTCAAACTAGGACTGTTCAGAGGTGTCTCAAAATGTGGGTTATTTCATGAAACCTGATTAATATGTTTTTTGTTTTTTTTTAAATCTTACCACTTATCGCTAACATTGAAATGTGTGAATATTTTTCAATGGAATTTAATGCGAAATTGTACACTTCAAAGAATCGCTATGAAGTTGTACACATATTTTTGTCAAGAAGCTGATCGCAGGAAACTGTTTTATACTATTACAAATTTCGAAAAAAGAACAGTGCATGCATTGGGTTTGAGTAAACGGTAATTTCGTCGATGGGTGCAAGAATCTGGAATTAAACCACCACGTAATAACAAAACGGTAGGTGGAAAGATTATTGTAGACAGCTTGACAAAGATGTCATAAGGCGAGCTATTATAAAAATGCTTTTAAAACGTAGCTTAAAATTCGACAGGGTCGACTTCATTGCACCGGGTTCTATCCCATATGGCTCGGTCTCTTTCCGCAGCGCGGAAAGCATCGCACAAAGCACAAACTTCGCAGCTCTAGCGACGACCCAAATCTCCGAAAAATTTAACTCGTGAAACGAAGGATGCGGCTCGGAATCGAACCCACGACCTTTGGAGCCCGAGTCAAAAGTCTTGACCACTTCGCCACGGAAACTCCTAAAATTATAAACATTTTGGATTTTATATCCATTATTATCCAGCATTATAAAAATGCTGGATGCCAAAGAAACACTGACTGTAAGAAAACTTAGGGTTTGGTTGAGAAAGAACAATAACATAGAGCTATCCAAAACAACTTTGTGGAAAATTATAAGGACATTATATATTATAAGGCCTACGATGGGTGACGTTGTAATATTCTGTTATGATAATTTGGCTGTGTGTCCAACGTGTGCCGCGTGGTTACACACCCGCTTCACACGTCAGTGAACCGGGGCTTGTTTCCGAATCCGGTCAGGGATATGCACTACTGACGAGCTCAAACGAGGGCGAAACTCGAGTCTAGTGCTTCCATATTGACGTGGATAGGCTTTAGGTTCATACCAGAATACGATCAGCGTTGCCAGTAGTGGGTTGTGCTCAATATTTAAAATTCAAATCCCGAAATGGCCAAATTAATCCATACAAGGACATTATCTTCACTATTTGAAAGTACAAGGGCGATAGAAATAATCTCTGTGAGCAACCGCATTTAGGAGCCATGAGAAGCAGATACCTACGTGAAATAAGGGAAATGCGCAAAGAAAATTATGGCATAGTGTGGTTGGATGAAATGTGGATCAATGCGCACCACACAAGTGATAAGGAATGGCAATCAGTGGATGGACAGATAAAGCGATATGTGCCCTGTAGTAAAGGACAGCTTTTGGTCATGGCCCATGCTGGTAATACGTATAATGGCTTACAACAGAATGCTGGGCTCGTGTTCGTATCAAAGCATACAGACAATATGGATTATCATAATAAGATGAATGGTAATGTATTTAGATATTGGCCCGAGAATACTGTGCTTCCATCCCTAGATAGACCGACGTGTCCAATTATGGACAATGCATGATATCAATGTTGTTGCCCAAGAAGACAAAATACCTACAGCATCGAGCACAAAGGGAGCAATAAAGATATGACTCTGAATGGAAAACATACCATTTCCAGAAACGTATTTCTAGCTAGAATTGTTGTCCCTTGTAAAACTGACGCCAAAAAGCAAGAAATATCAAATCGACAAGTTGATAGAAGAGCATCGTCATGGGTGCTTGAGACTTCCGCCGTACCATTCTCATTTTAACCCTATAGAACTTGTGTGGGCTAAAATTAAAGGACAGGTGGCAGCTGACAATACTATATTCAAATTGTCTGACGTCAGGATACTAACCCAGCCCGCGCTATTAAATATTGATAAAAGTTACTGGAAAAATGTCAGGGCCATGTGTTGAAAGAGAAAGAGGATTATTGGAGAAAGGATGGATTGAACTTTATGCAACCGAGAGCAGTCATCAACCTACTGGAATCGTCCGACACAGATTAAGGTCTGAGCAGAGCGCAGACCTTAATCCACGTGCACACCAACTGGGATATTTTGCTACAAAATTCAGAAGAATTGCAGGCCCTAAACATTACAGCATCAGCATAACGTCAATGCCAATAGTTTGTATTTCATAGTGATGAATTTTCAATTCCGCAAGCCCTCAGCCGTGACAAACAACTGTATTGAAAAAAAAAGAAAAGAAAGAAAAACACACACTAAACGCATTGAATACCAACAGAAGAGTAATATTGCGGTGGAAACTGACATATTGTGGCATAACAAGAAACGTGAGAGCAAACACGTTGTCAAATTAGGGGACAACACACGTGCATACGAATCAATCTATAAACTTCAATGAAAAGAGGACCAACATCTTGGTCGTTAAGAAGAAAGCCCACTACAGAGACACTGACAACTATTTTCATAGTGCAAAACATGTAATCATGTTCCGTCTCTGAACGGTAAACAGCAGAGTATACAATCTTTCACGAAGACTCAAAGCGGGTCTGTCACCCATGTGTACGTGTGAACAAACTACACAGACAGCTGAACAGATCCTTAAAAATGGAAACATGATGACTAAATTGCGGTATCATTTCTGGTCACTCCATACGCACATTAACGCACAGCTATTTGGAAGCTTTCACGAACTCAATATAAAAAGCTAACACGAATACTTGTGTACACATTATTAACCAGCAGCTGAAGAAACAAGAAGGAAATGAAAAATAAGGTAAGAAATATATTCTTTCTACTTTCCTGTCAATTTACAAATTATTTACCCCATGCCTCTGTAAATTCTCTGTCTTTACTAATATTACACATTGCACCCCTCTCGGGATTCTCCGTGGTGAAGTGGTCAAGCCGTCTGACTCGGGCTCCGGAGGTTGTATGTTCGATTCCGGACCGCGTCCTTCATTTCATGAGTGCATTTTTTTTCGGAGACTCCCGAGGATCGTCGCTGGAGGTACGGAGTTCGCGCTTTGTGCGACGCATTTAGCGCTGCGGAAAGAAACTGAGCCATATGGGATAAAAACCTGGTGCAATGCAGCCGACCCTGTCGATTTTAAGCTACTTCTTTCATTGCACCCACTCCCATACGAATCCGGATACGCCTTGTGTGTCATCTGAATTGGCGGGGCTTTCATTACTGTAAACATAAATTTGTTAGCGAGAAATCACTAGTTTTTCAGCAAAACATCAAAGAAATGTCGCCGCTTTCGATGATTTAAGTTGCTTTTGGACCTATCAAAGACATATTCCTTGGGTGGGGTAAATATAAGACGGCTGGAAAAATTTCATAACGATGCAACAGACAGTTTTCAAAATAATTGATAGTGAATGAAGGCATTCTTTTCGGGACATACTATAGTTGCATATCCTTTACAGTTAGGCGCAGCCAACACCGCCATTGTTTGTTTTTGTGATCTCTTGGCATGTTTGCGTTGAGTAGATTGCCATTTCTTTCTAAACGACCAGCACCCATACCATCTTGTAAAACAACCAACGCAAGACGGTTTGTTACCAAATCGTCTGCTGCTGTGTTTCGAACGATGGTAAACGGAATTACGAACTGCGTCTGTAACACACTGGTTTGAAATATAATTCTGCCTCGCCTAGGGATTGAACCCGTAGTACCACTGCCTTGACAGGCAAGTGCTCTAACCACTATGCTTCAGTTACGATATATATATATATATATATATATATATATATATATATATATATGTGTGTGTGTGTGTGTGTGTGTGTGTTTGTGTGTGGGTGTGTGTGTGTTTGTGTGTGTGTGTGTGTGTGTGTGTTTGTGTGTGCGTGTGTGTGTGAAGCGGTCGAAAAGGAAACAAGAAGCAGGTAACGAAAAAAAAAGAGAAAAAGAAGAAGAGGAAGAGACTGAGGTATGAAAAGAGAGAAGAAAAAGTCGAGAGAGGTCGTATGGCTAAGTGCCTTCCCCCTGACATTAAAAACAGATAATAATAATAAAGGAGAGACGACAAAAGAAAGACGCGTGTGCAAGTTTTGGTGCAGACGTTTAGAGAAGAGGATCCTCAACCCTAAACAGCATTCTATGACAGCCAGACAACAGAAACATCAACAATTGACACATTAGTCACACGCTCGACCACAATGTACAGCAACTATTCTACACAAGCTGAACCAAACAAATGAAATAAAGACCGTATACTCATAACTTTACTGCGATCTAGAAAATCTCCACCTGGTGATATAACATTTAATATAATGTACAGCGCGATCAGCGATGCAACACTCAATGCAATTGTAATCAACCGACATCAATGGATTCCACACACACAAATCAATAGTCGTACAATATCTTGCTCATAAATCTATTATAATAGTAGGATCATTCTCCAACAAACAGCTATTACAGCAATAAACTATAACCGACTAGATAGTTGCAGAATTACCAACAAGAAGAGAAATTGTTATACGCCTGAAAGGCAACACCAGTTACAAACAGGTTGAAAATTGTTTATGCACCTGAAAGGTAATAACAAACTAACACTCATAGTCACAGTGACAATAGATCACAAAGGGCTCTCAGTAAAATAAGGAACAAAACTTTTCTATCTGGAGAACTGTCTTGTCGTCAATACTCTGGCCAGCATAATACTACAACTGACGGCAAAAAAAAACAAACACAGCACATACCATTCCCGTACTTGATTTAGGGACGTAAATTACAGGTATCTCAGAAGTAGGAGTGGGTTCGCCTGATGGCGAGGGACACTGGTGATAGGGGAAGCTAATGCACACACACAAATCAGTCCTGTGCACTGTTAGAAGTAGTCGTTCTTGTTGTTGTAGTAGTAGTAGTTGTTGTTGTTGTAGTACGTGTAAAGACTACGGTTAAGTTCAAATCGAGCCAACAATCCCCCCTACCCCTACATTTCCACACATACTCCTAACAGAAACTCTCGGCGCACACATACACCTAACAGAAACTCTCGGCGCACACATACACCTAACAGAAACTCTTGGCGCACACATACACCTAACAGAAACTCTTGGCGCACACATACACGTAACAGAAACTCTTGGCGCACACATACACCTAACAGAAACTCTTGGCGCACACATACACCTAACAGAAACTCTAGGCGCACACATACACCTAACAGAAACTCTTGGCGCACACATACATATAACAGAAACTCTTGGCGCACACATACACCTAACAGAAACTCTTGGCGCACAAATACACCTAACAGAAACTCTTGGCGCACACATACACCTAACAGAAACTCTCGGCGCACACATACACCTAACAGAAACTCTCGGCGCACACATACACCTAACAGAAACTCTTGGCGCACACATACACCTAACAGAAACTCTTGGCGCACACATACACCTAACAGAAACTCTTGGCGCACACATACACCTAACAGAAACTCTCGGCGCACACATACACCTAACAGAAACTCTCGGCGCACACATACACCTAACAGAAACTCTCGGCGCATAAACCCACCAGCCCTCGACAACAAGCAAAAAGCCGCTAGTCAATTTTGAGAGCCAAGATGAAATAGAGAAAAATGCCCTACCTCTTGCAAGACACTTAAATTCGTGTTATCAGTTGAAATGATTATTATACACCCACTAGCAGTGCTCATCAGTCCGTTGAGAGTCTAAGTGGCAGCGAGTAATATTTTATTTTTGCGCTCGCTCGCTTATAACTCTAGCGTAGTCCATAAACACTACTTCTCGTAGTAGTTGGGCTGAACTTTGAGTGTGGATTAGCTTTCCCTAATAACAGTGTCTCTCGCCATCAGGCGAACCCACTCCGACTACAGAGCTACTTGTAATTTACGTTGACGATAGGTCAACATTTTAGTGCAACTGTCCGGTGTAGGGGTTGAACCCCTTAGCTCGGCATCAGCACGCCGGATGTTTAAGAACATGCGTTCTTATCCATTCAGCCATGCTGACCTTTAAAAAAATTAACTTGCATGGCCTTCACAGGACGTAGCAGTCAACCCCAGCATTTTCGCTGTTCGTGATTCCTGGGCAAATGTTACGTTCAGTAGTTTGCCATTGCTTTCTGAACGACCGGCTCCTATACCTTTTTCGAAATTACCAGCACCGCTGTGTTTCGAACCCGGGTAATACAGGCTCACAAATCGCGTTCGCAAGCCCTTAGCCACAGAGACAATGCTGACCTACAGAGAGTAATCTAACCAGGAAGGAAGTATTCAACAACCGTATTTAGTTTAGCACAGTAAGATAGAAGCCATCGCTATAGCGATTGAATGTTGTATGAAGGTGCATCCTCTGGAAACTGGCCCAGCTTCGTAAATAAAGTGCAAGATATTTATGTTCGAAGGGAAGATTTTTGGAACGTAGTCGCTCGGTTCATCTCATAACACGGAGGAGTAACGCTTCAAGCCTTGAGACGCATGTACCATACTGTCCTAGACCCATATTTGTATGCACCAATCGTCATTTGGTGGGTCATTTTGTGGGTCGTGTGATCTGTATCGTGCCGGTCGCTTTTACTTCCCAAGACGTTTGTTAATACCCATTTTAGCCTGGGTCGATCCAATATTTAAAATCTGAACCCGATTCGAATCAAATTCATGATCAGTGGGTGGGGAGGCGAGAGTATAGCCACTTCTCCACCGCGGATCCCCTGTATTGACTATAATGACCACCATATACCTCCTGTATAAAGCACACACAGAGCGTGAGAGACGTAAGATGGTGCAAAATGGTGGAAATGACCATGTTTTCACATGCACCTACTGTGGGCAAACATTTGCAGCAAGAATTGGCCTTACCATCCACACTCGCCACCGCCATGGATCGTAGTTATTAAGCCTTTTTGAAGCACAATGTACCAAACTATCGTCTGTCAAGACGGAAAGGTGTCAATGGAATACCTCCTGTATGCGCCTATATTTCGCCAAGCGCCATTATTGTACTCCAGCCTATACGGGTCCCCAAAAAAAAATCCCGGGAAGAACAAGGTTGTGTGGGCCGGCAGGCGCAAATATCACAACTCTGCTGCAAACAGGCACATTTCAATTACATCCAACACACACACAGAGAAGGAAAACAAAGGATTAAGAGGAAGACGAAGAACAAGACCAAGCAGCAGCAGCACACGCTAATTTGAGTGTGTTGGTTGGTAGAAGAAGGAGAGGGGACAAGAAAAATAAATAGAAGAACAACAACAACAAGCAGGAGGGTGAAACAGAGAAGAAGAAGAAGAAGAAGAAGAAGAAGAAGAAGAAGAAGAAGAAGAAGAAGAAGAAGAAGAAGAAGAAGAAGAAGAAGAAGAAGAAGAAGAAGAAGAAGAAGAAGAAGAAGAAGAAGAAGAAGAAGAAGAAGAAGAAGAACAACAACAACAACAACAACAACAACAACAACAACAACAACAACAACAACAACAACAACAACAACAACAACAACAACAAGGAGGAGGGTGAAACAGAGAAGAAGAAGAAGAAGAAGAAGAAGAAGAAGAAGAAGAAGAAGAAGAAGAAGAAGAAGAAGAAGAAGAAGAAGAAGAAGAAGAAGAAGAAGAAGAAGAAGAAGAAGAAGAAGAAGAAGAAGAAGAAGAAGAACAACAACAACAACAACAACAACAACAACAACAACAACAACAACAAGAATGAGGACAAGAAGAAGAAGAACAAGAAGATACTCCAGCTCACACTCACATCTCACTTAGGAGTCTCCACTACAAGTACTCCATGAGGTGAGTGCGTATGACACAGCTTATTATGTCATAGAGGTAATTGAATTAACATTTTGCTGATGTCGGTAAATTGATACCTTTTCTAGTTTGCTATTTCTTCTTGCCCTTCCTGTATTCGCATATTTGATGTTTATATAATCAGACTCTACTCTGGAGTTCCTCGTTCGTTCCTCATAGTGTTGCGTTTATCTATTCTTCTTCTCTTCTGTTCTGTTCACCTACCACCGCTAGGAAATGAGTAGAGTTCTGGAACAAACTATGGTGTGCACCACGTACTCTTACTTGTAGGTTCTGCCCGCATTTATTCTGTTTATTCAGCTTTTTCGCGGTGTGCTGAGAACATGCACTCGCATACTGGCTATTGTGCATGTTGCGAACGGTACAAATACCACCGCAGTTGTAAACCGTAAAATGTAGGCAATGAGAGCAACGTTCTGGCAAAGCTAGTAGGAGAAAACCCTGCCCACTGGACGAGTGAGCCCGTTATCACGGATGGAATCTGTCTATAAGGCATACATACACCTTTTACACGAGTGCTATTGTTGAACACGCTGGCAGCAAAGTTGGAGCTGTGGATAACTATGTGTATAACACACGTCCATCTACAGGGTAATTTAATAAGTCGACACTACACTCAAGTTTGAAACACACGAGAACCGCAAACTGTTTAGAGAAATTAGGTGTAGACGGTCAAGAATTTATTAGGCACGTTATGAGAATCAATAAACTAGAGAACCTGGTAACAACTGGCAAGATTAAGGGGAAAAGGACACAGAGAAGGCAGAGAAGTAAATATCTCGATGACTTGGCTACTTTCACTGCATTTTAGAATATGAAAAGTATCTTATAAGTTACTTTATTGAAAATCAGAATATAAAAAGTGTTCTATAATCTACATCACTTCATTGACAATCAGAATATGAGAAGTATCTCATAATATAAATCACTTCATTGACAATCAGAATATGAGAAGTATCTAATAATATAAATTACTTCATTGACAATCAGAATATGAGAAGTATCTTATAATATAAATCACTTCATTGAAAATCCTAACATGAGTAGATTCTTATAATATAAATATAAATCACTTCATAAATCACTTCATTGAAAATTAAAATACAAAGAGTATCCTATAATATAAATAACTTCATTGACAATATATATTTAAATATGAACAGTGTCTTATAATATAAGTCGCTTCATTGACAATCAGAATATGAGAAGTTTCTTATAATATGTCACTTCATCTGTGACGAAGTGGTCAAGCTGTCTGACTCGTGCTTCAAAGGTTGTGGGTTCGATTCAGGACCGCGACCTTCGGTTCACGAGAGCATGTTTTTCGGAGACTCCCGGGGGTCGTTGCTGCAGCTACAGAGTTCGTGCTTTGTGCGACGCTTTCCACGCAGCGGAAAGAGACTGATATGGGATAAAAACCCGGTGCAATGAAGTCGACCCTGTCGACTTTTAAGCGACTTCAATGGAACTTGTTCTGCTGCTATGTTGAGCTGGGAACTTGCACGCGGGACCTTTCAGTCTACGTCTTCACGCGAGCAGGCTAAACGTGCGACCCATCATTACGGGATCAAGGTGAACATTTTGAGATCATCAGGTTTGTGTAGCAAATGTTACTTTGCCTTGATTTGAACCAGGTCGAGTCGATAACAGACACAACGTATTCGTGTCAGGTCGCATACCATCCCACCTTATAAATAAATGTTAACCACGATAGAGAATTTACAGGCAAAAGCCACAAATAATAGGTTGCACGATTATTGCCTGGAGTATTTCCCTGCATCTCGCTAGGTGCATACTGCAGAGGTATATCGTGGGAAGTGAATAAATGAACTATACTTTGGCGGAAACACACAGCAACTGGTATTGTCCGAGCGTGGACCATTTGTTATTCCCACGGTAATTGCAAACTTAAAACGAAGTCTTTCTGTCTGAACAAAATTAGTAGCAACCGCCTAATTGCTAATGCCTCGATATATTGAAGCAATCGATTGTTGTTCGTCAAATACAATATAAGTCTTTTCTTTCTTAACTGAATGGCTGGAATTTAGCAGCTTTTAAGAGAAGGCCGAGCTTGGAGTTTTGTAGCCTGTCGACTTAACAAGGATTCCGGGAGACAGCATAGAGAAAGCGCAGTTGAGTACATAAACCACGCACACACAGATTGTGGCACGCTAAAGAAAATCTCGTAAT
The DNA here is from genome assembly GCA_963921405.1 of Cepaea hortensis. Lineage (NCBI taxonomy): Eukaryota > Metazoa > Mollusca > Gastropoda > Stylommatophora > Helicidae > Cepaea > Cepaea hortensis. The sequence goes on along the minus strand of OY992885.1, from coordinate 23,097,475 downwards.
AATATATGTTTCAGTGTGTATGTATGTGTGTGTATGAGTGTGTGTATGAGTGTGTGTATGGGTGTGTGTATATATATATGTGGGTGTGTGTGGGGGTATGAGGCTGTATCTGTGTATGTGTGTGAGTGCATATGGATAGATGGATGGATGGGTGGATGGATGGAAAAATGGATGGAAAAATGGATGGATGGATGGATGGATGGATGGATGGATGGATGGATGGATGAAAGAATTGATGTCTGTCTGTCTGTCTGGATGGATGGATGGATGGATGGATGGATGGATGGATGGATGGATGTGTGTGGGTGCGCGCGAGCGTGCGTGCGTGCGTGGATGGATGGATGGATGGATGGATGGATTGATGGATGGATGGATTGATGGATGGAAGTATACAAAGCAAGAACACACATGAATTTCCTTTAGACAATTTCCGAGGTTGTAAGATGTGTGAAAATATACATAACTTTTGACATGCTGATGAAACCATCTTGATAGCAACACGTCATGGATGGATGGATGGATGCATGGATGCATGGATGCATGCATGGATGCATGCATGCATGGATGGATGGATGCATGCATGCATGGATGCATGCATCCGATAATGGATGGATGGATAAAATGAATGGATGGATGGGTGGGTGGGGATTGGTGGATGGATGGATGGATGGATGGGTGGATGGATGGATGGATGGATGGATGGATGGATGCAGGTAAACATACAAGCATGAACAAACATGCATTTTCTTTACAAAATTTAAGAGGTTGGAAGATTTGTGATAATAATATAAATAACTTTTGGTATGCTGATGACGCAATCATGATAGCAACAAGTCAGAAGGAACTACATAAAATGATAGATAAATAAAAATATGGGACTCATCTTGAATGATACAAAGCAATAGTAACACACACACACACACACATATACACACACACACAGATACACACTGCGTGTTTCTGTGTCTGTATATATTGTTTCTGTGTTGTTGTTGTTATTATTTTATATATATATATATATATATATATATATATATATATATATATATATATATATATATATATATATATATATATATATAATTTAGACTTGTGTTGCAGGTTAAAGGTAAACCAGGAAAAAATAAACAAACAAACCATGTATGTACTTACCAAATGTTGCTAGTAGCCACAACGTCCAGGAACGAAAACCTCACACAACTTTTACTTCTCCTTTTTTCCACAGAAATAAGGAAATTTACGGAGTCCCACAATAAGTGTAAGACAAAACAGTTGTTATATCGCATGAATTACGTCATAGATGGTATACCACGTTTTCAACACACCAGAACCACACATAATGAGTGTTTATGTAACAGAAATTAAACAAGCGTAGAAAGTTTTCGCAAAGATATATCCAACTAAAACATTGTAACTTCAGCAAGAGTTTGTAGTTGGATATGAGCGCAACGCGCGTCTTATTGGATGGCTGGTCCGCAAAATGCCGCGAAACGCGCTCGCGTTTAATAACTCACGCACGGGCCAGTGACAGAAGCCAAGTTCCCAGCCTGAAGGAAATTGTCTTTCAAAAGACAAGGGATCAAAATAGGTATCTTCTTGCTTATAAACTCATTCTGATCAAAGAACAACATCTAACATCTGTATTCGTAAAGTTACGTCTATGGTAATTATGTATTTATTTTCTTTCTTTCCTTCTTTCTAATTTTTTTTTTCTTTTCCTTTGTAAATGGCAAACGGGAAAATTCATCTGGCAGAGACATGCAGAAAAAGTAGCATTTAATGACGCACCGTCATTCTTATTTTGACCACTGCTATTACGGTATTACAATTGCTACTGCTACTGCTGCTGCTGCTACTACTACTACTACTATTACTACTACTACTACTACTACTACTACTACTACTACTACTACTACTACTACTACTATTAATACTACAACTACTTGTGCTATTACTTACTACTGCTACTGCTACTACTACTGCTTCTGCTACTACTGATGTTACTACTGCTCTACTATTTTTACTAACACAACAATAACAACTACTACTACTACTACTACTACTACTACTACTACTACTGCTACTACTACTACTACTAGTACTATTACTACTAACAACCCCACTACTACTGCTACTACTACTACTATCACCACTATTATTACTACTACTATCACTACTACTGCTACTACTACTACTATCACTCACCACTATTATTATTACTACTACTATTACTACTACTGCTACTGCTACTACTACTACTACTACTACTACTACTACTACTACTACTACTACTACTACTATCACCATCACTACTACTGCTACTACTACTACTGTCACCACTATTATTACTACTGTTACTACTACCACCACCACTACTACTACTATCACCACTATTACTACTACTATTCCTACCACCATCACTACTACTACTCGAATGCGTCGTGGTCGAAAGAATAAGAACTCTCGCCCTTAATGTGTCTGTTTGCTGATGACGAGGTGTGGAATTTAAACCCTACACTGTCATTAAAGAAGAATATAGCATCGACTTCAGGTCGTGCAGGTATATTTTTAAAATTTAAGTTCACCCCAATGAGGATTGAACTCATGAGCTCCAGGCCGGCAGGAGTGTCTCGACACTAGGCTACAACGGCTCCAAATTCTGCTAGTCAATTGTCATCTATCGCCATTAGTACCTTCCGTGTATCACAGGTGTGGTCTTGAGCCTGATGAATTAAGGCTGCGTGGCTAGTGCAGTCGCCGCGAACTGTACAGGTTAGTGTTTTGCTCAATTCATATCCAGACGTTCTGTGAAACATGTTACGACTGTACTGGTGACAACGTCGAAAATTTATTCAACTGTTGTGCATTTTTAATAAATCTCGAAAAATTAAATATTCAAGGCTTTTATTTGAAACATTAATAGAGGAAATCTGTGTGTACACGTTGATGTATGCTTTTTATTTTATAGATTACTCAAAAACATTTGACAGAGGAGCGCGAATAGTCATGTAATATAATGAACGAAATAGGTTCCCCATTACACTTAATACAATTTTGTTTTTAAACTGTGCACTTGTTAGTTGGACTTCCCGTTATTGACTTGAGAACGTAAATTACAAGTACCTCAGAAGTCTGATGGCGAGGGACACAGGTAATATGGAAAGCAAGCATTAGTCCACTGCCCAAATACCTACAAGGAACAAAGTGTTGTCCCCATATCTGTTTATCTTTTATACTGAAAACACGATGATAAATTTTATTTTAAAAAAATAGATAAGGAACGAGATGGTCAATTTTTATCGGAGAAATAGAAACAACGGAACTTGGAGGTGTTGTCATGGTATTATTAATGTTGTTGTTTGTCCATCAAGAATGATGATGACCATTCATTTCATCCAGAGGGGTTGAAAGTATGGAGACGTGAGTTCTAAGATGGCTGATACGGCCTATTTTGGCTCGAAATGTTCTTTGACAATGTGGGCAAAAGATGCTTGACGTTCCAGGAGGAGGTTCTCCTGCAGTGGTTTATCTGTCCTGCCTTTTCTTCACAGCTCTTGCAGTCCTGGTTGCTTCACAAGTGACTGCACCCTTATGTAATGATGTACGCCACGAATTACGGTCTTTAGCAGCAGTCTCCCTGGTGTCAAGATAAATTCCAAAAGCTTTCAGTGAGATTTTCAAAGTGTCTTTAAAGCGTTTCCTCTGGCCGCCTTGGGAGCGTTTACCACAATGCAGATCGCCGCAAAATCAAATTTCATTAGGGAGCCTGTGATCTAGCATACGAGTTACGTTAACAGCCCAGCGAGTCTGATTTTACATTAGTAGAGTGTGGATACTGGGCATGGACGCTCTTTCTAGAACTTCAGTGTCTGGGATCTTGTCTTGCCATTTAATCTTCACTAGCTTCCTAAGGCAGACTGTGTGGAAGTGGTTTAATTTCCTAGCATACCGCTGATAAACAGTCTATGTTTCACAAGCACATAGCAGTGTGGATAATACGACTGCATTATAGACGCTCAGCTTTGTTCGCAGACTTATTCCTTTTCTGTCCCATACATTCTTGTATAGTCTACCAAAGGCCGCGCTGGCCTTGGAGATTCTTGCATTCACTACGTCATCAATTGTGGCAGCTTGTGACACAGTGCTGCCAAGATAGGTGAATTTGTCCACAACACTTAGTCTACGATCATTGACTTTGATATTTGGCACAGTGTGATTATTCCCTGGAGCTTGCTGGTACATAACCACAGTCTTCTCCAAGTTGATATTGATCCCAAAGTTGGCACAGGCATATGAGAAAGCTGAAACATTGTGTTGCATGTCAGCCTCTGAGTTGGCATAAAGAGCGCAATCATCAGCAAACAGCAAGCAGTTCTCTGACGGTGTCGCTGTTAGTTTTGGTTTTGGCTTTCAGCCTTCTGAGATTGAACAACTTTCCACCCATGCGGTAGTTGATGTCTATTCCAATGTCATTGTTCTCGAAGGCATTCATCAGCATAGCTGAAAACATGAGGCTGAACAGTGTTTGTGCCAGGACACATCCTTGCTTCACTCCATTGGTGACAGGAAAGGGCTCAGACAGTTCACCATTTTCCTGTACTCTTGCCTGCATACCATCATGAAATTCCCGCACTATTTGGACAAACTTTTATGGACAGCCATATTTCGCCATAAGCTTCCACAGTCCTTCTCTGCTGACTGTATCAAAAAGCCTTGGTAAGGTCAATGAAAGTGGAGAACATTTCAGAGTTCTGTTCCTAACATTTCTCTTGCAGCTGGCTTGCAGCGAAAATCGTGTCATCAGTTCCTCGTTCTTTTCTGAAGCCACATTGACTCTCAGGAAGAAGACTGTGATCGAGATGGGCTGTGGGGCTATTGAGAAGAATTCTGGCGAGTATCTTCCCTGCGATTGAGAGCAAGGAGATGCCTCGGTGGTTGTCACATGATTGGCGGTTTCCTTTACGTTTGTAAAGGTGGACTAATGACGTGTCCTTGAAATCTTGTGGCATGGTCCCGTTCACACATATGTTTGTAAAGACTTGGTGAAGCAGCTATGTTAGGACCGGCCCACCTGCCTTGTATATCTCTGCTGGGATGGAGTCAGGACTGGAAAGTTGCTGGATGGCTTTGTTTAGTCCCACTATGGTTGGCAGGTCATCAAGTGTATAATTAGTGGGAACTTGAGGAAGGCAGTTGATGGTTTCATCATCGAAGAAGGATGTTGCATTTAAGATGTTGCTGAAATGCTCTGCCCAGCGTTGAAGGATTTCTTTCTTATCTGTAACCAATGTTCCCCCATCTGCACTGAGGAGGGGAACTATGCCTGGTTATGGAGGACCGTAGACCACTTTCAGTGAGTCGTAGAAGTTTTTCATATCATGTCTGTCAGCAAAGCCTTAAATTTCATCAGCTTTGTTGCTCAAGAGTCCCGCATGTGCCGAAGTGTCTGCTGCACTACTCTCCGAATGTTATTGAAAGCATCTTTTTTTTTAAAAATTGATATTGACTTCGGGTCACTCAACTCAAATGTGCCTTGGGGAGATGTTTCTCGGCCAAAAATTGGTTGATGTCTTCAAAATTTTCATCAAACCAGTCTTTATGCTTTTTTCGGGGGGGGGGGGGGGGGGGGGGGCTGGACCTAGGATTTCCTTAGCAGTGTGGTAAATTATGTCCTTTAGGGCTCTCCATCCTGTTTCCGCATCCTGTTTAGCTGCAGCATTTGGCTTGGGTCGGTCTTCCAGCATGATATATGAAGTTGGATGAAGAATGACTTGCTTTTGGATTGGTTTAAAGTGAGGAAGTGTTGCGCAAATTGTCGACCTCACTCTCTCGCCTGAGTCCATCCGAGTCCAGTGGCAAGACAAGTCAAGACGACAAAATTATTATTACTAATAATACCATGACAACACATCCAAGTTAAGTTTTTTTCTATTTCTCCGATTACAAAGGGACCATCTCGTTTATTATAAACTGATTCAGTGTCGAATGATAATATCTCGCCAAATGTGACATCCCACGTGTATAGAAGGATGATATGTTGCCATGCTGGGGTCTGTCGTGTCCTCCTTTACAGTGTCGTCCCTGGAGTGAAGAGAGTCGACACCCACATTATAATATTTTTCCCTCTCAATATTCTGGAGAATCCACCAGCTTCCGTCCAACACACTCCATCAGCCTATGGACACCTTTTCCTATCACTCTCTCACTGTCGTACTATGCCCCCTTCTCATACTTCCCCAACGCAACATACTCAACAACTCTTGCTTCTAAAAATTAATAAAGATTAATTTATTAAAAGAAAAGTGTAACGTATATGAGACGTGTATGTGAAGAAAATGTGTGACGTGTTCTATAAAGTGTGTAGAATCGGACTCTCAGACAACAACCCAGTCAGCTGATCCCAGCAAGGATAGACCACAGCACGTTACGTCAGAACATGTACTTCTCACCCAGCGCCGAAACCATCTTGCCGGATACTGCTTTGCCTCTGTAGACCTCTGGTAATCCAATTTCATGATCATCCGAAATAGACACCGGTGGTATTAACAGTTAATCATGGACCGGTTGCACTCTACACAATGTCCGTTCCTATCGTTCATAAAAAAATGCACAAGTCCTTTGTAGTGTGTACACAGATTAATGTTAATTGTTACTGTACTGGATCCTCACTCGTGTCTATCTAGCCTCAAGTATCAAGTCTTGTGTTCTATTACACGAGATTATATCACACTATGTAATTATTAGACTTAATGTTTTCAGTTCGTTACTACTGTCTGATGTTGTGTGGTGCATCAGTAATCATCACTCTCTTTGGTGAATCAACTTCCTTCTAGCTTTAGTTACGTTCTGTACTCAACTTTATTGATTGTTGAACTGGTGTTCTTCCGAATGGGATTTGTATCTTTCCCAAAAACTTGTTGAGTTTCCTTGGATCTGGTAGGGAACCTAGGATAGAAACAACACATCTGGTGATAGTACTAGTCACTGATCCTTTCGGCTGAGTGTAAGCCTATCACCTTGCTTAATGATCTTTAGCTAACTAGACTTAGTCATAGAGCAGATTAGCTACCCACCTAGAGCCGAATCAGGCTATGACAAAGAAAAGACCAATAAACAGAGTGCAACCTCAGTATTCTATTCTTAACTAGCAGAGCTAATATCACTATTCTACTCTAACTAGTTTCCACTAACAGTGCTAATCATCACACTATAGTTTAACAAGGCTACAGTCTATATTAATTAGAACTAATAGACTATATTGACTACCTTATGTAAAAACCGCCTCATTCCCGGGATGGCTACTACACTTTGCCATAACGGCACATGCTAGTAAATGTGAAATTATTCTAACACTGTAGAGCTCTCCCACAAACACGTCCATCCTAATCCACGGGTTTTGGTCAACTCCCCATCTCCAATCATGGTTTTCTGGCAAACCCCTAAAATTGGTCACGTGATATGGGTGACGTCCTGCAGGTGTCATTTGCGCATATCATCCATTGTCAGGAATCGATTTTTCCTGGCTTGAGTCATTGTCAAAGTTGTCATCAATTGTTTAGATTCCCAAAACAAGCCAGCGAGTTCCTGTATGATCCCAACAATAGTGGCAAATAACCAGCTGTCAATCTTCTCGATGTTCCGGAAACTACGAATTGACCTATGTACTGTTACTTCCGTGCTAAGTACTTCCGTTTTCCCTCTGATATGTTTTTGACTTGTCAACGAGATGTATGATTCAGCGCACTCACTTCCTCTATACATCTTCCACTTGTTAATTTTGTCCGACAGGTGACGGCCAACATCCGATTGCCACTATGACCCCACTGCTTCCATCTGTATTCAAATGTTGACAAACTTGTCAAGGCGATGTCGGGATTCGTTTCCCGCACTTCCGAGGGTGGCCAATCCGTCAACCATATGTACAAGTACAACTGTTATTTCTGCCCGACCTGTTTTTGGAAACACGTGCAGCCCCAACTATGAATGTTTTCTCTGTATTAGTTGAAACACTGGTTGCTTAGCAGATAGTCCGGTTAATCAAAACATTCTCCCTAACAATCAGCTGGGTAAACGCACGGTTTCATTTTGTGACATAGGCCCCCTCTTAAGAGAGTAGTCCATCTCACTCTTCTCCACCGTGAGTTTAATCCAGATGATTCATTCTTCTTCTTCAGGAGCTGGGTGTCTTGATAAGAAATCCGCTCCAACATTTTCCTTCCCAGGAATGTACTCCACTGTGAAGTTATAGGGTTGAAGTAACAACGACCACCGCATCAAACGGGCGTTGAGCTTCTGAGAAGTAGCCAAGAACATCAGGGGCTGATGATCCGACTGGACCCGAAACTTAACTCCATACAAATATGGCTGAAATTTATGCACTGCCCATACGAGGGACAAGCACTCTCTCTCGACGGTTGAATAATTCCTCTCTGCCTGTAGAAGTTTCTTACTTGCGTATGCCACAGGTTTCAAAACCGAAGCATCGTCTTTTCCTTCCTGTAACAAAGCGGCTCCGATTCCAATCGCACTCGCATCTGTTCTCAACACAAATTGTTTGGAAAGGTCAGGGAGCTGTAATACAGGTTTGCTGACCAAGGCCTCCTTTAACTGACTATAGGCATTCTCACATTCTGGTGTCCAAATGATTTGATCCGGGAATCCCTTTTTCAAGGTTTCCGTCAACGGAGCTCCCAGTTCAGTGAAATGTGGGATAAATTTGTGGTAGAACCCACACAACGAGAGAAAAGATCGCACATCCTTCTTCGTTTTTGGTCTAGGTGCATTTCTGATTTTCTCCAGGTTCTTCTCTTCTGGAACAATGTGTCCTGGAGTGATGGTGTGACCTAGAAATTCCAGAGTCTGGTAACCAATCATGCACTTGGTTGGACGAGCAGTAAGCCCTGCTTCCTTGAGCCTATTAAACACTCTCTCCAAGGATTGTAAGTGGTCATCCAGGCTGTCACTGGAAATCAGAATATCATCCATGAATGAGATGATGGACGGATCCTGTAACGGATCTAGTAAAGTCCTCATCATGCGTGTAAACACACTAGGTGCATTGCTGAGTCCAAAGGGCATGACCTTGAATTCGTAGTGTCCACTGGGTGTACTGAAAGCTAACAGTGGTCGAATCTCCGGTTTGACTGGTATCTGATAGTACCCCCGACTCAGATCCACCTTTGAAAAGTACCGAGCCTTATGGAGCCTAGCGAATAACTGAGTTGGATTCGGCAAAGGTTCCACCTGAAATTGTGTGTGACTGTTCAGAAGTCGGTAGTCTATACACAACCGGTGTTCTCCACTTGGTTTGCGTAACAAAACTACCCCCGCATTGTATGGGGATGTGGATGGTGCAATCACGTCATCCTCCAGCAATTTTTGTATTTGCTCCTCCAGGGCCTTTTCTTTAGAGAATGGCACTGGGTAAACCTTTTGGCGAACAGGCTCCTGTGTGGTCAAAGTCATCTCGAACTCAACCAACCTCGTTCGTCCTGGTTTATCAGTCAGTATCTCCTTATGAGACTTGAGAACCTGGGTTATCCTTTCCCTCTCCTGGGAGGTCAGATCAGGGTTCACTTGCACATCCCTGGTTTCCTGGTGTTCCAAGGGATATTCCCTGCCCTCGCTGGTTCCCACTTCTGTCTCCACTGCAACTGCCATTGCCATGAGGTGAGCTGCCTTGTCTCCGGGTCTCTCTTCGTATTTCCGCAAGAGATTGATATGGAAAATCTTCGACTTTCCCCGGATCCGGATTTGATAGTTGGTTCTGGATATCACCCTTTCCATGGGAAATGGTCCTTGCCAACCTATCTCCAGTTTGTTGTTTCCCGTTGGGAGTAGCAACAAGACTTTATCTCCCACCTCTAGAGATCTTTCTTTAGACCTACGGTTGTAGTAAGCCGCATGTCTTTTCCTGGCCTTTTTCAAGTTTTGATTTGCCAGAGTCCATCCCTTGTGGAGTTTTTCTTTCAGTTCCTCCACGTATTGATAGGATGAGATCACTTCTTCTGACGTCCCCTCTTCAGTCCAACTCCTCAACATGGCTTCCAACGGTCCTTTGATTGGACGACCAAACAGCAACGTAGCGGGTGGTAGTCCTGTTGAGCCATGAGGAACTTCCCGATAGGCAAAGAGTGCGGCTGGGATATATTCATCCCACCTATCAGGTTTTTCCTGCGCTAGTTTCCTGAGCATTGTCATCAACGTGCCGTTGAAACGCTCTACTTGTCCATTGGCTTGAGGGTGGTAAGGGCTGGTATGTATGTGGTTAGAGTGAAACACCCTAAATACCTCCTCCATGAGTTTTCCACAAAACTGAGATCCATTGTCCGTCAGAATTTGATCCGGAAAGCCTAATCTGGTAAAGGCCTCCATCAGTGCGTCCGCCACTCTTTTCGAGTCAATCGTGGTCAACGGTATAGCCTCACCCCACATTGTACAGCAATCCACCATTGTGAGTATATACATGTTCCTCTTCCTAGTCCTGGGAAGTGGACCCACGATATCGATGGCTACCCTCTCGAAAGGAGAGTTCATGATGGGCATCTCACCCAACACCACCGGTGCTGTCCAGTGTTTCGGTGCCACCCTCTGGCACTCAGGGCATGACTTCACATACCGACGCACATCATCTGTCATTCCCGGCCAATAGTAGTGGCAGGAAATCCGCTGCATGGTGGCGGCAATACCCATGTGTCCACTAAAGGAGATGGTATGCCCCATATGAAGAATCTGGGACCGGTGAGCTTTCGGGACGACCAACTGACCGTATAGGTTGTCTCCCCTTCCTGCTCTCCTGTAGAGTATCCTATTCTTCATGTAGTACTGCCCCCGTCCTGGTGGATCAGCACTTTTCTGCAGCTTTTTGTAGCAAGGACGTAAAGTATCATCCTCACTCTGGGCAGTTCGTAGCTCCCCCGGCATTGGGTTAGTCACAATTGCGTCTGCCTCTTCCGTTTTCGTCTGAGAGCGAGTCTGCATTGCTCCCATATGGATTGGCTCCCTGGGCATTCCTAGAAAGACATACCGGCAACCTAGGATGACTGGGAAAATGGGATCGGTCAATACAGCGGCCTTGATGGTGCCGTTGACGTACCTTGACCGAATCTCCACATTAGCAATAGGCAACTTCATGACTACAGCACTCTTCTGTGCAGGCTGTATATCCAATGTCTCACCTGTGAATTGTTCTGGATGTACCAGATCCGCAGAAATCACGGCCTCCCCGTCCAGTCCTGTGTCGTATAAACACTCCACTTGACGACCGTTAACCTCTACCAATTCCACTACAGGTGGTTTTTCCTGGTCTGGAGTCTCTTCCTCGGCCTCGACCTGTTCGGTGGGCTCCACCTTAGGTTTTCCTGAGCACACGACGAATTGAGTGTCTCCTGACTTTCCCTTGCAGTCAATAGCATTGTGCGTATTCGACTGGCATTGGTTGCACCATTTCCCTGTCCTAGATTTTCTATTGCCAGACTTGAGTGAGCTCTCCTGGTGGCGAGCTTCCTTGTTGACCTTGGCATTTTCTGTGACAACCTCCTTGGAAGTCACTTGACATGCTGCGAAGTGAGGGTTCTTAGCCTTCGATTTGCAGTCCCTCGTATTGTGAGAGGGTGACTTACAAATTGAACACCACTTCTCCGACCACGGTCGTTTAGGTGTAGAGCTTGAAGTGCTCTTGCTTCCCTCCTTCTTCTTCTCTGAACTATCCTCTGATTTTTGCACATAAGGTTCCCACTTTTTTTGTTCCTGAGTTTTTGGTTTTCTTCTTGTCATGTTTCTCTTGACTTTTGGAGTTGGTGGAAAGGTTTTCCCCTGCCTCCCCATGTACTTCGACGAACCGTTCTGCTAATTTAGTCACGAGGTCAATACGTTCCGCTCCTTGTTCTCCCAGGAACGTCCTGAGAGGTTTAGACATTTGCTTCTTCAGCTGGTCGACCACCATGAGCTCTTCCAGACTCTCATAGTCATGTGCGAACCCAGCCAAATCCATCCACTTGTGGAGATAAGATTTTAGACGCAAACTGTAGGCGGCAAACAACTCCCCCGGTTCTCGTTTCGCTGCTCGAAATTTTTTCCGGTAGGTATGTGACGTAACCTCGCATCGTTTCAGCAGAGCCGTCTTTAACTCGTCATAATTGTTCTCATGTCCTGGTGGCAGGCGAGAATAAACCTCGTATCCGGTCCCGCGTAATCCCTGGGATAGCTTAAGATTCCATTTGTTACGCTCCAGACCCATAGCAACCGACATAGCCTCGAAGCGTTGAAGGTACTGGTCAATCTTCTCTTTGTCCTCCTCGTAGACCGCTAAAGGAAACTTCATAGCCTGGTACCCATATCCACCTACTGGTGTTGATCCTGGGATGGAGGAACCTCCAACTGCTCCCTCAGTTTCTCCATTAGATTGACTCTTCAACTCGAGTTCCCTCATCCGGTACTCGTGCTCCCTTTTCTGTGCTTCCTGTTCAGCTTCTAATTTCCTAGCTGCTTGCTCAGCTTCAAATTTCCTAGCTGCCTGCTCAGCTTCCAATTCCATCCTTCTCAATTCCAACTCGGCCTTTCGATCTTCCCTTTCTGCTTGACGATACTCTCTCTCCACTTCCTGTATGTAATCCGTTAGAGCAGACCCCGACAGTCCCATGTCCTCCCCCTTTGCCTTTAATTCTAACGTGGTTAGTTTAGGGGTGGCCATTTTACAGAGCGATAAGCTAGCAGGGCGAGTACAATATAACTGCAAATTACTATACAGATATATGAACAAGTACTATAAATCTAGATATTACCACACACAGCACATTCACTCAGTGACAAGAGTAGAATCAGGACCACAGACCTATGCAGACGTGTGACGTGTGAACAGGTAAGATATTAATTAGTCCTAACCCCTATCCACATTCACTCTAGCTGGATTCTCCAAAATGATATCTCCCTCTTATAACTAAGGATCCCGTGTCAAAAGACCCCGTTGTCAGAAGATCCCACTGTCAAAGGTTCCTGTTTGCAGGAGATCTCGCTGTCCCAAGATTCCGTTTCCGAGAGATCCCGCTGTCCAAAGATCCCGTTATCGAGCCCCCAATAATGTCGTGTCCTCCTTTACAGTGTCGTCCCTGGAGTGAAGAGAGTCGACACCCACATTATAATATTTTTCCCTCTCAATATTCTGGAGAATCCACCAGCTTCCGTCCAACACACTCCATCAGCCTATGGACACCTTTTCCTATCACTCTCTCACTGTCGTACTATGCCCCCTTCTCATACTTCCCCAACGCAACATACTCAACAACTCTTGCTTCTAAAAATTAATAAAGATTAATTTATTAAAAGAAAAGTGTAACGTATATGAGACGTGTATGTGAAGAAAATGTGTGACGTGTTCTATAAAGTGTGTAGAATCGGACTCTCAGACAACAACCCAGTCAGCTGATCCCAGCAAGGATAGACCACAGCACGTTACGTCAGAACATGTACTTCTCACCCAGCGCCGAAACCATCTTGCCGGATACTGCTTTGCCTCTGTAGACCTCTGGTAATCCAATTTCATGATCATCCGAAATAGACACCGGTGGTATTAACAGTTAATCATGGACCGGTTGCACTCTACACAATGTCCGTTCCTATCGTTCATAAAAAAATGCACAAGTCCTTTGTAGTGTGTACACAGATTAATGTTAATTGTTACTGTACTGGATCCTCACTCGTGTCTATCTAGCCTCAAGTATCAAGTCTTGTGTTCTATTACACGAGATTATATCACACTATGTAATTATTAGACTTAATGTTTTCAGTTCGTTACTACTGTCTGATGTTGTGTGGTGCATCAGTAATCATCACTCTCTTTGGTGAATCAACTTCCTTCTAGCTTTAGTTACGTTCTGTACTCAACTTTATTGATTGTTGAACTGGTGTTCTTCCGAATGGGATTTGTATCTTTCCCAAAAACTTGTTGAGTTTCCTTGGATCTGGTAGGGAACCTAGGATAGAAACAACACATCTGGTGATAGTACTAGTCACTGATCCTTTCGGCTGAGTGTAAGCCTATCACCTTGCTTAATGATCTTTAGCTAACTAGACTTAGTCATAGAGCAGATTAGCTACCCACCTAGAGCCGAATCAGGCTATGACAAAGAAAAGACCAATAAACAGAGTGCAACCTCAGTATTCTATTCTTAACTAGCAGAGCTAATATCACTATTCTACTCTAACTAGTTTCCACTAACAGTGCTAATCATCACACTATAGTTTAACAAGGCTACAGTCTATATTAATTAGAACTAATAGACTATATTGACTACCTTATGTAAAAACCGCCTCATTCCCGGGATGGCTACTACACTTTGCCATAACGGCACATGCTAGTAAATGTGAAATTATTCTAACACTGTAGAGCTCTCCCACAAACACGTCCATCCTAATCCACGGGTTTTGGTCAACTCCCCATCTCCAATCATGGTTTTCTGGCAAACCCCTAAAATTGGTCACGTGATATGGGTGACGTCCTGCAGGTGTCATTTGCGCATATCATCCATTGTCAGGAATCGATTTTTCCTGGCTTGAGTCATTGTCAAAGTTGTCATCAATTGTTTAGATTCCCAAATCAAGCCAGCGAGTTCCTGTATGATCCCAACAATAGTGGCAAATAACCAGCTGTCAATCTTCTCGATGTTCCGGAAACTACGAATTGACCTATGTACTGTTACTTCCGTGCTAAGTACTTCCGTTTTCCCTCTGATATGTTTTTGACTTGTCAACGAGATGTATGATTCAGCGCACTCACTTCCTCTATACATCTTCCACTTGTTAATTTTGTCCGACAGGTGACGGCCAACATCCGATTGCCACTATGACCCCACTGCTTCCATCTGTATTCAAATGTTGACAAACTTGTCAAGGCGATGTCGGGATTCGTTTCCCGCACTTCCGAGGGTGGCCAATCCGTCAACCATATGTACAAGTACAACTGTTATTTCTGCCCGACCTGTTTTTGGAAACACGTGCAGCCCCAACTATGAATGTTTTCTCTGTATTAGTTGAAACACTGGTTGCTTAGCAGATAGTCCGGTTAATCAAAACATTCTCCCTAACAATCAGCTGGGTAAACGCACGGTTTCATTTTGTGACAGGGTCATCGTGTTATTTGTTTTGTTTCGTGGTATATTCCACTATTTCAATGCTCAATGAAGGGACATCAACATTATAATACTTGTTCATTCGATTGTATACCAGGTTTTATCCAAACCTACTTTGTTTTTGGCGCTGAATCGGGAAACAACACAGAATGGAATTGAGAAACTTAAATCAGTACAAGAACACAGTGAAAATACACAGCGTATATCTCAATACTTCTTCTTCTTCTTCAGCGTTCCGAGCCATTGAGGTTCTTTGCTGCAAATACAATCCGTCTCCATTCGTCTCTCTGGTGGACCTTCTCTTGCCAGTCGTTGATTCCAAGTGCTTGCAGGTCTGTACATGTATTATCTCTCCACCGCGTTCTTGGTCTACCTCGGGGTCTACGGTCATTTATTTCCTGAGTGTAAGCGAGTTTTGTTTCCCTATTATCTTCCATTCTTTCTATATGCCCCAGCCATTGTAGTCTATTAGCCTTCATGATACCAGTGATTAGCGGGGACTTAAACAGATCATAAATGTCTTTGTTACTTCTTCTTTTCCACTCTCCACTTTGTGTATCCCTAATGGGTCCAAAGATGCGTCTTAAAATTTCTCAATACAATTTCTAAAATATGTTAATTCAAATGTAAACTATAAATACGGAAAGATATATATTTATCAAGGAATAACGTTACAGAACGTCGGCAGTATTGAATATATAGGTTCTTTCCTGACCGACGATGGAAATGTGATGTTGGAAATTACAGGAATGACACAAAACAAAACTGAAATACATCTACAAAAACTACAGCAAATAACACCTTTATGCATTGGAACAGATATAAGGAAAACAAATATCACGTTACTAAAAGCATGTGTATATGGCAATACGTGAATGCCAAAATGGGATATTTAATACATTAGATGAGAAGCACAAATCCGCCTTTGGATATTAATGTTACAGAGTAATATTACTGGTTCGCTGGGCTGCAAGAAGAACAAACAGATCTGTTCAACAACAAAACATACAGCTAAAGAAGACGCGTTATGAAAATAATTAATTATAGGGGTGGTAGCGGGGTGGGGTACGTCTTAGATACGCAACGTGATATAAAAGTTTGGAATAAATTAATATGGAGAGAAATGTCCCGGGTAAGCGTGGCAAAGAGGGGGGGGGGGGGGTGGGTTGCAGAAGAAGAAAAAAAGAACACCGCGACGTAGATGGATTAATGATATGAGAGATAATTGACACAAGACACCAACAGAGGCAGGACACCTACCTTATGGTAGACAGACATTTCCACAGACGGTGATGGGTGAACAGTTCTGAACAGAAGAGGCCAATAGATGATGATGATGATGATGATGATGATGATGATGATGATGATGATGATGATGATGATGATGATTTGATACAAAATGCTACTGCAACAACAACAACAACAACAACAACAATAAACATTATTCACAGGATTCGAGATAAACTTAAAGTCAGATAAAGGACTTGTTCACATTTCTTAAAGTGCATTTGGTCATATGGTGCTTGACTTTACTTAATATATCACTACGCACTCAATGGGTCACGCGTTCAGGATCACGTCTGCTGCCTTTACTTCAGAGTATATTTCCTGGTATCCATTTTATGCTGGGTCGAGATTAAGGTCATTGCTTTTAATTTGAATCCTTCCCGGTGCGGTTCGAACTCATGACCACAGGGTCGCCAGACGAACATTTAGCCACTCCGCTACCACACTCCCTACCAAAACACTAGACAAGTCCCGTAATAGAAACATGATGTGAACGTGTGAAGTGTTGGGACCATCAGTGTTTAGACCGGAGTGCACGGGGGATAGGTGGTCAGTCTGTCCCTCCAGTTGCAAGCGACGAGTACAGGCATCGAAACCTCGTCCGACTGCTCTCAAGTCTGTTTCAGTGTAACATCCTAATCCTTACACCACTGTGTCAGCGGATTAGAGATAGTGATAGAGACAGGATTAATATGCACATTAAACAATGGGAGAGCTGAAAAAATCACACATATTGTGAAGAAAACCGAAGGGAGTTGAATAATATGGGAATAGCATAAATAGAGCTACCGGAGCTTGCAAAAGAAAGGACGGCTTGGCTTCAGTTTGTTGAAGGCCTATGTCCCAATGGGGATGAAAGGCACAAGAAGAAGGAGATAGTGGTTAGTGCACTGGCTTGCCAAGATAGTGGTCAGAGATCAATCCCCAGCAGTGGAAGGACTCTTGTTTCCAACCAGCACGGCGCTGGATCCACTGTGTAACATAGAATGAGAACCCGCCAGGAATGCTACCTGGTCAAGAAAGCACGCTAAAAGTCGGATGTGTTGGCCTACGGGGTTCGGCCCAATGGCGCATAACTTAGACACACCGCAATCACATCTGAAAAAAACACTCCGGATGAACGCAAAGAAGAAGAAGAATGAGAACACTATAATATCCAGAAGTTTCCGCCGGCTGGAGTACAAACAGCACACGCGTGTCGTGTTTGTAACAGACTTACAACTTATGATGAGAAAGGTGAAGATTACCAATTGCTGGTTGTTGTTTTTTTTAATCTTGTAAAACGTGTTCATGTTATCTTTGTTTAGATATGTAAAGATGCATGTCTTAAACACCTCTGGCCGTTGGTCTGATGTCTGTTTGACAATGAGTTTCTTCTTCTTCTGCTGCGTTCATCCGGGTTTTTTTTCGGACGTGATTGTGTTGTGCCTGTTTACAGCAGAGCTGTGTTCTTGCGCCGTTAGGCCGACACATCCGACTTCTGCGGGCATTTGTTGACCGAGTTAACTTTCCCGGGGGAATGAGTTTTAAACGGGTGTAAAAGGCAAGGAGAATCGACTTCATTGCATTGCGTTTTATGCCAAATGGCTCGGTCTCTTTCCGCAGGGCGGCCTGTCGAAGCGTCACACAAAGCATGAACTCCGTAGCTCCAGCGACGACCACCAGGAGTCTCCGAGATAAAAATCACGATAAACCTAACGACATAGCCCGGAATCGAACCCACAACCTTCGGAACGCGATTGAGGCGATGTAACCACTTTGCCAGAGAGACTCCCTTGTTTGATAATATAATATCAATAAAACATAGAAGAAACATGGCCGACCCAGTTCTAACCCCAGCCGTGTTGTATCATTACCTGGTTACATCTTATTATAGCGGGCACGTTGGTGTAATCGTTAGAAGGTTATGCTAACACTGGCATGAGCGCGGTTGGACGAGGGTCCGATCCTCTCACTCGTCGTTCGCTTCGGGACTGAAAGATTATGCACCTATTTCTCCGCGCTCGCAGACCTACACAATCTGATGATCTTGACAGTTCAAATACTCAGAGCAGGTTACAGCGTTTTTTGTGTGTGTGTTTTTTTTTTCTTTAATCCTATTACGTCTCTACGCAGATGTAAAGTTACAGCAATGGTCTTGCACGCCCCGCTGCTTTCTGAGCTTGGTGAGTGGAAGGAGAGCTCTACGACACATTCCTTTTCGAGATGGCACTTTAGTATCTGGTCAAATGAAACCGCTCTGTACCAACTTCACTTTAGTAAATCAGTAAATTTTCAGGGCTCGGGAGACTTGAGTGCAAATACATCAGACTTCAAGTTCACAATCCTCTATAGGAGTCACAAACACCAAACCAAAGACCAGCACATTCAGCCTATAATTAGTCAGATATGGCTAAGCTACAATAGTACAGAAGACGGCACTACCTGCTCTCTGTTAGCGCCGAATGTTGGGCGGCGTTCACCAAAGCCGACACCCCACATTGTGCCAACGTTTTCGTGTGGAATAGCCCAATTTGGGAGAGTACAAGCCGTATCCTCGTGCGAGGAAGTGCAACCTACAGACTAAATGTCATCGTACGGCAGATTAGGCCCTAAAGTCATGGTCTGCAACTGGTCTAGGATGGAAGCTCCTACAAGTGGACAGTTAGTGCATTGCTTTGTTGATCCGGCAGCTTCTGCAGCTTGTCTTGTTCCAGACGTATTGGTGTTACCTTTCCACCGGAATAAACTAGTCAGGTTGAGAGAAGGGTCAAGCTGCATGGGCAACACATAATCTCAGAAATTCGGCCCAAGCTGTCTGCTAAGGAGTGGTTAGTATGGCGTTTTTTGAAAGCGCATTGCAACAAACTATCGTTTGTCCAGACGACAAGATGATAGTATAACAAATAATTCCACAAAAAAGTTTTCTGCCTGGTCCGAAGCATGTCGAATCTTACAATAACATGATCACGTATGTCTAGAAGAATAAGTTTGAAAGCACTAAAAGCAACATCTCCATCTCTACTTCCGGTGTTATGAAACAAATGATGATATCATTACTACCTGTCGGTTCTAACCTAAGCTCACCCGATATGTCCCACATGATACACACATTCCATACTCACAATTGGCGTCGGAAAATAGTCCGGAATGTTTGATTATTTCTAAATGTATCCACACCAACAGTAGAAAGAAGACCGTGTAGATGATACTAATCTTATACCTTAATTTGATCAGGGAAATCCGCGACGTAATAAACGGATAAATGCAGCTTTTGCTCACACTAAGATAAATCTTAGAAACACATGCGGCTTAATCACAGATTTATCAAGGATTTGCCGGCGACGTAAATAGATTCCAAAAGACTTTGTAATCATTATCGCCCAGTAAATTGCCTTTACATTAAGCTGGAGGCAGTTAGGAAGTCACGAGTTATGCAGGTGAAGGATTAGCTCTTAGTGTAGGCGCTCAGAGACCTTTTTTTTTAACATGGTCATTCTGGGAGGATAAGTAATTTAAAGCTAGTTGGTTCAGATCAGCTTACAACTGAAAACTCCATTACACGACTACACGCTGATTACAGGAAGCGGCATCTAGAAATACCAGGGACGAAATCCCAGCCGTATATTTTATTTAATTCGGACGTTTGGATTCTTAGTTACATTTCAATTGTGATTAGTGTTAGCGAAGGCCGTCAACATCACATTCCGGACAAGGCCATAGGCGATCCGATCTCATCCTGAATATATCCGCCAGGGTGTCGCGACTGTTTGCACCAGTTCTGTGTTGGTAAACCAAATGTATTGTACTCTTGACAAAATGTTCATGTTTGGCGGCTCCCCCTTCACTCCCATTCCCTTCACTCAGGACAGGGAAGCAGGTTCCCAAGAGTCCTCTACGTCATCTGTTCTTCCAGCATCTCTTTTGGTATTGATGGTGCCTGGTCATTGCTCTTCCCACCTCGATCACAGACACGTCTGCCAACCAATCGCTCGTTACCTCTCCCGCCTGATGTACCCCGGTAAACAGATGCAAGTTAGCTGCACTAATTATGATGCGCACAGTGTGTCCCACTGACATGAGCCATTCAAGGTGGAGTTTTATCAACTGGGGTGATGTTGTGAGCTACATCAAACGTTGTACCACTAGCCGAAGAATGATTCTTCTACGTGTAGAGTATTACTGCTCTAGGATCCGAGCCCAGCAGTGACGGTTCTCGACTTGTATCAGACCAGTCATGCTGGGGTAGACTGAGCCTCATCAAAGCATCCATCATCATCATCATCATCATCATCATCATCATCATCATCACCATCATCATACAGTGGCTTGTTCTGTGTATTACTTTCCCCCCGTATCCGTCATTACCCATAATGTCTTTGCCTGTTAACATTTTCTACTTAACTGTAATGAGAGTGGTGCATTTGGCCTATAACATGTGATGACCTCATCTCACACAGACCAATAGCAGATTATAGCTGCGGGATTTAAGAAGAGGTAAGGAGACAGTAAGCCAGAGAAAAGTATAACTAGAAATAGCTTAGTCTGGAACCCGCTTGTCAACAGACATAGAGACAGACCTAAAAACTATTGGTGGAGATAAGAAGAAACATAAATGAATAATATGAGAAAGACATAGCAAGGGGTAGCTAAAGATAGAAGGGCTTGGGATGAATTGGTTAAGGGCCTATTCCCAAAGTGAGTCTAGGTGAAAACAGAAGAAGAAGAAGGTGGCAGGTGTGAAATTAACATAACGCCAGAGAACTTCTTTTAATGTGAGCAGTTTCTGTAAAAACTTCCAGAATATATGTTTCAGTTTACCCATGCAGTTAGCCAGGACTGATGTTATCTGGAGTCTGGGACGTAGAATGATGCATTGTAGTAATGTAGATACAGAGATAGGAACCCAGAAAGAATGTAGCATGTCTATTTTCTTGAGTCACTGACTCATCTTTTCACTTTACATGTTAAAATAATAGACGTGAATACATTGGAAAACAATCAAATTTAGCCTTCCAGCGTGGTAGGCAGATAAGGAATAATTAATTCTGATATAAAGAATAGAACACAGTGTGCTCGATATCTTTATAGGTGCTGACACTGATAAAGTTAAAAGAGGATAACTGCGGTCTAGTTGTGAACGGAATCTGTCTGATCAGTCACCCTGCTGAGGCAGAAAATTTGATTATTTTTTAAATGTTACCTTCTCATTTTGTTCATTATATTTTTGGTTGCGTGAACGCTGGTATTATTTTGAAACTCTGCACCGAGAAATCATTGCTCTCCTCCATATTGATACCAGGCTGGGTAACAAATAGTGCGTATAATAAATTCTTAAGTGCATTTAAAATGCAATTGCCCTGATAGTGTTCACGAGGTGACCTCCCTTCGATATCCGCCTCTGACCCACAAAGTACTGTTTCTATCATGGCGTAGGCTATGGACTTGTTATAAAAACATTTGAAGATGCCCCCTTCGCACGATCTCTGGAGGAATTCAAAGTTAGTAAAGAATCTCGTTTTACAGACATGAGGGGAATAGTTATATACTGCTAGGAATACTGGCACCATGTTGTCTTAACAGACGATATTTTGTTACATTGTGCTTCAAAAAAGAAATAATTACTACAACCCATGGCGGTTGCGAATGTAACTGATCATGCCCATTCGCGCGGTAAATGTTCGTTCACAATGGATGCGTGTGAACGTATGGTTTTTTTTCCACCATCTGACGTCTCACACACAGGTCGTGTGTGACCTGTTTGCAATAATTTTCTCCTTTGTGTTTATTCTATGATTGCATTTCTGATCTTTGCCCTGGTGTAATGCGATCAGCGGCGACTTGCTCCCAAGGTGCAAATATCAATGCCTGTATCATTCATGTCCTGTTTGCACACATCTGTGTACCCTATTAGAGCCGAACTCGAAATCTTTTACCCATCTATAATTAAAGGGTGAGTGCTAGAAATAGAGACCAGATAAAAGGATGCCAACAACAGTGAGAAAATGAGTGTTGAGGTGCTATATAGAGACTTGCGTGTGAATGATTTACAATAAACAGACAAGCTTAGAAACAATTATTGTTAGCGAAAATGTTTGTTTTTTCTTCGATGAATAAAATGAACACCATGGACGGAAATGTAACACACACACACACACACACACGCGCGCGCGCGCGCGCGCGCAAACGAATGAGACAGTTCTATAAGAAACAAATTAAAACTGTAAATTGATTAGAGAAAGTATACCTAGGTAGTCAAGATTTGTGGGCAAGTTAAGAGAAGAAATAAGCTTGAATACTTAGTGACAACTGGCTAAATTGATGAAAAAAGAGTAAGGGGAAGGCAGAGAGATAAACTCTTGAAAGGTTTGGACATATGGCATAATCGGGGCAAGCCACAGGCAGGCTCCATGACTGATGATGATCGTGTGGGATTCCGAGCCATGAGATGATGATCGTGTGGGATTCCGAACCATGACTGATGATCGTGTGGGATTCCGAACCATGACTGATGATCTTGTGGGATTCCGAGCCATGACTGATGATCGTGTGGGATTCCGAGCCATGACTGATGATCGTGTGGGATTCCGAACCATGACTGATGATCTTGTGGGATTCCGAGCCATGACTGATGATGATCGTGTGGGATTCCGAGCCATGACTGATGATCGTGTGGGATTCCGAACCATGACTGATGATGATCGTGTGGGATTCCGAACCATGACTGATGATCGTGTGGGATTCCGAGCCATGACTGATGATCGTGTGGGATTCCGAGCCATGACTGATGATCGTGTGGGATTCCGAACCATGACTGATGATCTTGTGGGATTCCGAGCCATGACTGATGATGATCGTGTGGGATTCCGAACCATGACTGATGATAGTGTGGGATTCCGAACCATGACTGATGATGATCGTGTGGGATTCCGAACCATGACTGATGATCGTGTGGGATTCCGAGCCATGACTGATGATCGTGTGGGATTCCGAGCCATGACTGATGATCGTGTGGGATTCCGAACCATGACTGATGATCGTGTGGGATTCCGAGCCATGACTGATGATAGTGTGGGATTCCGAGCCATGACTGATGATAGTGTGGGATTCCGAACCATGACTGATGATGATCGTGTGGGTTTCCGAGCCATGACTGATGATGATCGTGTGGATTTCCGAGCCATGACTGATGATGATCGTGTGGGATTCCGAGCCATGACTGATGATAGTGTGGGATTCCGAGCCATGACTGATGATAGTGTGGGATTCCGAGCCATGACTCATGATAGTGTGGGTTTCCGAGCTGTTACCGCCCATGTTTATCGCTTGTATATGATGTCAATGATGATGATGATGAATATGATGATGATGATGACGATGATCATCATCATCATCATCATCATCATCATCATCACCACCATCATCATCACCACCATCATCATCATCATCATCACCAAGTCTATAACATGTCTACTAAACAAGACTGCCTATGTCAGTGGACAAATTCACCTATCTTGGCAGTACTATGTACTAAGCTGATACAATTGATGACGAAGTGAATGTAAGAATCTCCAAGGTCAGCGCCGCCTTTGGCAGACTGTACAAGAATGTGTGAGACAGAAATGGAATAAGCCTACAAACAAAGCTGAAAGTCTACAAAGCAGTTGTATTATCCACTCTGCTATATGATTGTGAAACCTGGACTGTTTACCAGCGACACGCTAGGAAATGAAACCACTTTCGCACAGTCTGCCTTAAAAAGCTAATGAAGATTAAATGGCAAGACAAGATCCCAGACCCTTAAGTCCTAGAAAGAGCATCCATGCTCAGTATCCACACACTACTAATGAAGTATCGTATTCGCTGGGCTGGTTACTTGACTCGCATTCCAGATCACAGGCTCCCTATATCAACTTTTTACTGCGAGATGAGTTGTGGTAAGCGCTCCCAGGGCGGCTAGAGGAAACGCTTTAAAGACTGAAGATCTCACTAAAAGCTTTTGGAATTCATCACCAGACTTGGGAGACTGCTTCAAAAGATCGAAATTCGTGGCGTCCTTCATTACGCAAGGGTGTAGTCACCTGTGAAGCAAACAGGATTGTAAGAGCTGTGAAAAACGCTGGACAGAAAAACCACTGCAGGAGATCCCCCTCACAGAACGTCAAGCAGTCTTTGCCCACATTGTCAAAGAACATTTCCAGCCAAAATAGGCCTTACCTGCCGTCTTAGAACTCACGACTGTAAACTTTCAACCCCACTGGATGAAATGAATGGGCATCATCATTCTTGATAGAAAAACAACAGAACATGTCAGTGGTTTGTAAATGAAAGTTCAGAGGTTAAATGAGTTGGTTGGTGTGTTTTTAAAGAGCCTACCCCTGAAATGCCATTCACTATTAGCGAGGTAGGATGGTCGTTCCCTACACCTGCCATTCACTGTTGGTGAGGTAGGCGGTTCGTTCCCTACACCTGCCATTCACTATTAGCGAGGTAGGATGGTCGTTCCCTACACTTGTCATTCACTATTAGCGAGGTAGGCGGTTCGTTCCCTACACCTGCCATTCACTATTAGCGAGGTAGGCGAGTCGTTCCCTACACCTGCCATTCACTATTAGCGAGGTAGGATGGTCGTTCCCTACACCTGCCATTCACTGTTGGTGAGGTAGGCGGTTCGTTCCCTACACCTGCCATTCACTATTAGCGAGGTAGGATGGTCGTTCCCTACACTTGTCATTCACTATTAGCGAGGTAGGCGGTTCGTTCCCTACACCTGCCATTCACTATTAGCGAGGTAGGCGAGTCGTTCCCTACACCTGCCATTCACTATTAGCGAGGTAGGATGGTCGTTCCCTACACCTGCCATTCACTATTAGCGAGGTAGGATGGTCGTTCCCTACACCTGCCATTCACTATTAGCGAGGTAGGCGAGTCGTTCCCTACACCTGCCATTCACTATTAGCAAGGTAGGCGGGTCGTTCCCTACACCTGCCATTCACTGTTGGTGAGGTAGGCGGTTCGTTCCCTACACCTGCCATTCACTATTAGCGAGGTAGGCGAGTCGTTCCCTACACCTGCCATTCACTATTAGCGAGGTAGGAGGGTCGTTCCCTACATCTGCCATTCACTATTAGCGAGGTAGGATGGTCGTTCCCTACACTTGTCATTCACTATTAGCGAGGTAGGCGGTTCGTTCCCTACACCTGCCATTCACTATTAGCGAGGTAGGCGGTTCGTTCCCTACACCTGCCATTCACTATTAGCGAGGTAGGATGGTCGTTCCCTACACCTGCCATTCACTATTAGCGAGGTAGGATGGTCGTTCCCTACACCTGCCATTCACTATTAGCGAGGTAGGCGGTTCGTTCCCTACACCTGCC
>OY992885.1:22826707-23066707 GCA_963921405.1 Cepaea hortensis | reverse complement strand
GAAAGGCGTGAAAAGGTGAAATTTCATGAGCATGATGAGACACCCACAGGCCAAGTGGTATTAACAAGTAGCAATTTGCAAAATCGACACGCAAAATTTAGTCCAACACTACTAGGAGTAGTGTGTATCGACTACGATTGAGTTCAAAGCGAGAGAACGCCAAAAAAATGTCATAGGCTCTAAATACTGCATTGTTATAGGTACATTATAGGTAGTAATGTATGACTTCTTGTCACAAACCCTCGTTGTTGACGGCGCCTAATTGATTGATTGATTGATTGATTGATTGATTGATTGATTGATTGATTGATTGATTGATTGATTGATTGATTGATTGATTGATTGATTGATTGATTGATCGATTGATTGATTGATTGATTGATTGATTGAATCACACGCCTCACCTGACACTGCCCCATTTACACGAAACATTTCGACAATTGGTTTGGCTGCAAGTGAGATCAACAGCAAGGCACCATGACGAAGTGTTAGTTCTTCTTGGAATACCATCATGTGCACTCATTGAATTGGAAATTGAAATTGCTATCTCGCGAGAAATAGGCTTACATCTGTGTTCTAACCGAATAAGTTGTTTTTCTTTGGCTAATACAAGCATTTTTATGAAGTAGTAATGGTCGTTGATTATTGAGCCAATATATTCAAAGTCTGTGACACTTCCGATGTACTGATTAATGACTGAGCGGACGCTATGGTTTAACGGTTAGGTCGTTACGCTGACAGTAGCATAAGCTCGGTCCCACAAGGATTCGATGCCAGCTCTCGGTGTTCGCTACTGGAGGGAAACACTGGCCACCTTTTCCTCCGTCCACCCATGCCTACATAAATGTGATGGTGATAACACTTCACATGCCTACATGAATGTGAAGGTGATAACACTTCACATGCCTACATGAATGTGATGGTGATAACACTTCAAATGTCTACATAAATGTGATGGTGATAACACTTCACATGTCTACATAAATGTGATGGTGATAACACTTCACATGCCTACATGAATGTGATGTGATAACACTTCACATGCCTACATGAATGTGATGGTGATAACACTTCACATGCCTACATGAATGTGATGGTGATAACACTTCAAATGTCTACATAAATGTGATGGTGATAACACTTCACATGTCTACATAAATGTGATGGTGATAACACTTCTCATTTCTACATAAATGTGATGGTGATAACACTTAACATGCCTACATAAATGTGATGGTGATAACACTTCACATGCTTACATAAATATTGTGGTGATAACACTTCACATGCCTACATGAATGTGATGGTGATAACACTTCACATGCCTACATGAATGTGATGGTGATAACACTTCACATGCCTACATGAATGTGATGGTGATAACACTTCAAATGTCTACATAAATGTGATGGTGATAACACTTCACATGTCTACATAAATGTGATGGTGATAACACTTCTCATTTCTACATAAATGTGATGGTGATAACACTTAACATGCCTACATAAATGTGATGGTGATAACACTTCACATGCTTACATAAATATTGTGGTGATAACACTTCGCATGCCTACATAAATAGGATGGTGATAACACTTCACATGTCTACATAAATGTGATGGTGATAACACTTCACATACCTACATATGTGTGATGGTGATAACACTTCACATGCCTACATAAATGTTGTGGGTTAACACTTCACATGCCTACATAAATGTTGTGGTGATAACACTTCTCATGCCTACATAAATATTGTGGTGATAACACTTCAAATGTCTACATAAATAGGATGGTGATAACACTTCACATGTCTACATAAATGTGATGGTGATAACACTTCACATACCTACATATGTGTGATGGTGATAACACTTCACATGCCTACATAAATGTTGTGGTGATAACACTTCTTACAAGTTTGTTTTTTTTTAAACACTTTTCAGA
Source organism: Cepaea hortensis (assembly GCA_963921405.1). Classification (NCBI taxonomy): domain Eukaryota; kingdom Metazoa; phylum Mollusca; class Gastropoda; order Stylommatophora; family Helicidae; genus Cepaea; species Cepaea hortensis. The sequence continues at coordinate 23,064,760 of OY992885.1, read as the reverse complement.
AAATTATGATCAGATTTCTTATTTTGTATACATCTGATCTCCGTGACGAAGACGTTAAGGACGCGATTCGTAATCCCGTATACCCGAGTTCGAAAGACAGTGGTGCTGTTTTTTTTTCCTCGAAAAAAAGTTATAGGTGCCGGTCGTTCGGAAAGCAAGGGCAAACTTTTTTTTTTCAAATCTCTTACAGGACGTTGCAGTCAACATCAACATTTTTCAGCTGCTGTTGATGTACTAGGCGAGATTACGCTCAGTTAGTTTGCCATTGCTTTCCAACGCAAGTTAACAACGCGGGAAGAACCGCTTCCAATTTTCGCGCGCTGCGTTACCCTAGGTGGATAAACGGGATTACTGAGAAAGTCGTTTAACACCTCGGTCATGGAAACCGGCAATAGCAAATTACTGAAACGTAAAATTTGCCCAGGAATAACGAACAGCCAAAATGCTGGGGTTGACTGCTACGTCATCTGAAGGACAAGCAACTAAATTTTAAAATCTCCTGTGTTTCTACTCGGTTTTCTCGAGTAAGAGACAGACGCGCACGTTTGAGCCACTTTGTTGTCTGTATGCCATCTAAGAGTTCATGGGTAGCGGATATTGCGATATAATCACTACCTGCTGAGGTTTCTTCACCCGTTAACAGGGAGCGGGCAACCGGATCCGGTTATTATACCCATGTGTTTGGATGCTCTCAAATTCTGTTTATAATAACGTCACAGCAGTGAGCCGGCTTCTCTCCGCCATTGCTGTACTTAATGTAATCAATATTCTTAATATGTCATGGGCTCTTACTATGCATTCCTATTGGTTGCTATGTATGACTTCTTGTCATCAATCACAGCTAGAAAGTTAGAAAGATATATTAACATCACGGCATACGGGTGTAATCCATAAGTGCTCCGTTCTCCTCATAACTCAAACCTGAGTCTGCAGAAACTCAGCTCAGTGCACGAACTCCGTAGCACCACCGAGGATCCTGAAATACTTTTGGTAGATTTTTAACTCGAAATTTTCCCCGGGCCGTTAGGCTACTCTGTTTCGATTTCCAACTGCCAAGGGATTTTTTACGTGCGCAACAATGCACATGGGCGTCCGATCTCACTACCCAGAGGCCAGGGAGAATGTTATTACTAGAAGTCCACGTGAAAAAATCCCGGTCCTCACCGGGGCTTGAACCCGGGACCTCCAGCACTCGAGGCGGACACCATACCTCGAGACCACGCAGCCCCCGCTGTTGTTAATTATGCAGCAGAGATATTCAAAGTCTGTGACATTTTAAATTTATTGATAATTGACTGAGTGTGCGTTTTGGTGTAACGGTTAGGTCGTTACGCTGTCAGTTACATAAGCGCGATGGGAAAGGGATTCGATGCCAGTTCCTGTTGTTTGTTTTTCTTTTCTTTTTTTCGTATATCCTTCACAGGACATTGCAGTTAACACCAGCATTTTTCAGCTGCTGTTGGTGTCTTGGTAATTTTTACGTTCAGTAGTTTTCCATTGCTTTCTGAACGACCGGCTCACATACCCCCCCCCCCCCCCCCACGCAAGTAACCAACGAGACCCGATCCGATGCCGAATCTCGCGTAGCTGTGTTTCGTACGAGAGTATACGGGATTACGAACAACGTCCTTAAACTCTGCGCCAAGGAGACCGAACGATGTTTGTTATGGGAGGGAAAAACTAGCCACCCCTCCCTCCGACTACTTAGGCCTACAAAGATGTGATGATCCTAACACTTCATATACCCACAACTGGTACTTGCTGCTAGACTTCTTTGTTAATTATTGTTTGTGATGTTTGGTTGAAATGTAGTTTTTGTGTGTGGGCATTTTTTTTTAAAAGTAAGTCCTTATTTTGAAAACCTCCACACCTGGGTTTGTACTCTAGCTAGAGTCGGACGCGCACATTTAACCCACTCTGCTCTCTCTATACCCTCTTATAGTTAATGGGTATCGATATTATGATATAATAATTACCTGCTGAGATTCCTACTCCAGTTACTCCGAGGAAAGTCCAGAAGGACATATAAAGAGACTGCTATTGGGACTCTTCGCTTGCCATTGAAGATGAGGGCGGACCACGTATGGGAATGTCCCGAGTGATGTGATATCCGTTCTTGACTTAACTAACCTCTACTCAACAAACCTCAACTCTACTAACCTCAGCTCAACTAACCTCAACTCAACTCTCCTCCAATTAACGGGAATCGAGGAACCGGATCCGATTATTAGACCCATGTGTTTGGATGCTCTCAAACTGTTTATAGAAACACTACAGTAGAGCACCATCTTCTCTCCCCCATTGTTGTATTTCATGTAAACAAGTCTTTTTGTCGCGTGAGTACTGGCTGTTGAGCTGGCCTGGGGGGTCTTGTCGTCCTGGGTTCATATGTCTATGCATGTTGGTTCTTAAACAAGTGAATCGGTACAACTATCTTCGAACAGTCATAATATAATATCTGATGGGAGTTGCCTTGAATCGATGTGGCAAAGGCAGTCTTATGCAACTTGGAAAACATACTAACGAATAGCAAGATGCCAATGGCAACTAGAAAAACAAGTGTTGAAGTGCTACATATAATTTGTAGTTTTGTATGAATGTTACATGTGGACGATGAACACAAAGGTTGAAAAATATCTAATGGCCGTGGAAATGTTTCTAAGGAAAATGCAAAGAATATCACGCACACGCACACGCACACACACACGCACGTACACACACACGCGTACAAGGACATGCACGCGCACGCGCACGCACACACACACACACACACACACACACACACACACAATTAACAAGTCCTACCAGATGCAAATGAAAACCGTAAACTGATAATAGAAATTAAACGTAGACCGTCACAATTTTTTGGGCACGTTATGAGAAGAAATACACAAGAAAACTTGGTGAAACTGGCAAGATTGTGGGGGGGGGGGGGGCGGGCGGGGGAGAACAAGGGGAGAAGAAGTAAATACCTGGATGACTTGACCCCACGGCATGGTCGGGACAAGAACACAGAGCTGATCCACGACTCTGGTGATCGTGTAAGATGGCGAAACATGACCAGCCACGCTTACAGGCATGGCACATGATGATGATGATAATGATGACGCTGATGATGATGATGATGATGATGATGATGATGATGATCATGATGATGATGATGATGATGATGATGATGATGATGATGATGATGATGATGATGATGACGATGACGATGATGATGATGATGATGATGATGATGATGATGATGATGATGATGATGATGATGATGATGATGATGATGATGATGATGATTACGATGATGATGATGGTGGTGGTGGTGGTTTCTTTCGTGGGCACAATCTCTCCAAGTTCATCACATCGGGAATGGGACATCAAGGCTGCCAGCTTGACACTGATAACACCCTAGGTCGGTGACCATACAGTATCTGCGACTATGGGAGTTTCCATGGCCAAGTGGCTACCCTCTTGCCTAGCGCTCCTAAGGTTGTGTGTTCGGTTCCAGATTCCGACATTCGGTTCACGAGTGCAGTTTTCTCGGAGACTCCTGGGGGTCGTTGCTGGAGCTACGCAATTCGTGCTTTGTGCGACGCTTTCGTTAGGCCGCCCTGTTGAAAACAAAAATGGGGCCATATGGAGTAAGACCTGGTACAATGAATTGATCTTCTTACCCCTGGAATCGTTAAATCAGAACTTATGTCTGTGAAGTATTTCAGCGAAAATAAATTCATGTTTTCAGTTCAAATGGTGATATATAAGGAGTCAGCATGGCTGACTTCATGCGTTTGCCATTTAAACTTCCGGTGCCTTGACTGCGGGGTGGTGGAATCTTTACCATTCTGTAGAACTTCAATGTTGACGTCATGTTCAGAAAGCGATGGCAAACGACTGAACGTAAAATTGTCTAGTAAAACAACCCGAGGTTGGGATTACTTATACACGACCTGCTTGAGGAGATGCAGAAAAATATGCCATATTGTCCAAAATATTATGTATTGCTTATTTGTTTAAATTCACTTAGGAAATATTGCTTTGAAAATCGGTTACCACTTGATCATAAAATGATGCCTTAGTGCCTAATCTCAAGGAGAGCCGGTAGCGATGTGGCGGGCACGTCTACATGTAGGTCTGGTAGTCACCTGATCACATTTGTATCCAGATAGATTTAATTTCACCTGGGTTCCCAGGTTGACCCAGTCAACAATTAGTACCAGGGAATGTCTTGGGGAGTGAAGGCGGCCATTGACCTAGTCACCCTTTGAGTATCGTTTGGTCTATACAAACAATGGGTTATCACCATGAAATACAGCAAAAAGGTATTAACGATGATGAAGAAAATGATGATAATGTTTGTCATGGTGGTGATAGTAGTGATTGTGGTGAGGAAGGCGAGGAGTAGGAACTGATTACTAAGACGAAGGAGGAGGAAGAGATGAGGGAAAGTAGCTGGAAGAAGAGGGGTTGATGGAGGAGAAGGGTGAGATTGAAAAGGGGACGGGTAATGCGAAGAAGAAGCGGAACAACAACAACAAAAATAACTCCAGTAAAAACAACTTTAACATCAGTATCAACAAGAACTACGGCAGTCGAAAGATCAATAACAGCCAGACATGACAAAGATCGCGATGAATAAGACTGATAAGAATGGAACAACAGCAACAACAAAAACAATTCCAGTAAAAACAACTTTAACATCAGTATCAACAAGAACTACGGCAGTCGAAAGATCAATAAAAGCCAGACATGACAAAGATCGCGATGAATAAGACTGATAAGAATGGAACAACAGCAACAACAAAAACAATTCCAGTAAAAACAACTTTAACATCAGTATCAACAAGAACTACGGCAGTCGAAAGATCAATAACAGCCAGACATGACAAAGATCGCGATGAATAAGACTGATAAGAATGGAACAACAGCAACAACAAAAACAATTCCAGTAAAAACAACTTTAACATCAGTATCAACAAGAACTACGGAGGTTGAAAGATTAATATCAGCCAGACATGACAAAGATCGCGATGAATAAGACTGCCAAGAATGGAACAACAACAACAACAAAAACAACTCCAGTATGAACAACTTTACCATCAGTATCACCAAGAACTACGGCAGTTGAAAGATTAATAACAGCCAGACATGACGAAGATCGCGATGAATAAGACTGCCAAGAATGGAACAACAACAACAACAAAAACAACTCCAGTATGAACAACTTTACCATCAGTATCAACAAGAACTACGGAGGTTGAAAGATTAATAACAGCCAGACATGACGAAGATCGCGATGAATAAGACTGCCAAGAAAAAGAATATGAAGAAGAAATAGCTAACACGTGTAGTTGATACTCAAATTCATTCCATAGACACATCTGTCTTGTCCGTCATAATTATCCATTCACCTTTTCTCGAGAAGATAAATGGCCATCAATTCCTCTTGCAAAAACTCTTGAAAAAGACAGGTGTGTGACATTTCTGGAACATTCTGTGGTAAGTGCCTAGCGAACACTAACTCGCCCGAGCAACACTGGTCTCAGACACCGGTCTTTACCAGGGGTTCTCAAGCCTGAGTTATATGACCCTGCGCGTCCATATTAATTGTCTGCTGACCAGAACATTAGTGACAGAAATGGTTGCATGTCCTTTACAGGACGTTACGGTCAATCCCGACGCCAGGTTAATGTACTAGGCAATTTTATGCTAAGTAGTTTGCTTTCTGAACGAGACGTCAACGTTTAGGTCTAACCAATCGGTGTTTGGATTGAATCCACAAACCCGCCGTTAGAGATTGTGCGCTACAGGAGATCAACATTATGGTATCATTAAGAAGTCTTAGTTCTTGTGGGAATACCATCATGTGTATTCTCTGAACTAAAAATCGAACTTGCTATCTTGTGAGAAAGAGGCTAACATCTTAGTTCTACCCGAATTTCATGTTCTATAGGTTAATGACAGTTTTTGTTGTCTTTTCAGAAATAGTAGTCATGCTGAAGTGTTACACAGAATATTACTTTTGTAAGGATGTGAAACTTGGGCAATGAGCAAACAAGCTGAAAACATATAATGGCAGTGGAAATGTGGTTTCTGGGACAAATGCAAAGAATATCACGGACAGACAGACAAACCAATGACCAAGTCCTACAAGAAGCAAATGACAACCGTAAACTGATTAGAGAAATTAGGCGTAGACAGACACAAATTTTTGGATACGTTATGAGAAGAAATAAACTAGAGAAGTTGGTGACAACTGGAAATAATGAGTGGAAAAGAAGAAGGGAAAGGGAGAGAAGTAAATATATGGATGGCTTGGCGACGTGGCATGGTCGAGACTAGAACACAGAGCTGATCCAAGACTTTGGTGGTCATGTGAGATGGCGAAACATGACCACCCATACTTATCGACATGGCACATGATGATGATACATCGTGGTAGTAGTCTTACAAGTTCAAAACAAAGGGGTCACAAATTGCTCCATTCCCATGCCTAGTGAAAACAATACGAAATGCACATGGTTATCCCATGAAAACTTGTGAAAGAAATAGCAGCTTCAACAAGACCAAATCGCCAGAGAACTGACAACAAGCCTTTCTTCACTTGAACACATTGCGATATAAGACAGCAGTCTGGACAAACATAAGCAGCACGCACACGCATCATCGAATTCAGCAGCGACCGGAGTACTGGTAACTAGCCGCCATCCGTTTTCACTACACAGACGGCGTGGACACAGAGAAAAAGATCTTCGTAAGAAATCTCCATCTCACAGTGTCGCACAAAATACTCAACTCAGTATTTCGGTGACGAAACCGGATCCTACGAGTCAAAACAAGTTCTAGCAAATCGTGCCCGGAAACAATCAACTTTCCAAGGTCTTACCGGCCCGCTTACCTATTCGCAATGTTGACCAGGTAATCCAATTTTGACAAAGACGGCTAAACAAAACAGTTTGTAATGTAATCATATATTGGAAGCGTCTCCTTCTTGGCGGTGCTATGCTGGCATCTGTGTGATGAATATTCTTCTATCTTATGTATGGAATTATTTGTATAAGCGACGAGCAAAGACAACATTTCACAAGATGAAGGGAGGTCAGCACGGCGGAATGGATAAGAGTGCCCGCTCTTAAACTTCCCGTGTGCTTATGCCGAAGCAACGGGTTCAACCCCTACACCGGTGATCTGGGCTAATATCTTGACATCTCGTTCTTGTGAAGTGAATCACAAGTACCTCAGAAGTCGAAGTGGGTTTGCTGATGGCGAGGGATATTGGTAATAGGGAAAGCTAGCCCACCCGCAAAACAGTCTAGTGTGGACTACGCCCCAGTTCAAAACGAGTGAACGAAAAAAAAAAAAAACTAAATGAAGAATATTCTCTGCAACGTATATTTGTCAGTTTTAATGCGAAAAAGAATTTCTAACAGCTATTTTGAGCCAATCCTTCATATGAACATACTTATTACCTAAGATTTAACAGCGGTCTGTGACGGAAATGGTTGAATATTGTAATTACGTTGCCGTTACATATTAGAACAGTCTGGGTCATAGACAGAGGATAACGACATCAGCAACATGAGTGACCTGACTCAGGATGACAGGAAACACATGAGACACGTGACATAGATACATATAGTACAGTGTGCGACTAGAACCTTACCCAGATGAAGCATCCAGCAGCAGATAAGTATGCACTCCCCTCATTCCCCCCCCCTACCCGCCCTTCTATCACGGGAGCCTCGGTCAGTGTAGTGGCTAAACACTAGCCTGCCAATTAGGAGGTCATGGGTTCGATCCGCAGCTGGACGAATTGGGATTTTTCAAAATAGACCTGGGCTCCCATGTCGACCCAGCCTAAAATAGGTGCTAAGAATTTCTTGGGAACTAAAAGCGGCCGACATAATACTGGTCTCATCAGCCACCAAGTGCTGGTTGGTCTATAAAGTGTGGGTCTAGCACCGTGTGCTCGACACGCCTGAGACGTAACCAGGGTCTTTTACATTAACTTTTACTCCTCGACCCCTAAAGAAGGGATGTCCACCACTCCCCGACTGTAACGATAGACTGTATCATGTTTCTCTAGCTTATTCTATAACACAGCTTAGATTAATATCAATGGCCGTAGTAAAGACGGGAGCCTCGGTGGCGTAGTGGCTAGACACTTGCCTGCCGGCTTAGTGGTCATGGGTTTAATCCACATCAGGGCAGATTCGAATTGCTAGAGCTGACGCGGGTTGCCAGTTCGACACAGCCTAAAGATGGAACCAGGACACGTGATGGGAAGTATCTGCGGTCGGAGTGATACTGATCACATGACATACTAGTGGTCTATATAAACATGGATCGAGCACCATGTGTCCAGTACGCCTTAAGACGGGGCTGCGTGGTCTCGAGGTAAGGTGTCCGCCTCGAGTGCTGGAGGTCCCGGGTTCAAACCCTGGTGAGGGCCGGGATTTTTTCACGTGGACTTCTAGTAACAAAATTTCCCCTGGTCTCTGGGTAGTGAGATCGGACGCCCGTGTGTATTGTTCCGCACGTAAAACATCCCTTGGCAGTTGGAAATCAAAAAAAGAGTAGCCTAACGGCGCTGCCCGGGTAAAATCTACAGTTAAAAATCTACCCAAATTATTTCAGGATCCTCGCCGGTGCTACAGAGTTCGTGCACTGAGCCGAGTTTCTCCGGACTCAGTCTTGAGTTATAAGTAGAACTGAACACTTATGGGTTACACCCGTGTGCCGCGATGATGATCCGTCGACTTAACTAAAACTAAACTAAACTACCTAAACTAAACTAAGCCGAGTCAAGGAGCCGTTTACTTACTTGTACTTTCTATTTGTACCTCAGAGGTAGGAGTGGGTTCACCTGACTGCGAGGGACAATGATAATAGGGTAAGCTAATCCACACGCAAATATCAGTCCAGTGCAATAGAAGCAGCAGCCCGTGTATGGACTACGCTTGAGTTCAAAGCGAGTGAGCTCCAACAACAAAATAAATAAATAAATAAATAAACAACTTACAATAAATTCAGTCTCGACTTAAAAGGTGTGAAATGGTCCATTACCTACATGCCTAGCTTAAATATATTGTTGTTGTTTTTTTTTTTCGTTGTCTATTTTTTTCTAAGTCGTCTGTCAACGAAATTATTGACATACAAGGGCCATGACCATAAATGTTGGGAATCCCTGGTGAAACCCATCGACAACTTTATATACTCAATCGCCAAGCTGAAACTTTAAAATCAGTTTTTCAAACGATTAACATTTAGAGAAGTTTGTAACTTGGACTGAATGAAACACAATGATTCGAATGAATGCCCTTAGATTTCTGGACAGTTGGCAATATCCCAGTAGACATGTTGATAATAAAAACAATCGCTCTCCCATTTATACTCAGCGGGACCACACAAAGTAGGTTCAGTCCTTTCTGAAGATACTACGGTTATGAAATGAAGCGATGGGTCTTCGTTTGATTAGCTATGGGAGACTCAGGTGGGACGAGGACATGTCTTCCTGGTTGCTTTTCCGCTATTGTCCAAATTACAACATTGGGTCGATACCAAGAGTTCATGGAGGGAAATCCCGTGCCACAAGGGAGAACAACCCATCCCATCTCCCTTTTGCACACACACACACACACTCACACACACGCACGCGCACGCACGCGCGTGTTTTCATTTTTCAATTGAGGATTGCAAACTGGCATCAGCTATTTTATTCATGGTTCAAATAATATATCTAATATTGCAGTTCTAATAGTACAGTATACAAATGTCAGGTCTACCAAATAACAAGTCAAGCTACCGAATAACAGTAGAAGGTACTACCTGCTGTCTGTTAACGCCGATGTTGGGACGCGCTCATCAAACCCTACCCTCTCCCCCCCCCCCCCCATTGTGCCAACGGCTTTGGGCAGTGAAACGCAATTGGGAGGGTCCATGGCTTACCCTAGTGTACGTAAATGAAACATACATACTAAATGTCATGATAAGGCAGACCAGGCCCTAAGCCTTGGTCAGCAGCTGGTCTTGGATGGAAGCTCCGACAGTTAGAGCTGATCCGGCAACATCTGCATCTGGTCGTGTTCTGGATATATTGGTGTTACCTTTCCTCTAGAGTAAACTGAGCAGGCCGAGAGAGGGACATATTACATGGGCAACACATGAACTCTAAATTCAGCCCAGGCTTTGGGGTATGAAGAGGTATAACTCCATTTTACAAGCTAATATTATAGCTCTCTGTTATGGTTGTTGCTTAAGATTAACCTAAAAAGTGATGTCCCTCATAATCACAATATGTCTCTCGCGTCTGACCGTGCCAGTTATGTGTTGAATGACGAGGCCGATCATGCTCACAATATGTCTCTCTCGTGTCTGGCCCTGCCAGTTATGTGTTGAATGACGAGGCCGCCTCGTGCGCCCATTATGTCTCTCGTGTCTGGCCGTGCCAGTTCTTACTCCAAATGCTCTCATTCTAGACCACCATGTGAATTCTCTCGTGTTAAAGCCTTCGCCCTCAACTCCTGCATATTTCTAGACGAAGATGTTGACTCCACGAACAGCAGACCTTAGCAGCGATTCCATTCATTGTCTGCGTAAAGAACAGAAGTAATCTTTTCTAGCTTGTAGAGTTTCAAAAGACAATTATTCTTTCAGCGGGGCGACAACAGTATTTGAAGATAACTGGTTTTAATCTTCTGTGTCGCATTTTTCTGTTATTTATTATGGCCTTTAATATCTTCTTACGTGTCAGTTGTCTACATCTTGAGTCTATACTCTCTGTGTAGCAATCGAGCCTGTTGATCTGGTTTAATTCATGGCCACAACACTTTCCCAACGGTGTATGTTAGCGTGATGAGAAAATTACATTATAATAGAATTCCAAAGCGTCTTCATAATAAAGCTACACTTGAACTAACATGAACATGCACACCATAAATTTTATAAGTGGTGTGAACTACAGTGCGAAATATATCCTGGCTTATAACTTAAATGAGAAGATGAGAAGGCACATAATGTGCACATGAAGAGGGACAGTTATTAACGGGAGGGGTGCCTGTTTTTGCTTCTTGTTTAAGTATGATAGTTGACAGTTAACAGTCAGTCAATGAATTTAATTATCTGAGCCACTGATAGCAGCCGATGGAAAAAGTATTAGTTACTTAAATTGTAGAACTTCCCATGTCAAAGCTGCATTCTACAAGAAGATAATATATCATGCAGTGTATCTGTATCAGTAAAGGTGAGAAAGTGAGGTCTTATCAGTTCTACTTCTTCTTCGACCCTCTTTCGATGAGAGTGTGTAACACCTAGTTATGCATCTCAAAGATCAGCCTGTCCACCTTCAGCATGCATTTGTGTTAGTTAGTTAGTTAGTTAGTTAGTTAGTTAGTTAGTTAGTTAGTTAGTTGGTTGGTTGGTTGGTTGATTGGTTGGTTGGTTGGTTGGTTGGATGGTTGGTTGGTTGGTTGGTTGGTTGGTTGGTTGGTTGGTTGGTTGGTTGGTTGGTTGGTTGGTTGGTTGGTTAGTTAGTTAGTTAGTTAGTTAGTTAGTTAGTTAGTTAGTTAGTTAGTTAGTTAGTTAGTTAGTTAGTTAGTTAGTTAGCTGGCTAATTAGTTAGTCGACAGGTCATCCTCATTGCACATCGAACCATTCAGTCCATAAGTACTCGGATACCCTCCTCAGGAAATCCCGCAGCATGTAGCGTATCACAATACCAATTCTGTATTGGTTTATTAATCTTCATTGGCTTTGTCTGGCCACACCTATTTTAAATTGATGTTCTCGCAGTCTGGCAATGGTTGTAGATTTACAGTCAACACTTTGTTCGAGAAAACGTCTTACTTGTCGTAGAGCATTCAGCATATCAGTCTGGTCCATGGCTAATCCGCCCTCCACAGTAGCCTTACCTGCAAGCCTGTCAGCCTGGTCCATGCCCAGTCCGCCTTTCACAGTAGCCTTACCTGCAAGCCTGTCAGCCTGCTTTTCCTTGAACACCCGCATGTCCTGGCACGAAATCAAACTAATTGTGCCGGGTTTGCCCCCTCTAGACAGATTCCATCCAAGCCAGGGGCTGTATCTACCCATGGATAGGTTTTCGTTCCTAACAATTCTGCCAAGACATCGACCTCATGGCCTACTCTTTGAGATTTCCAACTGCCATGGGATTGTTAACTTGTACAACTTGCACAAGGGAGCTCCGGTTTTTCTTACTTATCAGAGAAGGCAAGGCCTCACTACCCAGGAGATTAGGGGGAACGTGTGATATCATTATACACCAGTGGTTCTTGGACAAACTCCCAGCTGGGATGGAACCCAGTACATTCTGAGCCTGAAGCGGACACCGTAACCTTTCAGCCACGGATTCCCCCCACACCCCACACCCAAAAGATAAGTAATAGATGTATTTGAACGCGTTATAAATTTGAGAATTTGTCTTGGATTTGTCGACATATTCAGACTGCGTGATACCACGTAATAATTTTGTAAACACACAGTGCTGTATAAGTCATATAGAACCAGTCCTGTCATACTAAAGATATAACACTCTACTAATGAAGAATCAGATTCACTGGGCTGGTCACTTGACACGCATGCCAGATCACAGGCTCCCTAAACGAATTTTTTACGGCGAGTTGAGTTGTGGTAATCGCTCCCAAGACGGCCAGAGGAAACGCTTTAAAGACACTGAAGATCTCACTAAAAGCTTTTGGAATTCATCACGACACTTGGCAGACTGTTGCCAAAGACCGAAATTCGTGGCGTACATCATTACTCAAGGGTGTAGTCTCTTGACAACAACAACAAAAAAAACATAAAATGTCCAAGAATATCAAGAACAAGCAATAAATGTGCAACTATTCTTTAGAGCTATGCACCACATAAACAGTGTATGTCATGGGACTACTTTTACCTTTGATCTTGCACATGTTTTTCCAAAAGTTTAAGTCTATAAATTGTTTTCAGCATTAGCCATGTTATTAATAATACATAATACAAACTAAAAATATTATCTTCGCGCAATTAACGTTTTTCTAATTAACAAATTGACAGTATTTAATTTATTAAAGCAACGGCTATCTTTCAAAATAATTAAAAGTGCATTTGTTGGGAAATTAACAGTGTTAAGTTTCACTAAACATCAGTGTCATTTTTTTTTCTTTTTTTAAGCTAATTATGTGGTTCTGCAATTTAACGGTGTACGTCTTCACAAGTTAACCACATCTGTTTTTAGTCTTCGTAATGCTTTTTACATTTCAGCCAGCTGGATAGTTTACAAAATATCCAGCCCAGAAAACTGGAAACAGCTTCTTCTTCTCCTTCTTTCGTTCACTTGAAATGTGTCTATACCTGCAATGTTGTCACCTGCATGAATTTCCCTATCTGTTTTAGTTAACTCAGTAATCCACAAAGTGTATCTTTCACTGCGTTTCTCTCTGTCAAAAGGTTTGCCTAGACATGCGGTAGTAATTGATGAGATGCAAATCCCTATCGTCTGTATTACGTTTAAGAGTCTGATACTCACCCCTTCCATGTAATCTTCAATTTGGTGATTTTAGTATTTACAAAGGTCAGAATCCCACCCGTTTGCCTGTTTTTTCGGTCCGATCGGTAGCAATGGTAGTCTCTGATTTTGAAGTCAACTTTTTCATTAAGGTGAGTTTCTTGTAAGTATCATATATTTATTTGTTGGAAACAGCTTGATTGCAGGGCCTTGTTTGCCTTGCTCTTTACTGCTTTACTAGTACACTTGGTGACGATTGGCAAGATCGAAGGGAAGAGACCAAGGGGAAAACCGAGAATTAAATACCTGGATGGCTTGGCCACGTGGCATGGTCGAGGCAGGAACACGGAGCTGATCCACGACTTGGGTGATCGAGGAGATGGCAGAATATGACCGCCCACGCTTATCGGCATGGCATATGATGGATGGATGGATGGATGGATGGATGGATGGATGGATGGATGGATGGATGGATGGAGTACACTTCTCCAACGGCAATTATGGGATGTGATAGGTCCCGTACTGCAGATGTGCATGTTGAAGACAAGTATCTCCTTTTACATCTGTTAGCTTTTGGAAACGCCGCAACACAAAACGAAACCTGTTTTGTACCTTATTGTGTTTTAGATATACGATGTCAGACCCATACATATATATAAACGGCCCAATGGGTACTTGTGGTATTGTGTGGTCAGTATCACATCTGTCGCCTTCACTTCCCAAGACATGTCCTGGCACCCAGTTTAGGCGGGTTGACCTGGCAGCCCTGGTCAGGTTTTAAATCCCTTTGCAGCACATAAAACTATCTACATGTCATCAAGGTCATGTAGGAAACTCGTTGTAGGACACCGGCCTCATCACAACCGCCCGGTAGATTCTCCATTCTTCATCAATTCCCGTGCCTCATGCATGCCCCATGTTCGGTGTGACTTAAATACCCTGTATCGTACTAGCCGACCACTGCCTCTTCTTCCAGTAACCATGCATTTCGTGCATTTCTTTCCAAACCGCTATAACGTGTTCTATGTCTCAAGTAGTTCTATATTTTTTTTATTCGCTCGCTTTGAACAACTCAAGAGTAGTCCACACACGTGGGACTACGTCTAGTGCACAGGACTGATTTTTATATGGTTTATCTCTCCCTATTACCAGTGTTCCTCGCGATCTGGCGAACCCACCCTGACTTGAGGTATTTGTTATTGACGTCACTAAGTCATGGAAAATACGTTAACATTTTAGTCCAACTGACCGGTGTTGGAGTTGAACCCGCTCCGACGTTTGACGTACTTGTAATTGACGTCACCACGTCAAGGACCAAAAGTCACTACAGTTTCTGAGACATGATGTTTAGGAGCTGTATTTTTGTTTTCAATTCAGATCCTGTAGCATTGCAGTATTTTTCTTCTTCTTGATATTCAACATTCTAAATAACTCCCTGAAAGATTTAAATTCTTAAGGTTGAATTTCCTTCTGCAGTGATTTGAAATGGTATATAACTCACTTTGGCATGTTGCTCCAGGACAGATGCATGTTCTCTAAATGATATTCTAATTTATTTTCTGGTGTTGTGCTACAGTCACTTTTAAAATCATATAACATTACCTAATATTGTTTCAAATCAATATTAATATACACATTCAACCCAACTTCAATCAGAAAATTTCATCTGTACATTAAAATCTTCAGCTGCTGCGAATCTATTATGAGCATTCATTTAAAATCAGTTCGTGCCGCACCGCGCGTAATTGCGTACGTTGAACATGATCATGTCATAGTCATGTGATAAGTACTGACCAATGAATAAAAGAGCACTTGCTTATCGTTCCATGAAGCACAGGTTTAGTTTAGTTTAGTCGTTGGATCAACATCACGGCACACGGTTTAACCCATAAGTGCTCCGTTTTCCTCCTAACTCAAGTCAAACCTGAGTCTGGAGAAACTCAGCTCAATGCACGAACTCCGTTGCATTGGCAAGGATCCTGAAATACTTTGGGTAGATTTTTAACTAGAGATTTTGCCCGGGCAGCGCCGTTAGGCTACTATTTTTCGATTTCCAACTGCCAGGGGATTTTTTACGTACGCAACAATACACACGGGCGTCCGATCTCACTACCCAGAGACCAGGGGAAATTTTATTACTGGAAGTCCAGGTGGATTTTTTAAATAACTCCCGGTCCTCAACGGGGTCTGAACCCGGGACCTCCAGCACTCGAGGCGGACACCATACCTCGAGACCACTCAGCCCCCTGAGTTGCACAGGTTCTGTTTCTGACCGTTGAGAAAGTGGCCGAGTTGATCCAAAATCCGTCCAAAGTAGCTCAAGGAGCGGAGATTCTGTTGTTGTTGTGTGTTTTTTTTTTTTTTTCATTTGAAGAGTGTCGACCAGTGGACATTCATCGAAGAATGCAGGCAGCGTACGGTAACAAATGTGTGTCGAAGACAACAGTGACAGACTGGGCACGAATGTTTCGGAAAGGACGTCAGTTCACGACAGATCTTTGACGGCCGGGTCAAGCGCATATTGTTGCAACAGAAAAAAAAACATCTCCAAAATTGATGCAGCAGTACAGTTGAACAGTTGTCGAAGCATACGTTCGCTAGCAAAAGAATTTGATGTGTCAATTGGAACAATTCAAAAGGTCGTTCGTAAGAAACTGCAGTATCGGAAGGTGTGTTCACAGTGGGTACCACGGATGGTGACCGACCACCAAAAAGAGGAACGCATGGGATGGTGTTTGAACCACTTGCTGCGTTACAGAGTGGAGGGTGATGCATTTCTCTTCCGTATAGTGGCAGGCGATGAATCATAGTGAAAAGAGAGAGCATGCAAATGAAGCATGCTGGATCACCAAAAACCCAAAAAATTCAAGTTACAGGTTTCAGCGGGTAAGGTTATACTGAACGCATTTTGTGACCATGAAGGGCTATTGTTGGCCGACTTTAAAGAACCTGGTGTCAACATCAACTCTATCCACTACTTTCAAACACTAGACAAGCTGCAAAAAACCATCAAGAATAAACGACCCGGCATGCTTTCTCACGATGTGATTTTGTTGCACGATAATGCTCATCCGCATGTTGCAAAGATTGTGCAGGAAGCATTGGCTTGGAAGAAGTGGGAAATTCTGCAACATCCAGCCTATAGTCCTGATTTGTCACCATGTGATTTTCATTTGTTCGGAACTTTTAAAAAAGCTCTCAAGGGGCAACGATTTCACACAGATGCAGACGTAATGAACGCGGTAAACACTTGGTTCAGTGAGCAAACACAATCCTTTTTTGCGGACGGCATTCGCCGCCTACCTAATCAATGGGATGCTTGCCTGAATGCCTACAGCGACTTCTTCTGACCAACCCATGGCGCATAATTCATTCAAAATGAATCCTTTGTTTAATTCTACCACACCTGTTAATGATTCTTTCATGCTTTTGTAATAAAGCCATTGGAACGGGTTTCAAATGAACGACCCTTATACATACCGTTCTGTCTTTTGCCTCTGGAAATATTCACAATCACTTTCCCCAGACCATCTCTTGATGTTATTCTCCGACTTGTAGCTTTGCATTCCCTATTCCCAGTCCATGTATTGATGTTACTTTTCGACTTGTAATATTGCATTCCCTATTCCCAGTCCATCTCTTGATGTTATTCTCCGACCTGTAGCGTTGCATTCCCTATTCCCAGTCCATGTAATAATGTTACTTTCCGACTTGTAATATTGCATTCCCTACACCAAGTTCATCTCTTGATGTTACGTTCCGACTTGTAATATTGCATTCCATTTGTATGCTGGTTGTCTACTCTTCCTTCTGTGGCAGTATTTAACCATATGGGATATATTTCTTCTAAACTTTCACTTTATACAAGTGTGTATTCAAATAGCGTTCCCTAACAGCACCAATGAGTCTTTGAAATTCTGCCATGCTCTTACAACTTTGACTAGTTAGATAGTTCGTCAACAGATCGTCCCCATTGAACATGGAACCATTCAGTCCATAAGTGCTAAGATCCCCTCCTCAATAAATCCCGCACCGTGTAGAGGGCCACGATACCAGTTCTCTATTGGTTGATTAATCTTCTTTGGCTTCCTGCATAGTGTTCTTGCTCGGCAACACGTTTTTAACTTGCTGGCCTCGCAGTCTGACCATGGTTGTAGATTCACAGTCATCACTTGGTTCTCGCAAACAACTTACTGCTCTTAGAGCAGTGGTTCTCAACCTTTTTTGGCCCATGCCCCCCCCCCCTTACCATAAGTTTGGAACGCCATTCCCCCCTTTTGAATTTCCTTCCTATAAGCACCCCCTTTCTTCCCCCCCCCCCACCCTTACACAGTATACATAAACATGGAAGCTAAATTTAATAACACATAATACAACAAGTCTAGACATCTACAAAAAAAAAAACGTGATTTGCGGGTCTACTTACGTTACAAAATGAATTTCATTAGGGCGAGAAGTACAGAACCGTAACATTTAGAGGGAAAAACAGTATCAAGTAACTGGTTCTTGTATTAATGCGATCTTGAAATAATCTTAATTCCCCCCCCCCTGGAAACCCTAAAATTCCCCCACCCCCGGGGGGAGGGATTCCCCACCGGTTCAGAGCCACTGTCTTAGAACATTCAGTATATCAGCCAGTTACCTTTGACTGAAAAAGTTCAACAATGCGTGGCTTGTATCTTCGCCGACATTTTTTGAGTTTTTATGAGCTGTGGTCAGTTTGGTCATATTTACCAAACATTTTGTTTCGTTTTTCCAAGGCATAATTTTTCAATATATGCTGGTGGTGGGGTGGTGTAGGGGTCCGAGGGCCGCCTCTGGCTGGTTAAGAACAAAGCTCTTGAGTTTTTTAACATATTAATTTATCCGAGAGTGGTATATACCACTGTGATCATGTGGTAGTGGGTTAGACGTAATGCCTTCTCTGATAACACTAAAAATCTGGGAGGATTCATTTGCACATAATGCACGTTAAAAATCCAGCTGCCATTTGAAATTGTAAAAGGTAGGCCTAATTTGCCGCTACTCAGATAAAATTGTCAAATTAGACAACCTTTCTGTAAAGCATGTTTATGCATGTGTTTTTCTGATATAACGCGTTGATCCTAGCGTCGTTAAGGAGTTTGTGCTCTGGGTTGCTGTGATATACGGCAGAGACTAGGCGCTTATTGAATTAGTTTAGTTTAGTCGACGGATCAACATCACGGTACACGGGTGTAACCCATAAGTGCTCCGTTCTACTCCTAACTTAAGCCTGAGTCCGGAAAATCTCAGCTCAGTGCACGAACTCCGTAGCACCAGCGAGGATCCTGAAATCCTTTGGGTAGATTTTGCTCGGGCAGCGCCGTTAGGCTACTCGTTTTCGATTCCCAACTGCCAAGGGATTTTTTTTACGTGCGCAACAATACACACGGGCGTCCGATCTCACTACGCAGAGACCAGGGGAAATTAGTTTACTAGAAGTCCACGTTAAAAAATCCCGGCCTTCACCGGGACTTGAACCAGGGACCTCCAGCACTCGAGGCGGATACCATACTTTGAGAAAACTCAGCCCCCCTCCCCCCACCCCCCACTTTTGCTTATTTACTTATCCGAGGGCACAATAAGCATGATACTTTACAACGAACCAACAACCTATACAAACAAGTACAGTAAGTAAAAGACAAGTTCACCCCTCTAGGCATATTGGGCATATGGTTCTGGACCCAAATTATATAGACCAATCGTCACTCGGTGGGTGATGTGCATGGTATCACACCGGCTTCCTTTAATTCCCACGATACTTGCTGGTACCTATTTTTTTAATGTTGGATCGACCTGGGAGCCCAGATCAATTTGCAGATTCGAACTTATTTTCATCGGGCCGGCAGGCTGGCTTCTAGGCACTATATTACCACGACTCCAAAGATACATAAATGCTTTATAGAATTGTATAATGTGAAAAGAATCGCCAAGTACACAGAATCTTTTACAAGAATCAGCAGTGTCATGAAAAACAGAAATCAGTTTGTTTTACGAGTACTATACAACATAGCAACAATTGACAAAATTTATGGGAAAAGAGCGAGGGAAAAGCAAAGAAATAAATACGATTGGAAGTCTTTAAGTAACAGGAATTTAACGACTTTTTTTTTTTTTTTTTGTTGACAATATTGGAAGCCAGAAATGTTGTGTCTTATTTCTCAACTTGGCCTTTCTGCCAGCTTGGTACACTAGCTTGTTGATGTCTTCTAGGAAAACGTTTCTGATGTGGCTTTGAAATAGTTTTGTACCGACTCCATAACTCGTTGTCATCTATAAACTACTGACTCCCCATTTGTTCTTTGAAGGGCCCAAACAAGTGAAAGTCCGATAGCGCCGAGTCTGGATTGTGTGCTGGATGTTTCAAGACCTCACATTTCAAAACACGTTGTGTATCCACTGAATGCGCGGCCGTATGAAAGCGGGTGTTGTAGTGCAGCAATAATATTCCCCGGCGTTTCGATCGTATCGCGGGCTTCAGGGTGTTCACTAGTACGTCATTGTATCGAGCACTAGTCACAGGTTCACCCCTTTCTCGGAAATACACAAATATAGGCCCTTAATTTCCCAAAAGGTTATCATCGTGTCATGTGCAGGTCTTCTACAACGCGGTTTATTAATGACGTTTTGTCTTCCATTTTTATATCTTCCTACCCATTCACACACTCGCCCATGACTCAAACAACTACCCCCATACTAAACCATCATTCTTCTGTAGAGTTCACAAGGTTTCACACTCTCTGACTACACCACACATAAAAATAAATAATAGATTGTTGTTCTACAATGTAAGTCGATAGTGGGGCAGCCATTTGTGTAACAGTTATTGCGCTCGCGCAACCTGCTCGATTCTCACGACGCCTACACTTTCTGCCTTGAAGTAAGATCTTTCGTTGTCAACACTCTTCTATGAACAATACAATCCGTGTGACTTAATGACCTTCACTCGCACCTGGATGGCAAGGCCACGTGACATAATCGGGTCATGAACACAGATCTGATCCAAGGCTGGTGATCGCGAAAGGTGGTGAACCATGACCGCTCACGCTTCTTGACATAGCACATGATGATGATGATCACAAGTAATGAAGTGTTTCGTGGGGTCTGTTCTTCTGTATGGATGCGAATGTCGGACAATGAATGATGAAATCGTAAAGAAACCGGACCACAGTGGAGAGATGGTTGCTTTAGAACAGTTGTTCTCAACCGGTGGAGAATCCCCCCCCCCCCCCAGGGGGGAATTTTAGGGTATCCAGGGGGGGGGATGAAGATCATTTCAAGATCGCGTTAATACAAGAACCGATTACTTGATATTGCTGTTCCCTTCATACTTTACAGTTATGCACGTCTCATCCTTCTAAAATTCATTTTATAAAGTAAGTAGACTCACAAATCACGTTTTATGTGGATGTCTAGACCAGTTTTAACATATTTACCTTCCATTTTTACGTATACTGTGTAAGGGGTGGGGGGATTTTTAGGTAGGAAATATGAAAGGGGGGGGGGGGGAATGACGTTCTGAAAATATGGTGAAGAGGGCACAGGCCAAATTTTTTATAGAAAGGGGGGGGGGGGGGGGGGGAATGACGTTCTGAAAATATGGTGAAGGGAGCACAGGCCAAAAAATGGTTGAGAACCACTGCTTTAGAAGAATGTTGAGAAGAAAATCGTGGACAGAGAAGAAAACAAACGCTGAGGTAGTTAGAACTGCAAGTGTTACAAGATCACCCAACAAAACTATAAGGAGAAGACACGTTAAGTTATGGAATTAAAGAATACAAATTTAGCTTTATGTGAGAAAATCTCTTTCTGTCGTTCTTTTACTTCCATTGGAGCACAAACCCTTCAACCAGCTCACACTAGAGCGTCCTATCCTTAGCTATCTCATGCACCTACGCCCATATCTTTCCCGTACTTGTTATTTCTGTCTCAGTTGTTCATCCCCTTGTGTTTTAGGTCTGCCTATATTTCCTTCCCTTGGGGATTCTGTGGATACACATGCCTTTCTAGCTATACTATTCTCAACTTTCTCAATATATGTTCTATCCAGCGCCATCATCTTTTCTTCGCCTCTAGATTCACTAGTATCTGTCTAGTTCTCCCCAAGATCAGCTGGCAAATATGGCACCAATACAAATGGGAAAAAGCATGGACAGGGTTGATGTAATCAATGCAATGCGGACTCCACTGGCAGATTCTGACGAGATACGGACGACACCGATGCTGTCTTCGTGTTAACGTGCTCATGGGAACAGCGAGCAGAATTACTTTGGGGTGACCTGCAAAGGAGGACTGAGCACACATGGGGAATCCAAATAATCAGTGACGACGTTCGCTGCTGGGGATGTGACCCGGGCCACTGTAGTGGCAAGAAATCACACTTATGTTCTTATTTGGAGGCGGCATGGTTTACTTATTTGTGTACCAGTCAATACTTGAACTTTTCATGCAGTTTCAATGAGCTCAAAGGTCCTGAAAGAATTGATGTTGTTGTTGGTGGTGGTTGTGTTGCTGGTGTTGTTCGTGTTATTGTTGTTGCAGCAGCAGCAGCAGCAGCAGTAACAGTAGCATTAGTAGTAGTAGTAGTAGTAGTAGTAGTAGTAGTAGTAGTAGTAGTAGTAGTAGTAGTAGTAGTAGTAGTAGTAGTAGTAGTGGTTGTAGTAGTAGTAGTAGTAGTAGTAGTAGTAGTAGTAGTAGTAGTAGTAGTAGTAGTAGTAGTAGTAGTAGTAGTAGTAGTAATAGTAGTAATAGTAGTAGTAGTAACAACAGCAGTAGTAGTAGTAGTAGCAGCAGCAGCAGTAGTGGTAGTAGTAGTAATAGTAGTAGTAGCAACAGCAGCAACAGTAGTAGTAGTAGTAGTAGTAGTAGTAGTAGTAGTAGTAGTAGTAGTAGTAGTAGTAGTAGTAGTAGTAGTAGTAGTAGTAGTAGTAGTAGTAGTAGTAGTAGTAGTAGTAGCAGTAGTAGTAGTAGTAGTAGTAGCAGTAGTAGTATTAGAAACAGCAGTAGCAGTAGTAGCAGTAGTATTAGTAACAGCAGCAGTAATAGTATGAGTAGCAGCAGTCGCTGAAGGAGTATTAGTATTTGTTTTTGTTGTTGTTGTTGTTATTGTTATTGATGTTGTCGTTGCTATTGCTATTGTTGTGGATTCAAACCCATGGCTACTGGCCGGTAGACAAGCGTCTAGTTACAACTCTTCCTCCCCCCCCCGCCCCCCCCCCCCCGCCTCACTTCCAAATTAAGTAAGTTAGTTACATGTCATTTACAGGACACTTTAATCAACCACAGCTTTTTTTCATATCCTTTACAGGACATCACAGTCAACACCAGCATTTCTGCCGTTGTGATCTCTTTGCAGGTTTCTTTTCAGTAGTTTGCCATTGCTTTCTGAACGACCGGCACCGATACCAACGCAAAACAAACGCATTGCGATCTGCTACCAAATAGCTCGCAGCTGTATTTCGAACGCTGTTATACGGGATTACGAACCACGTCCGTAACGCCTCCGCCACGGAGGTAGGCCAACTGTTATTAGCTGTCGTAATTTACTGGGCAATGTCGTAGTTCAGATGTTTGCTATTTCTTTATGTACGGCCAACTTCTCATAACATTGAAATCAACGCAGAGCGACTGCTTTCAAATTGCCTGTGGCGGATTTCGAATACTCGATTCAGTATGTCGGAGAATTGTGAAACTGAGATTCATTTTCCCCTAAGCAGAAGAGCCGACTCCATTAAGTAATTTTAAAAAAAAAATATTATTATGTAAAAGCTGGCAGAAGCAATTGCCATTAATTTACAGAATACAGTTTTGTGCAACGAAAAAGATATGATAATCAGATTAAAATTACCGCGGTAGACAATTCAAGTTATTGTGTGAATGCGTATGTTGTATATTACAGCTTGAAGGATTTATCTAATTACTTTAGTTTATGTTGTTCGATATCTGCAGTATGTACCTGACGATATACAGCGAAATATGCCAGGCAATAAATCGCTCAACCCTTTGTTTGTATCTTCTTTATTCAAATATTATTATATTTCTGGTATGCATCACAGAATATTATTCCTGCAATATTCCTATAATTTATATACATGTTTAACGTGCTTAAATCCGCTGCATCATATCCTTTTAACCAAAATTCTTTTCCCAAAGGCAAATACTAATTACACGACCCATTTGCTTAAACCGTAACAATACTCGGTTTTACCGTTATAAAATACTTAAATATGTAAAAATAAAAATGCGGGTTTACTTTAATTAACTTGGTTTTTCAATCTGAGCTTGCATGAAAGTTGTATTCATATTTCATAATCAGTGCTTTGCAAATAAGCTGAAAGACAAATATTACAAAAGTTTCCTGGACTGTTATGAAAGAAAAACTTGAGAAGTATTCGCTTCTTGGAATATATCAGCGGTTACTTATGATGGATATTACATGGGCTGCAACACATGATCTTTATATTTTAGCCCAGGCTTTGTGCTATGGAGAGGCAATAACTCCATCCCTGGTCTTAACCGGTCTCGGAATCAAAGCGAGAGGCAACTGTTACTGGTTATAAGTCTCTGTCAGTTGGCGTAGACATGGGGCGCCACGCGTTGCCTCTGACTGTGGGAGACACCTACAGGTGTCACTGATTAGCTACCGCCCGCCTCAAGCTAAGCAGCACCCGGCCAATTGGGTGCTGATCCGCCACAACCTGCCTGCTACAATGGGTGCTTGGGGCTAGGACAAAATCTGAATCGCAGGCTGTAAAACCAATGCACCAGGTATTAATAAAAAGAAAAATAGAAACCACAAGCTACGGCTTGCAACCTGGAACGTGAGAACCATGTGTCCAGGATTTTCCACTGACTTGACCAATATTAACGATGTGAGAAAAACGGCTGTGATTGATGCCGAACTCAATCGTCTTAACATTGATATTGCTGGCCTGCAGGAGACTCGCCTCGCTGAGGAAGGGTCACTCAGGGAAAACAATTACACCTTTTTTTGGAAGGGTAAGGGGCAGGCAGAAAAAAGGCAACACGGTGTGGGATTTGCAGTGAAGAATTCGCTACTGGGAATGATTGAAATTCCAGCAGGAGGAAATGAAAGACTATTATCCCTGCGCTTGGCAACCTCTTATGGTTTTGCCACATTATTGCTGCATACGCACCGACACTCGATTCCTCTGATGATGTGAAGGATTCGTTCTATGAGGAGTTAGACTCCGTGATCAAGGCAGTTCCAAAATCTGACTACATTTATATGCTCGGTGATTTCAATGCTCGTGTGGGTAAGGACTCGAATTCATGGCCAGTGTGCCTTGGAAAATACAGCATCGGTCGCATGAATGAAAATGGGCAAAAGCTTGCTGGAGCATTGCACCAGAAATGACCTATGTATTACAAACTCCGTTTTTAAAACAAAAGAGCTGCATAAGGTCACATGGAAACATTCAAGATCCGGCCATTGGCACCAGCTGGACTTCATCATCACACGGAGACAACATCTGAACCATATATCATTGACTTGAAGTTACCACAGTGCTGACTGTGATACGGATCACTCTTTGGTTGTTGCAAGGGTTAGACTGAGACCAAAGAGAATCTACACAGCTAAACACAAATCTAGCCCCAGGATTAATATTATTAACACTGACAATCCTGAAAAGTGCTTTCCGTTTCAACAGCAACTTGAAGAAGCTTTCACTGATACACCAGAAAATTGTACAGTAAATGAAAAGTGGGGTAAACTTAAGGAAACTCTTTATTAAACTGCCGTAGGGGTTTATGGCACAATGGATGGTAAGAGGCAGGACTGGTTTCCGGCAAACAGCGAGACTCTGCAGCCCTTGATTGATAAGAAGAAGATAGCTCTCTTAAGAACCCGGGAAAGACCAACGCGTAACACTCTGAGTGAGCTAAGGCAAGCTAGGAAGGATGTGCAAAAAGCTGCCAGGCAGTATGCAAATGATTATTGGATCAAGTTATGTGAGTCCATTCAAATCGCAAGTGATAAGGGAAACATCAGAAGCATATATGAAGGAATAAAGAAAGCCTGTGGTCCAGTGATCAAAAGAAGTGCACCATTGAAAACCTTGACTGGAGAAATCATCACTGATAAGAAACAACAGATGAACAGATGGGTAGAGCACTATTTAGAGCTTTACTCAAGTGAGACCAAACTAGCGGATGATGCCCTCAACGCCATAGAGGCTCTACCAACTCTTGACCACCTGGACACACTTCCCACCATAACAGAAGTTTAGTGTGCTATAAATGAACTTGCATCTGACAAGGCTCCAGGTAAGGATAGGATTCTAAAAGAGGTTATCAGGAGTTGGCAAGATACACTCACTCTACAGATCCACGTGCTAATAGAGCTATGCTGGCGAGAAGGACATGTCCCATAGGATTTCAAAGATTCAAGCATCATAACACTGTATAAGAACAAGGGCGATCGGTGCGATTGCAACAACTATAGGGGTATCTCACTTCTGTGTATTGTTGGAAAAGTATTTGCCAGAATTGTTCTGCGCAGACTTCAAGTCATAGGAGATCAAGTCTACCCAGAATCACAGTGTGGCTTTCGACAGAACCGGTCTACTATTGATATGATATTCTCATTGCGTCAAATGCAATAAAAATGCCGTGAACAGAATCAACCACTGTTTATTGCCTTCATCGACCTCACAAAGGCATTTGATTTGGTCAGTCGTGAGGGTCTGTTCAAGGCAGTAAAGAAGATTGGCTGCCCACCAACTCTTCTGTCCATTGTGGAATCATTCCACACAGGCATGAAGGGTATAATCAAGTTTGATGGTGCAACTTTTGAAGAGTTTGAAATCAAGAGTGGAGTTAAGCAAGGTTGTGTACTAGCTCCCAACCTCTTTGGAATATACTTTTCACTTCTACTGAAATATGCCTTTCGTGATCAGGATGGCGGTACATACATTCACTCACGCTCAGATGGTGGCCTCTACAATGCTCAGAGATTGAAGGCCAAGACCAAAATTAGGAGGGTACTGATCAGAGAGTTGCTTTTTGCAGATTATGCTGCAGTTATGACCCACTCTGAGGAAGAATTGCAATGTCTACTATCTGCATTCTCCAATGCTTGTTCTGAATCTGGTTTAACAATTAGCAAAAAGAAGACACAGATTATGTCACAAGGTGCACATGGGGTACCATCAATCTTTATTGACGACACCGAACTAGAGATGGTAGACCATTTTACATATTTAGGATCAGTGGTAAATAGCAAATCATCCCTAGATCAGGAAGTCAACGCCCGGATTGGTAAGGCAGCAACAACAATGAACAGGTTAAGAAAAAGAGTCTGGGAGAACAGGAAGCTTACTGCCAAAACAAAAGTCCTTGTCTATCAAACCTGTGTCCTTAGTACTCTTCTTTATGGCAGTGAAACCTGGACAACTTACTGACACCAAGAGAAACGTTTAAACAGCTTTCATATGCGGTGTCTGCGAAGAATTCTTGGTATTAAGTGGCAAGACAAAATCACAAATACTGAAGTATTGGAAAGATCAGGGTGTGTGACGGTTTATTCCATGCTCAGTCTTCGTAGACTTAGATGGATAGGACATCTTAGGAGGATGGATGATTATAGAATACCAAAAGACATCTTTTTTGGTGAATTACGGATGGGTAAAAGATCTCAGGGTCGGCCTCTACTACGATACAACGATGTGTGTAAGCGGGACATGATTGATACAGGCATTGATAATGCACAGTGGGAGCAAGTCGCCGCTGAACGTGTTGCATGGAGGGCAAAGATCAGAAATGGAATAAAGACAAAGGAGAAAATTATTGCAGATAAGTCACACACCGAGCGTGTGAGACGTAAGATGGTGCATGATGGTGGAAATGACCACGTGTTCACATGCACCCACTGTGAACGGATAATTACAGCGCGAATTGGCCTTATCAGTCACATTCGCTACCGCCATAGGTAAAAGTTATTATGCCTTTTTAAAGCACAAACTATCGTCTGTCAAGACGGCAAGGCGCCAATGATTACATGGTCTAATGGGTTTTGGTAAAACAAAACGGGAAGTTTACATACAATATGATTATTTTTTTGTGTGTGGTTAGGACTGATAGTAGAGGAAATATCCGCGACTTAAATAGGTTACCTGAACATAGTACACCAACTATGCGTTTCCTCAATGTTATTTGAGATTTTTAGTTGGCACTGAGCTCAGTTATTAAAGCAATGTCGACAAGTGAATTAAAAACAAGATGGGGAATATAAGTAATGTTTCATGGACAAGAATAAGGACAGAGAGAAAACGAGGCGGACATATAGAAGTAAGGACGGGGGAGCAATGTGAACAGAGGAGAACGGACAGTCGGATGAAATGACAGACAGACAGACAGACAGACAGACAGACAGACAGACAGACAGACAGACAGACAGACAGACAGACAGACAGACAGACAGACAGACGGACGGACGGACGGACAGACGGACAGAAGGAAGGACGGACGGACGAATGGGCGGGCGGGCGGACGGACGGACGGTTATTAGGTAGGCAGGCATATAGGCAGGTAGGTAGGTAGGCAGGCAGGCAGGAGGGCAGGTAGGCAAGTAAACAAGTAGGTAGGAAGACAATCAAGCATTTCGGTAGGTAGGTAGGTAGGTAGGTAGGTAGGTAGGTAGGTAGGCAAGTAGGTATGTAGGAATGTAGATAGGCTGATAGTTAGATAGGCAGATAGATATTAGATGGATATATAGATGGATAGGTAGGTAGGTAGGTATGTAGGTAGGTAGGTGGATATGTAGGCAGGTAAGCAGATAGGTGGATAAGTACGCAAATACTTAGGTAGGTAACTTGGTCAACAGGTAGGCAGTCAGGCAGGCAAGAAGGAAGGTAGATAGGTACTTAAGTAGGTAGGTAGGCGGGTAGGTAGGAAGGCAGGCAGGCAGGTAGTTAGGTAGCTATGTAGGCAGACAGGCAGGTAGTTAGGTAGGCAGGTAGGGAGGTAGGTAGGCAGCTAGGTAGGTTGGTAGATAGGCAGGTGGGCAGGTAGGCAGGTAGGTAGGTAGGTAAGTAGGTAGGTAGGCAGACAGTTAGGTAGGTAAGTAGGCAGGCAGGAAAGCAGACAGGCAGGTATGTAGGTAGGTAGGTAGGTATGTAGGTAAATAGGTAGGTAGGCAGGTAGGTAGGTACGTAGGCAGGTAGGTAGGTACGTAGGCAGGTAGGTAGCTATGTAGGTATGTAGGCAGGCAGCTAGTTGTGTAGGCAGGCAGGTAGGTAGGCAGGTAGGTAGGTAGGCATGTAGGTAGGTATTCGGGTAGGTAGGTAGGTAGGTAGGCAGGCAGGCAGGCAGGTAAGTTGTTAGGTAGGTAGGTAGGCAGATAGGTAGGTAGGTGTGAAGGTAGGTAGGAAGGTGGGTAGGTAGGTAGGTTGGTAGGTAGGCAGACAGGCAGCTAGTTAGATAGGCAAGTAGGTAGGTAGTTAGGTAGGCAGGTCGGTAGGTATGTAGGTAGGCAGTTATGCAGGTAGGCAGGTAGATAGACAGGTAGGCAGGTAGGTAGGTTGGTAGGCAGGTAGGTAGGTAGACAGGCAGGTAGGTAGGTAGGCAGCTAGTTAGGTAGGCAGGTAGGTAGTAAGTAGGCAGTAGGTAGGTAGGTAGGCAGGTAGGTAGGTAGTAGATAGGTAGGTAGGCAGGCAGGTAGGTAGGTAGGCAGGCAGATAGGTAGGCAGGTAGGTAGGCAGGTAGTAAGGTAGGTAGGCAGGTAAGTAGGTAGATAGGCAGGTAGGTAGTCAGGCAAGTAGGTAGACAGTTAGGTGGGTAGGTACGTAGGTAGGCAGGTGGGTAGGTAGGTAGGCAGGCAGACAGGCAAGTAGTTAGTTAGGTAGGCAGGTAGGTAGGTAGACAGGTAAATAGGTAGGCAGGTAGGCAGACAGGCAGGCAAGTAGGTATGTATTTAAGTAGGTATGTAGGCAGGTAGGTAGGTAGGCAGCAGTTAGTTAGATAGGCAGGTAGATAGGCATATAAGTAGGTAGGTTGGTAGGCAGGGAGGTAGGTAGGCAGGTAGGTAGGTAGGTTATTATCTAGGTAGGTAGGCAAGCAGGTAGGTAGATAGGCAGGTAATTAGCTAGGTAGGTAGATAGGTAGATAGGTGGGTGGGTGGGTAGGTAGGCAGGTAGGTAGTAGATATGTAGGTAGGCAGGCAGGTAGGTAGGTAGGCAGGCAGATAGGTAGCCAGGTAGGTAGGCAGGTAGTAAGGTAAGTAGGCAGGTAGGTAGGTAGATAGGCATGTAGGTAGTCAGGCAAGTAGGTAGACAGTTAGGTGGGTAGGTACGTAGGTAGGCAGGTGGGTAGGTAGGTAGGCAGGCAGACAGGCAAGTAGTTAGGTAGGTAGGCAGGTAGGTAGGTAGGCAGGTAAATAGGTAGGCAGGTAGGCAGACAGGCAGGCAAGTAGGTATGTATTTAAGTAGGTATGTAGGCAGGTAGGTAGGTAGGAAGCAGTTAGTTAGATAGGCAGGTAGGTAGGCATGTAAGTAGATAGGCATATAAGTAGGTAGGTTGGTAGGCAGGTAGGTAGGTAGGCAGGTAGGTAGGTAGGCAGGTAGGTAGGTAGGTTATTTTCTAGGTAGGTAGGCAAGCAGGTAGGTAGATAGGCAGGTAAGTAGCTAGGTAGGTAGGTAGGTAGGTGGGTAGGTAGGCAGGCAGGTAGTTAGGTAGTTAGGTAGTTAGGCAGGTAGGTATACAGGTAGGTTGGTAGGTAGACAGGCAGGCAGGTAGGTAGGTAGGTAGGCATGTATGTAGGTAGGCAGGTAAGTAGCTAGGTAGATAGTTAGGTAGGTAGGTAGGTAGCTAGGTAGGTAGTCAGACAGGCAGGCAGGTATGTAGGTAGGTAGGTAGTTAGATAGGTAGGAAGGTAGGCAGGCAGACAGGCAGGCAGGCAGGTAGGCAGGAGGGAAGAGATATCCAAACTGACTGTGTTCATCAAACAGAAATCCTATTGATAATTTGGCTTTGTCTCTAAAGGGTGTAATGGTTAGGGAAGCTACTGTCGCAGATTTTCGCTATGTAAATAACAATAACGCGTTGGTTAGGGGGAGGGGGGTGAGCAAGAATTAATAGCTAGGTTGTCCTTGTGTTTAGAAAAGAAAGTTAGAACATCAACACACAACAGAACTCAGCCTACGACAGATAACAAATGAGGGACATGAAACGGCGTGAACTGTACTCCAGTCAACCTGCCAGGTCTCGATTCGGGAACCCCGTGCAACAGCCACGTCCTACCTTGGCGGCCTGGTCAGTGTGTATTTCGTCATCGGCAATTGACCTCCAGCGTGTCCTGTTGATTCTCGCCGTGTAATAAATATTTAATGTACGGCCTTGAAGATCCTTTAGAGGAAGCTAAAGATAAAGTAAGTAACGTGTGTCCTACTTTTATGTGCCTGTCTCTCCGTGTCTGTCTCTCTGTGTGTCTGTCTGTCTGTCTGTCTGTGTGTTTATTTGTCTGTCTTTATCTTTATTAGTACAACTAGTTATTCTATACTAAATGCAGCTGTGCCAATATTATATTGGCTGGTATTTACAGCGATGTTCTGTAAATAGGATATCTTCTTCTTCTTCTTCTTCTTCTTCTTCTTCTTCTTCTTCTTCTTCTTCTTCTTCTTCAGCGTTCCGAGCCATTGAGGTTCTTTGCTGCAGATACAATCCGTCTCCATTCGTCTCTCTGGTTGACCCTCTCTTGCCAGTCGTTGATTCCAAGAGCTTGTAGGTCTGTATATCTCTCCACCGTCTTCTTGGTCTACCTCGGGGACTACGGTGATTTATTTCCTGAGTGTAAGCGAGTTTTGTTTCCCTATTATCTTCCATTTTTTCTATATGCCCCTGCCATTGTAGTCTATTAGCCTTCATGATACCAGTGATTAGCGGGGACTTAAACAGATCATAAATGTCATTGGTACTTTTTCTTTTCCACTCTCCACTTTGTGTGTCCCTAATGGGTCCAAAGATGCGTCTTAAAACTTTGTTCTCAAAGGTTTGTAGCAAGGCTTCGTCTCCTTTCGTTGTACTCCAGGTTTCAGAGCCATACAGCACAACTGGTCTGATCAGTGTTTTGTATATTGTGATCTTGGTGTTACAAGACAGCGCCTTTGATTTTAGTAGATGTTGTAGTGCATAGAATATCTTATTTCCAGAATTAATTCTAGTTTGTATTTCTTCCCTTATGATGTTGGAGCAGTTGAAGATTGTACCCAGGTATTTGTATGTTTCCGTCCTTTTAATGGTCATATTATCTATTTGTATGTGGCCAGAGGTTTTAGCCATTTCTTCTCTTGAAATTACCATATATTCTGTCTTATCTTGGTTGATAACCAGCCCCATCTGTTGGCCTTTTTCCTTTAAGTGGGTCAATATTTCCATGTCTTTTGTTCATTTTCCCCTATAATATCTAAATCATCTACAAGCAGCTTGGATGTTTGGTATATTTTGGATATATTTGGGATATTTGGATAAATAGGATATGAAAAAAAAAAAATTATAATCTTGGATTTGTCAACGAGATATTCAGAATGTGCGTGATATCAGGTGATCAATTTGTGAACACACCGTACTGTATAAGTCATATAGAAACAGTCCTGCCATACTTAAGATAGAACACTCTACTAATGAGCCGATGGTATAATATTAGAACTATTAGAAATGTAGGGGTTAAGCCAGCTCAATGCGCGTTCAAGTCGTGTCTAGAGAGACACTATATTAAGTTAAGCATTTCTTAGCAGAGTCTGGAGTGGAATCAAGATCCCTAGCGTGCTAGGAATACAGAGGATATGCAGTCGCGGAATTATATCACTGTCATTGGGACATGACGATAATCGCCTGACAAAGATGCCCATGGAAGCGCTCGAAGTTACAAACAAAACAGCAATTGAGGCTTCCACGAGGTGTTGGAGTTAGTGGTGTTTTCCTTATTATGTGTGATATCTATTTTCTTGTCGTATATTTAGAGCGAAAAGACCAGAGTGGGAAATTTCTTAAAACATCTCTATTGTTGAATATTTCGTTGTGACTGTCTTGTCTAGTTTAGTTTACCTTCTCGTATTTTCTGGGAATTTTCTGGAAAGAAAAGTCGTCGAGAAAACGATCTGGCCAAGGATTAGAAACCAGAGGTCAAATACAACACAGTCGGCGTTAGTAACTAAGTGGTAGTGAACGATGTCTCACAATCCTGACATACTGGGTTCGACGTCAGCCGCAGGACTGACGTGGGGAGGAATAATTTGCGTTCCAGCGCCCAGTGGACGGCACTGGATAGTGTCATTCCGTGTGGTTGTTCAATGTCTTTGATGTTGTCAATCCATTTTCTTCTTGGACGTCCTCGTGGTCTCGTCGCAGATGATCTTTAATGTAAGGCCAGTGATGGTAGTTGCTGGTGTTGCATTCTAACGACATGACCAAACCACTTGATCTTCTGTCTTTCAATAAATGTGGCACAATGTGTTGATGCCACAGTCTGTCTAATAATAGAATTTTTCACTCGGTCTCGGATTAAGTTGGCAGCTCTTCTCAGGCATCTCATTTCGCAGGTGTTGATTTTGCGAAGATGTAATTTGGATAAAGTCCAGGTTTGAGATTGGTGGCATAGGGTTGGTGTGAAAATGTTGTTTATTATCTGTCGTTTTGCGGACATGGGTATATTTGGAAGTTTCAGTAAGGGTGATAGTTGATATGTAAGTGCACTAGCTTTTTGACATCTGATTTCGATTTCTCTGTCCAATCTGCCATCTTTTGTGATCATACTTCCAAGATATTTGAATTCCTTAACTTGTTTCAGAGTTGTGCTATTTATCTGTATACTTAGTGGGCCCGGCAATCTGCTAACTCGCATTACTTCGGTTTTGACTGTATTTATACTCATATTGTACCTGCTGCATGTTGAACTTAGATTATTAATATGATGTTGTAGTCTGCTCTTGTCGCTGTTAAACAGGCACTGATCGTCTGCAAATAGAAGTTCATTTATTCCATGTGGGTCAGTTGTTTCATCTGGAGTAAAGAGTTCTAAATAATCTGAATCTGTTCTGCCGAGACTTGCTTCTTTGGAAATTCTGTCCATCTAGATATTAAATAGCAGAAGAGAGAGCACACATCCCTGTCTCACTCCTGTATTGACTGTGAACAAATCTGATATACCATCTTGTGTTCTTACTGCACTTCGGCTCGAGTGGTACATGGCTATGTTGTTTTCTAGCATTTGCCCTCGTATCCCATAGTCTTCAAGGATGGTCCATAATTTGTATCTGTCTACTCTATCGAACGCCTTTTCCTGATCTACAAACAATATTCTGCTGGTCGCTATATTCGATCGTTTTTTCACATATTAGTCTAAGTGTAAATAATGCATCAGTGCAACTTTTACCTTTCCGAAAACCGAATTGTACTTTGCTTAACCGTTGTTCAACTATTGGTTTATCTCTTTGTTCCAAGAGATTTGCATACATTTTCCCTATATGGCTCAGGAGTGATATACCTCTGTATGTTTCGCACTCTCTCATATTGCCTTTCTTTTTCAATATTGGTACTATTTTTGCCTGTTGCCAATCATCTGGGACTTTTCTTTCTTCCCATGCTATATTAAAAAGTCTTGTTAGCCATTTAACTCCTTTTCCCCACAGGCCTGAATAGCTTCTGTGGTTATTCCATCTGGACCTGGTGATTTGTTTTTAGGCCTTTTCTGTATAACTGCTTTGACTTCTGCAGGTATGAAATTTGGTTCTTGCTGTCCCTGGCTTATAGACACAAAAGTGAGGTTTTCTATGTTATGTGTGGGGTTGAGTAGTTCTTGAAAGTATTCTGCCCAATTTGCTAGTCTTTGTTGTGGATTAAATATCGGTATACCTCTTTTGCTGTTTATGATGGTGATTGGGTTGTAGCATGCATCTCTGTTTCTCATTGTGGTGACACGTTTATAACATTCTCTTGTGCAGTCTTTGCTAAGGGTCGCCATCTGCTCACCGTAGATTCTCCAGTATTCATCTTTAAATGCTCTAATTGTTCGTTTGGCATTACGTTGTGCTATTTTATAAGTAACATAGTCTTGTTCAGATTTAGTTGTGATGCACTTTTTGAACGCTACCTTCTTTTTGAATATGCTATCTTTAACTTCGTTGTTCCACCAGGCTGTTCTTAATCTTTTGTCCTGCCCTACTTTCTTTGTTCCACATTTATTTCCCAGTGTGTCGAGCATGGCAGCCTTGAAACATGTCCATTCCTTATCTACGCTTGAGTGGTCATCAGGGATGTTCTTATATAGGTTTTTGTTTTCTTGATTGAATTCGTCTTTATCCGTGTTTTCCTGTAGCCTCCTATAATTGATGACATGTGTTGTTACCTTTTTGTTTCTTATTTTCCTGTATGTTGAGATCATTTTTATTATGTCTGGTTTGTGATCAGTATCAACATCTGTATACATGTTTAACGTGCTTAAATCCGCTGCATCATATCCTTTTAACCAAAGTTCTTTTCCCAAAGGCAAACACTAATTACGCGACCCATTTGCTTAAATCGTAATAATACCCGGTTTTACCGTCATAAAATACTTAAATATGTAAAAGTAAAAATGCGGGTGTACTTTAATTAACTTGGTTTTTTTAATCTGAGCTTGCATGAAAGTTGTATTCAAAATCAGTGCTTTGCAAATAAGCTGGGAAAATAAAATATTGCAAAAACTTTCTGGAATGTTATGAAAGAAAAACTTGAAAAGTATTTGCTTCTTGGAAATCAGGGTTATTTATTATGGATATACATGAGCAAATGGATTTTGCAAAACACAACGGGAAGTTCACATACAATATGATTATTGTTTGGTTAGGACTGATATTATAGGAAATATATCTTATCTTATCTTATCTTATCTATCCGTCTATTTGTTAGACCATCCACCACCCCGGGAAGGTTAACCCGGTCAACAAATACCCGCAGAAGTCGGATGTGTCGGCCTAACGGCGCAAGAACGCAGCTCTGCTGTAAACAGGCACAACGCAATCACATCCGAAAAAAAAACTCCGGATGAACGAAGAAGAAGAAGAAGAAGAAGAAGAAGAAGAAGAAGAAGAAGAAGACCATCCACCCACCTGCCTATATGTTTGTCTTATCTTTTCTTATCTTATCTTATCTTATGTTATCTATCCGTCTATTTGTTAGATCACCCACCCACCTGCCTATATGTTTGTCTTATCTTATCTTATCTTATCTTATCTTATCTATCCGTCTATTTGTTAGACCATCCACCCACCGCCTATATGTTTGTCTTATCTTATCTTATCTTATCTTATCTATCCGTCTATTTGTTAGACCATCCACCCACCTGCCTATATGTTTATCTTATCTTATCTTATCTTATCTTATCTTATCTTATCTTATCTTATCTATCCGTCTATTTGTTAGACCATCCACCCACCTGCCTATATATTTGTCTTATCTTATCTTATCTTATCTTATCTATCCGTCTATGTGTTAGACCATCCACCCACCTGTCTATATGTTTGTCGTATCTTATCTTATCTATCCGTCAATTTGTTAGACCATCCACCCACCTGCCTATATGTTTGTCTTATCTTATCTTATCTTATCTTATCTTATCTATCCGTCTATTTGTTAGACCATCCACCCACCTGCCTATATGTTTGTCTATCTGCTTGTTCGCGTCTCTGCCTACCAGTCTGCTCATCACTTGTCCACACAATTTATTCTTCCAGACAGCTCTTGAGGGCGTGTTTTCCCTCCACCTAAGCCTGCACATATATTGAGACGTCTTCTGACTACATTCAACCGGTCAAGTCCATTGAGGAGTCCAGGAATCACAGCACCGGAGAAAGCTGACGAGTCTAGCTGGTAAGTGGTATTCTACGTCTTTTTATTTTAAATTTACTTACTTGCCTTCACATATATTAGCAGACAACCTCGTGGAAGCCTCAATTGCTGTTTTGTTTGTAACTTCGAGCGCTTCCATGGGCATCTTTGTCAGGCGATTATCGTCATGTCCCAATGACTGTTCATGATTCCTGGGGAAGTGTTACGTTCAGTAGTTTGTCATTGCTTTCTGAACGGCCGGCTCACATACCTACATAAGTAACCAAAACGACTTGATCCGCTGCCAAATCTTGCGCAGCTGTATTTCGTACGAGAGTATACGGGATTATGAACAGAGTCCTTAGCCCCTAAGGCAGGGAGACCGGCTTTCGTGCTGCTATTGTTAAAGGTTCTTTTGATGTTGCTTTTATTTTCACATTATATAATATTTTGTGGTTCTTTTGTAAAGAATCACGTTTTTTGTGCACTGGGGTAACTCAATAAGTAATATAGACTACTGTCAAATGTCACTGTGTACACACCCAATGACAACGACAAGGATCTACATATGTATATCAGAAAACTACATGGTATACATTTTGTTCAGAA
This sequence comes from Cepaea hortensis, assembly GCA_963921405.1. Lineage (NCBI taxonomy): Eukaryota > Metazoa > Mollusca > Gastropoda > Stylommatophora > Helicidae > Cepaea > Cepaea hortensis. The sequence goes on along the minus strand of OY992885.1, from coordinate 23,027,811 downwards.
ATGTCTAATATAACCGTTTTGCCCGGGTAGCGACAAACTAGGCCTGCTATTTACAATTTCCAACGACAGTTGGATTTTTAACGTGCATAACGTGCATACGAATCCTTCTAGCATTTTAGTATATCTGAGAAAGCAGCACGTCACATGATTACGGTGGTGAATACCATTTTCGGATTAATTAATATGTAAACACTAACACTACTGAGCGTAATCTTGCCAAGAAATCAACAGACAGCTGAAAGATTCTGCTGTTGACAGCGATGTCCTGTAAAGGATATGCGAATTAAAAAAAACCAAAAAACACTAACAGCTTGATTCTTACCCAACCAGAGGGGGATCTCGGACCGCTAAACCACCACCATCACTATATATTCAAACATTATGCTAGGAACAACGAAACAAAAACTTTGGTAAATATGTCCAAACGCAGGTCCGCATGCCGAATGGGTAAGAACGCGTGTTCTTAAACACTTGTGGTGCTGATGTCGTGGCTAGCGGTTCAATGCCTACACCGGACAGCGGACTAAAATGTTGACCTGTCGTCCTTGACTTGGGGACGTAAATTACAAGTACCTCTAAATTCGGAGTGGGTTCGTCTGATGGCGAGGGTCACTGTTAATAGGGAAAGCTATTCCACACTCAAAATTCAGTTCGTCACTACTACAGTGTGTATAGACTACGTTTGAGTTCAAAGCGAGCGACCGAAAAAAACATGTCCAAACTATACACAGCTCACAAACACGTGAGTCAGTGAGTTCTAAGATGGCTGATAAGGCCTATTTTGGCTCGAAATGTTTTTTGACAATGTGGACAAAGAATGCTTGACATTTCTGGAGGAGGATTTTCTGCAGTGGTTTTTCTGTTCTGTCTTTTCTTCACAGCTCTTGCAGTCCTGGTTGCCTCACAAGTGACTGCACCCTTGCGTAATGATGCACGCCACGAATTTCGGTCTCTGGCTGCAGTCTCCCATGTGTCATTATGAATTCCAAAAGTATTCAGTGAGATTTTCAGTGTCTTTAAAGCGTTTCCACTGGCCGCCTTGGGAGCGTTTACCACAACGCAACTCGCCGTAAAAAATTCGTTTAGGGAGGTTGTGATCTGGCATGCGAGTCAAGTGACCAGCCCAGCGAATCTGATTCTTCATTAGTATAGTGTGGACACTGGGCAAGAACGCTCTTTCTAGGACTTCAGTGTCTGGGATCTTGTCTTGCCATTTAATCTTCAGTAACTTCCTAAGGCAGACTGTGTGGAAGTGGTTTAATTTCCTAGCGTGTCGCTGATAAACAGTCCAGGTTTCACAAGCATATAGCAGTGTGGATAATACAACTGCTTTGTAGACTTTCAGCTTTGTTTGCAGGCTTATTCCATTTCTGTCCCATACATTCTTGTACAGTCTGCCAAAGGCCGCGCTGGCCTTTGAGATTCTTGCATTCACTTCGTCATCAATTGTGGCAGCTTGTGACACAGTGCTGCCAAGATAGGTGAATTTGTCCACAACACTTAAACTATGACCATTCACTTTGATATTCGACACAGTGTGGTTATTCCCTGGAGCTGGCTGGTACATAACTACAGTCTTCTCCAAAATGATATTGAGCCCAAAGTTGGCACAGGCATGTGAGAAAGCTGAAACATTATGTTGCATGTCCGCCTCTGAGTTGGCGTATAGAGCGCAATCATCAGCAAACAGGAGCTCTCTAACGGTGTCGCTGTCAATTTTGGTTTTAGCTTTCAGCCTTCTGAGATTGAATAACTTTCCATCCATGCGGTAGTTGATGTCTATTCCAATGTCGTTGTTCTCGAAGGCATTCGTCAACATAGCTGAAAACATGAGGCTGAACAGTGTTGGTGCCAGGACACATCCTTGTTTCACTCCATTGGTGACAGGAAAGGGCTCAGAAAGTTCACAATTTTCCTGTACTCTTGCCTACATGCCATCATGACATAACTTTCGTGGACAGCCATATTTTGCCATAATATTCCACAGTCCTTCTCTGTTGACTGTATCAAAAGCCTTGGTAAGGTCAATGAAAGTGGAGAACATTTCGCAGTTCTGTTCCTGACATTTCTCTTGCAGCTGCCTTGCAGCGAAAATCATGTCAACAGTTCCACGTTCTTTTCTGAAGCCACACTGGCTCTCTGGAAGAAACCTTTGATCGAGATGGGCCGTGAGGCGATTGAGAAGAACTCTGGCGAGTTATCTTTTTCGTCACTGTATTGAGCACTAGTCACAGTTCCACTCCTGTCTCGGAAATGCACCAATACAGGCCTTTGATATCCAAAACCGTTGGTCATCGTGGCTTTTACGGGTCTCCTACTACACAGTTTATCAGTGGCTTTTGTCTTCCGTGTGGATGTCTTTCTACACAAGCATACAATCGTCCATGACTCAAACAATTGTCTGCATACTAAACTATCATTCGTCTGTAGATTTCACAAGGCTTTACACCCTCTAAACACCACATAAAAAACATTTTAAACCTCGGTGTTCTAACGTGTAAGTCGATAGTGGGACAGTTATTTGTGTAATAGTTATTTCGCTCGCGCAAGCTGTCCGATTCTCACGGCCCCTACATGGGTTTTCGCTTGAGAGCTAGTTTCTGTCTTGAAGTAAGATTTTTCGTTGTCAATACTCTTCTATGAACTTTACAATGAAATCCATGTTACTTAATGATCTTCACTCGTACCTGGATGGCTAGGCCACGTGACATAATGGGTCTTGAACACAGATCTGATCCAAGACTGGTGATCGCGAAAGGTGGTGAACCATGACCGCTCATGCTTCTTGGCATAACACATGATGATGATGATCACAAGTACTGAAGGGTTGCGCGTGTCCTGTTATTCTGTATGGCTGCGAATGTCGGACAATAAGTGATGAAATGGTGAACAAACCGGACCACAGTGGAGAGGTGTTTGCTTTATAAGAATGTTGACAAAATCGTGGACCGAGAACCCATGACTACTGGCGGGTGGACAATCGTCTAGTCACAACTCTGCCCCTGCCCGTCCCACTTCCAAGTTAAGTAAGTTAGTTACATGTTATTTGCATGATATTTTAATCAACCCCAGCTTTTTGCATACCCATTACAGGACATCGCCGTAAACACCAGCATTTCTCCCTTGTGATCTCTTGGCAAGTTTACGTTTAGTAATTTGCCATTGCTATCTGAACGACATGCACCGATACCAACGTAAAACCAACGCAACGCGCTCTGCTACCAAATCGCGCGCAGCTGTATTTTGAACGCTTGTAAACGGGATTACGAACCGCGTCCGTAACACCTTCGCTACGGAGGCGGGTCAGCTTTTATTAGCTGTTGTAATTTACTGGGCAATGTCGTAGTTCAGTTGTTTATTTCTTTATGTACGGCCAACTTCTCATAACATTTAAATCATCGCAAAGCGACTGCTTTCAAGTTGTCTGTGGCGGATTTTGAATCCTCGATTCAGTATGGCGGGGAATTGTGAAACTGAGGTTCACTTTCCCCTAAGCCAAAGTGCCGACTCCATTAAGTAATTTTTAAAAAATATATATATTATTATGTTAAAGCTGGCAGAAGCAATTGCCATTAATTTACAAAATCCAATTTTGTGCAACCAGAAAGACATGATAATCAGTTTAAAATTACCGCGGTAGACAATTCAAATTACTGTGTGAATACATATGTTGTATATTACAGCTTGAAGGATTTATCGAATTACTTTAGTTTATGTTGTGTGATTTTTGCAGTATGTACCTGACGACATACAGCATAATATGCCAGACAATAAATCGTGCAATCTATTGTTTGTATCTTCTTTATTCAAATATTATTATGTTTCTGGTATGCATCACAGTATATTATTCTCGCAATATTCCTATAATTTATATACATGTTTCATCATCATCTTCATCATCTTCCACTTCTGCGATCAACCTTCGTGGGGAGGAAAAATTTGCGTTCCAGCGCGCAGTGAACGGCACTGGATAGTGTCATTCCGTGTGGTTGTTCAATGTCTTTGATGTTGTCAATCCATTTTCTTCTTGGACGACCTCGTGTTCTCGTCGCAGATGATCTTTGATGTAAGGCCAATGATGGCAGTTGCTGGTGTTGCATTCTAACTAGATGACCAAACCACTTGATCTTCTGTCTTTCAATAAATGTGGCACAATGTGTTGATGCCACAGTCTGTCTAATAATAGAATTTCTTATTCGGTCTCGGATTAAGTTGGCAGCTCTCCTCAGGCATCTCATTTCGCAGGTGTTGATTTTGCGAAGATGTAATTTGGATAAAGTCCAGGTTTGAGATTGGTGGCATAGGGTTGGTGTGAAAATGTTGTTTATTATCTGTCGTTTTGCGGACATGGGTATATTTGGATGTTTCAGTAAGGGTGATAGTTGATATGTAAGTGCACTAGCTTTTTGACATCTGATTTCGATTTCTCTGTCCAATCTGCCATCTTTTGTGATCATACTTCCAAGATATTTGAATTCCTTAACTTGTTTCAGAGTTGTGCTATTTATCTGTATACTTAGTGGGCCCGGCAATCTGCTAACTCGCATTACTTCGGTTTTGACTGTATTTATACTCATATTGTACCTGCTGCATGTTGAACTTAGATTATTAATATGATGTTGTAGTCTGCTCTTGTCGCTGTTAAACAGGCACTGATCGTCTGCAAATAGAAGTTCATTTATTCCATGTGGGTCAGTTGTTTCATCTGGAGTAAAGAGTTCTAAATAATCTGAATCTGTTCTGCCGAGACTTGCTTCTTTGGAAATTCTGTCCATCTAGATATTAAATAGCAGAGGAGAGAGCACACATCCCTGTCTCACTCCTGTATTGACTGTGAACAAATCTGATATACCATCTTGTGTTCTTACTGCACTTCGGCTCGAGTGGTACATGGCTATGTTGTTTTCTAGCAGTTGCCCTCGTATCCCATAGTCTTCAAGGATGGTCCATAATTTGTATTTGTCTACTCTATCGAACGCCTTTTCCTGATCTACAAACAATATTCTGCTGGTCGCTATATTCGATCGTTTTTTCACATATTAGTCTAAGTGTAAATAATGCATCAGTGCAACTTTTACCTTTCCGAAAACCGAATTGTACTTTGCTTAACCGTTGTTCAACTATTGGTTTATCTCTTTGTTCCAAGAGATTTGCATACATTTTCCCTATATGGCTCAGGAGTGATATACCTCTGTATGTTTCGCACTCTCTCATATTGCCTTTCTTTTTCAATAGTGGTACTATTTTTGCCTGTTGCCAATCATCTGGGACTTTTCTTTCTTCCCATGCTATATTAAAAAGTCTTGTTAGCCATTTAACTCCTTTTCCCCACAGGCCTGAATAGCTTCTGTGGTTATTCCATCTGGACCTGGTGATTTGTTTTTAGGCCTTTTCTGTATAACTGCTTTGACTTCTGCAGGTATGAAATTTGGTTCTTGCTGTCCCTGGCTTATAGGCACAAAAGTGAGGTTTTCTATGTTATGTGTGGGGTTGAGTAGTTCTTGAAAGTATTCTGCTCAATTTGCTAGTCTTTGTTGTGGATTAAATATCGGTATACCTCTTTTGCTGTTTATGATGGTGATTGGGTTGTAGCATGCATCTCTGTTTCTCATTGTGGTGACACGTTTATAACATTCTCTTGTGCAGTCTTTGCTAAGGGTCGCCATCTGCTCACCGTAGATTCTCCAGTATTCATCTTTAAATGCTCTAATTGTTCGTTTGGCATTACGTTGTGCTATTTTATAAGTAACATAGTCTTGTTCAGATTTAGTTGTGATGCACTTTTTGAACGCTACCTTCTTTTTGAATATGCTATCTTTAACTTCGTTGTTCCACCAGGCTGTTCTTAATCTTTTGTCCTGCCCTACTTTCTTTGTTCCACATTTATTTCCCAGTGTGTCGAGCATGGCAGCCTTGAAACATGTCCATTCCTTATCTACGCTTGAGTGGTCATCAGGGATGTTCTTATATAGGTTTTTGTTTTCTTGATTGAATTCGTCTTTATCCGTGTTTTCCTGTAGCCTCCTATAATTGATGACATGTGTTGTTACCTTTTTGTTTCTTATTTTCCTGTATGTTGAGATCATTTTTATTATGTCTGGTTTGTGATCAGTATCAACATCTGTATACATGTTTAACGTGCTTAAATCCGCTGCATCATATCCTTTTAACCAAAGTTCTTTTCCCAAAGGCAAACACTAATTACGCGACCCATTTGCTTAAATCGTAATAATACCCGGTTTTACCGTCATAAAATACTTAAATATGTAAAAGTAAAAATGCGGGTGTACTTTAATTAACTTGGTTTTTTTAATCTGAGCTTGCATGAAAGTTGTATTCAAAATCAGTGCTTTGCAAATAAGCTGGGAAAATAAAATATTGCAAAAACTTTCTGGAATGTTATGAAAGAAAAACTTGAAAAGTATTTGCTTCTTGGAATATATCAGGGTTATTTATTATGGATATACATGAGCAAATGGATTTTGCAAAACACAACGGGAAGTTCACATACAATATGATTATTGTTTGGTTAGGACTGATATTATAGGAAATATATCTTATCTTATCTTATCTTATCTATCCGTCTATTTGTTAGACCATCCACCACCCCGGGAAGGTTAACCCGGTCAACAAATACCCGCAGAAGTCGGATGTGTCGGCCTAACGGCGCAAGAACGCAGCTCTGCTGTAAACAGGCACAACGCAATCACATCCGAAAAAAAAAACTCCGGATGAACGAAGAAGAAGAAGAAGAAGAAGAAGAAGAAGAAGAAGAAGACCATCCACCCACCTGCCTATATGTTTGTCTTATCTTTTCTTATCTTATCTTATCTTATGTTATCTATCCGTCTATTTGTTAGATCACCCACCCACCTGCCTATATGTTTGTCTTATCCTTATCTTATCTTATCTTATCTTATCTATCCGTCTATTTGTTAGACCATCCACCCACCTGCCTATATGTTTGTCTTATCTTATCTTATCTTATCTATCCGTCTATTTGTTAGACCATCCACCCACCTGCCTATATGTTTATCTTATCTTATCTTATCTTATCTTATCTTATCTTATCTTATCTTATCTATCCGTCTATTTGTTAGACCATCCACCCACCTGCCTATATGTTTGTCTTATCTTATCTTATCTTATCTTATCTATCCGTCTATGTGTTAGACCATCCACCCACCTGTCTATATGTTTGTCGTATCTTATCTTATCTATCCGTCAATTTGTTAGACCATCCACCCACCTGCCTATATGTTTGTCTTATCTTATCTTATCTTATCTTATCTATCCGTCTATTTGTTAGACCATCCACCCACCTGCCTATATGTTTGTCTATCTGCTTGTTCGCGTCTCTGCCTACCAGTCTGCTCATCACTTGTCCACACAATTTATTCTTCCAGACAGCTCTTGAGGGCGTGTTTTCCCTCCACCTAAGCCTGCACATATATTGAGACGTCTTCTGACTACATTCAACCGGTCAAGTCCATTGAGGAGTCCAGGAATCACAGCACCGGAGAAAGCTGACGAGTCTAGCTGGTAAGTGGTATTCTACGTCTTTTTATTTTAAATTTACTTACTTGCCTTCACATATATTAGCAGGCAACCTCGTGGAAGCCTCAATTGCTGTTTTGTTTGTAACTTCGAGCGCTTCCATGGGCATCTTTGTCAGGCGATTATCGTCATGTCCCAATGACTGTTCATGATTCCTGGGGAAGTGTTACGTTCAGTAGTTTGTCATTGCTTTCTGAACGGCCGGCTCACATACCTACATAAGTAACCAAAACGACTTGATCCGCTGCCAAATCTTGCGCAGCTGTATTTCGTACGAGAGTATACGGGATTATGAACAGAGTCCTTAGCCCCTAAGGCAGGGAGACCGGCTTTCGTGCTGCTATTGTTAAAGGTTCTTTTGATGTTGCTTTTATTTTCACATTATATAATATTTTGTGGTTCTTTTGTAAAGAATCACGTTTTTTGTGCACTGGGGTAACTCAATAAGTAATATAGACTACTGTCAAATGTCACTGTGTACACACCCAATGACAACGACAAGGATCTACATATGTATATCAGAAAACTACATGGTATACATTTTGTTCAGAAATGTCTAATATAACCGTTTTGCCCGGGTAGCGACAAACTAGGCCTGCTATTTACAATTTCCAACGACAGTTGGATTTTTAACGTGCATAACGTGCATACGAATCCTTCTAGCATTTTAGTATATCTGAGAAAGCAGCACGTCACATGATTACGGTGGTGAATACCATTTTCGGATTAATTAATATGTAAACACTAACACTACTGAGCGTAATCTTGCCAAGAAATCAACAGACAGCTGAAAGATTCTGCTGTTGACAGCGATGTCCTGTAAAGGATATGCGAATTAAAAAAAACCAAAAAACACTAACAGCTTGATTCTTACCCAACCAGAGGGGGATCTCGGACCGCTAAACCACCACCATCACTATATATTCAAACATTATGCTAGGAACAACGAAACAAAAACTTTGGTAAATATGTCCAAACGCAGGTCCGCATGCCGAATGGGTAAGAACGCGTGTTCTTAAACACTCGTGGTGCTGATGTCGTGGCTAGCGGTTCAATGCCTACACCGGACAGCGGACTAAAATGTTGACCTGTCGTCCTTGACTTGGGGACGTAAATTACAAGTACCTCTAAATTCGGAGTGGGTTCGTCTGATGGCGAGGGTCACTGTTAATAGGGAAAGCTATTCCACACTCAAAATTCAGTTCGTCACTACTACAGTGTGTATAGACTACGTTTGAGTTCAAAGCGAGCGACCGAAAAAAACATGTCCAAACTATACACAGCTCACAAACACGTGAGTCAGTGAGTTCTAAGATGGCTGATAAGGCCTATTTTGGCTCGAAATGTTTTTTGACAATGTGGACAAAGAATGCTTGACATTTCTGGAGGAGGATTTTCTGCAGTGGTTTTTCTGTTCTGTCTTTTCTTCACAGCTCTTGCAGTCCTGGTTGCCTCACAAGTGACTGCACCCTTGCGTAATGATGCACGCCACGAATTTCGGTCTCTGGCTGCAGTCTCCCATGTGTCATTATGAATTCCAAAAGTATTCAGTGAGATTTTCAGTGTCTTTAAAGCGTTTCTACTGGCTGCCTTGGGAGCGTTTACCACAACGCAACTCGCCGTAAAAAATTCGTTTAGGGAGGTTGTGATCTGGCATGCGAGTCAAGTGACCAGCCCAGCGAATCTGATTCTTCATTAGTATAGTGTGGACACTGGGCAAGGACGCTCTTTCTAGGACTTCAGTGTCTGGGATCTTGTCTTGCCATTTAATCTTCAGTAACTTCCTAAGGCAGACTGTGTGGAAGTGGTTTAATTTCCTAGCGTGTCGCTGATAAACAGTCCAGGTTTCACAAGCATATAGCAGTGTGGATAATACAACTGCTTTGTAGACTTTCAGCTTTGTTTGCAGGCTTATTCCATTTCTGTCCCATACATTCTTGTACAGTCTGCCAAAGGCCGCGCTGGCCTTTGAGATTCTTGCATTCACTTCGTCATCAATTGTGGCAGCTTGTGACACAGTGCTGCCAAGATAGGTGAATTTGTCCACAACACTTAAACTATGACCATTCACTTTGATATTCGACACAGTGTGGTTATTCCCTGGAGCTGGCTGGTACATAACTACAGTCTTCTCCAAAATGATATTGAGCCCAAAGTTGGCACAGGCATGTGAGAAAGCTGAAACATTATGTTGCATGTCCGCCTCTGAGTTGGCGTATAGAGCGCAATCATCAGCAAACAGGAGCTCTCTAACGGTGTCGCTGTCAATTTTGGTTTTAGCTTTCAGCCTTCTGAGATTGAATAACTTTCCATCCATGCGGTAGTTGATGTCTATTCCAATGTCGTTGTTCTCGAAGGCATTCGTCAACATAGCTGAAAACATGAGGCTGAACAGTGTTGGTGCCAGGACACATCCTTGTTTCACTCCATTGGTGACAGGAAAGGGCTCAGAAAGTTCACAATTTTCCTGTACTCTTGCCTACATGCCATCATGACATAACTTTCGTGGACAGCCATATTTTGCCATAATATTCCACAGTCCTTCTCTGTTGACTGTATCAAAAGCCTTGGTAAGGTCAATGAAAGTGGAGAACATTTCGCAGTTCTGTTCCTGACATTTCTCTTGCAGCTGCCTTGCAGCGAAAATCATGTCAACAGTTCCACGTTCTTTTCTGAAGCCACACTGGCTCTCTGGAAGAAACCTTTAATCGAGATGGGCCGTGAGGCGATTGAGAAGAACTCTGGCGAGTTATCTTTTTCGTCACTGTATTGAGCACTAGTCACAGTTCCACTCCTGTCTCGGAAATGCACCAATACAGGCCTTTGATATCCAAAACCGTTGGTCATCGTGGCTTTTACGGGTCTCCTACTACACAGTTTATCAGTGGCTTTTGTCTTCCGTGTGGATGTCTTTCTACACAAGCATACAATCGTCCATGACTCAAACAATTGTCTGCATACTAAACTATCATTCGTCTGTAGATTTCACAAGGCTTTACACCCTCTAAACACCACATAAAAAACATATTAAACCTCGGTGTTCTAACGTGTAAGTCGATAGTGGGACAGTTATTTGTGTAATAGTTATTTCGCTCGCGCAAGCTGTCCGATTCTCACGGCCCCTACATGGGTTTTCGCTTGAGAGCTAGTTTCTGTCTTGAAGTAAGATTTTTCGTTGTCAATACTCTTCTATGAACTTTACAATGAAATCCATGTTACTTAATGATCTTCACTCGTACCTGGATGGCTAGGCCACGTGACATAATGGGTCTTGAACACAGATCTGATCCAAGACTGGTGATCGCGAAAGGTGGTGAACCATGACCGCTCATGCTTCTTGGCATAACACATGATGATGATGATCACAAGTACTGAAGGGTTGCGCGTGTCCTGTTATTCTGTATGGCTGCGAATGTCGGACAATAAGTGATGAAATGGTGAACAAACCGGACCACAGTGGAGAGGTGTTTGCTTTACAAGAATGTTGACAAAATCGTGGACCGAGAACCCATGACTACTGGCGGGTGGACAATCGTCTAGTCACAACTCTGCCCCTGCCCGTCCCACTTCCAAGTTAAGTAAGTTAGTTACATGTTATTTGCATGATATTTTAATCAACCCCAGCTTTTTGCATACCCATTACAGGACATCGCCGTAAACACCAGCATTTCTCCCTTGTGATCTCTTGGCAAGTTTACGTTTAGTAATTTGCCATTGCTATCTGAACGACATGCACCGATACCAACGTAAAACCAACGCAACGCGCTCTGCTACCAAATCGCGCGCAGCTGTATTTTGAACGCTTGTAAACGGGATTACGAACCGCGTCCGTAACACCTTCGCTACGGAGGCGGGTCAGCTTTTATTAGCTGTTGTAATTTACTGGGCAATGTCGTAGTTCAGTTGTTTATTTCTTTATGTACGGCCAACTTCTCATAACATTTAAATCATCGCAAAGCGACTGCTTTCAAGTTGTCTGTGGCGGATTTTGAATCCTCGATTCAGTATGGCGGGGAATTGTGAAACTGAGGTTCACTTTCCCCTAAGCCAAAGTGCCGACTCCATTAAGTAATTTTTAAAAAATATATATATTATTATGTTAAAGCTGGCAGAAGCAATTGCCATTAATTTACAAAATCCAATTTTGTGCAACCAGAAAGACATGATAATCAGTTTAAAATTACCGCGGTAGACAATTCAAATTACTGTGTGAATACATATGTTGTATATTACAGCTTGAAGGATTTATCGAATTACTTTAGTTTATGTTGTGTGATTTTTGCAGTATGTACCTGACGACATACAGCATAATATGCCAGACAATAAATCGTGCAATCTATTGTTTGTATCTTCTTTATTCAAATATTATTATGTTTCTGGTATGCATCACAGTATATTATTCTCGCAATATTCCTATAATTTATATACATGTTTCATCATCATCTTCATCATCTTCCAATTCTGCGATCAACCTTCGTGGGGAGGAAAAATTTGCGTTACAGCGCGCAGTGAACGGCACTGGATAGTGTCATTCCGTGTGGTTGTTCAATGTCTTTGATGTTGTCAATCCATTTTCTTCTTGGACGACCTCATGTTCTCGTCTCAGATGATCTTTGATGTAAGGCCAATGATGGCAGTTGCTGGTGTTGCATTCTAACTAGATGACCAAACCACTTGATCTTCTGTCTTTCAATAAATGTGGCACAATGTGTTGATGCCACAGTCTGTCTAATAATAGAATTTCTTATTCGGTCTCGGATTAAGTTGGCAGCTCTCCTCAGGCATCTCATTTCGCAGGTGTTGATTTTGCGAAGATGTAATTTGGATAAAGTCCAGGTTTGAGATTGGTGGCATAGGGTTGGTGTGAAAATGTTGTTTATTATCTGTCGTTTTGCGGACATGGGTATATTTGGATGTTTCAGTAAGGGTGATAGTTGATATGTAAGTGCACTAGCTTTTTGACATCTGATTTCGATTTCTCTGTCCAATCTGCCATCTTTTGTGATCATACTTCAAAGATATTTGAATTCCTTAACTTGTTTCAGAGTTGTGCTATTTATCTGTATACTTAGTGGGCCCGGCAATCTGCTAACTCGCATTACTTCGGTTTTGACTGTATTTATACTCATATTGTACCTGCTGCATGTTGAACTTAGATTATTAATATGATGTTGTAGTCTGCTCTTGTCGCTGTTAAACAGGCACTGATCGTCTGCAAATAGAAGTTCATTTATTCCATGTGGGTCAGTTGTTTCATCTGGAGTAAAGAGTTCTAAATAATCTGAATCTGTTCTGCCGAGACTTGCTTCTTTGGAAATTCTGTCCATCTAGATATTAAATAGCAGAAGAGAGAGCACACATCCCTGTCTCACTCCTGTATTGACTGTGAACAAATCTGATATACCATCTTGTGTTCTTACTGCACTTCGGCTCGAGTGGTACATGGCTATGTTGTTTTCTAGCAGTTGCCCTCGTATCCCATAGTCTTCAAGGATGGTCCATAATTTGTAAATGTCTACTCTATCGAACGCCTTTTCCTGATCTACAAACAATATTCTGCTGGTCGCTATATTCGATCGTTTTTTCACATATTAGTCTAAGTGTAAATAATGCATCAGTGCAACTTTTACCTTTCCGAAAACCGAATTGTACTTTGCTTAACCGTTGTTCAACTATTGGTTTATCTCTTTGTTCCAAGAGATTTGCATACATTTTCCCTATATGGCTCAGGAGTGATATACCTCTGTATGTTTCGCACTCTCTCATATTGCCTTTCTTTTTCAATATTGGTACTATTTTTGCCTGTTGCCAATCATCTGGGACTTTTCTTTCTTCCCATGCTATATTAAAAAGTCTTGTTAGCCATTTAACTCCTTTTCCCCACAGGCCTGAATAGCTTCTGTGGTTATTCCATCTGGACCTGGTGATTTGTTTTTAGGCCTTTTCTGTATAACTGCTTTGACTTCTGCAGGTATGAAATTTGGTTCTTGCTGTCCCTGGCTTATAGGCACAAAAGTGAGGTTTTCTATGTTATGTGTGGGGTTGAGTAGTTCTTGAAAGTATTCTGCCCAATTTGCTAGTCTTTGTTGTGGATTAAATATCGGTATACCTCTTTTGCTGTTTATGATGGTGATTGGGTTGTAGCATGCATCTCTGTTTCTCATTGTGGTGACACGTTTATAACATTCTCTTGTGCAGTCTTTGCTAAGGGTCGCCATCTGCTCACCGTAGATTCTCCAGTATTCATCTTTAAATGCTCTAATTGTTCGTTTGGCATTACGTTGTGCTATTTTATAAGTAACATAGTCTTGTTCAGATTTAGTTGTGATGCACTTTTTGAACGCTACCTTCTTTTTGAATATGCTATCTTTAACTTCGTTGTTCCACCAGGCTGTTCTTAATCTTTTGTCCTGCCCTACTTTCTTTGTTCCACATTTATTTCCCAGTGTGTCGAGCATGGCAGCCTTGAAACATGTCCATTCCTTATCTACGCTTGAGTGGTCATCAGGGATGTTCTTATATAGGTTTTTGTTTTCTTGATTGAATTCGTCTTTATCCGTGTTTTCCTGTAGCCTCCTATAATTGATGACATGTGTTGTTACCTTTTTGTTTCTTATTTTCCTGTATGTTGAGATCATTTTTATTATGTCTGGTTTGTGATCAGTATCAACATCTGTATACATGTTTAACGTGCTTAAATCCGCTGCATCATATCCTTTTAACCAAAGTTCTTTTCCCAAAGGCAAACACTAATTACGCGACCCATTTGCTTAAATCGTAATAATACCCGGTTTTACCGTCATAAAATACTTAAATATGTAAAAGTAAAAATGCGGGTGTACTTTAATTAACTTGGTTTTTTTAATCTGAGCTTGCATGAAAGTTGTATTCAAAATCAGTGCTTTGCAAATAAGCTGGGAAAATAAAATATTGCAAAAACTTTCTGGAATGTTATGAAAGAAAAACTTGAAAAGTATTTGCTTCTTGGAATATATCAGGGTTATTTATTATGGATATACATGAGCAAATGGATTTTGCAAAACACAACGGGAAGTTCACATACAATATGATTATTGTTTGGTTAGGACTGATATTATAGGAAATATATCTTATCTTATCTTATCTTATCTATCCGTCTATTTGTTAGACCATCCACCACCCCGGGAAGGTTAACCCGGTCAACAAATACCCGCAGAAGTCGGATGTGTCGGCCTAACGGCGCAAGAACGCAGCTCTGCTGTAAACAGGCACAACGCAATCACATCCGAAAAAAAAAACTCCGGATGAACGAAGAAGAAGAAGAAGAAGAAGAAGAAGAAGAAGAAGAAGAAGAAGAAGAAGAAGAAGAAGAAGAAGAAGAAGAAGAAGACCATCCACCCACCTGCCTATATGTTTGTCTTATCTTATCTTATCTTATCTTATCTTATCTATCCGTCTATTTGTTAGATCACCCACCCACCTGCCTATATGTTTGTCTTATCTTATCTTATCTTATCTTATCTATCCGTCTATTTGTTAGACCACCCACCCACCTGCCTATATGTTTGTCTTATCTTATCTTATCTTATCTTATCTATCCGTCTATTTGTTAGACCATCCACCCACCTGCCTATATGTTTATCTTATCTTATCTTATCTTATCTTATCTTATCTTATCTTATCTTATCTTATCTTATCTATCCGTCTATTTGTTAGACCGTCCACCCACCTGCCTATATGTTTGTCTTATCTTATCTTATCTTATCTTATCTATCCGTCTATGTGTTAGACCATCCACCCACCTGTCTATATGTTTGTCGTATCTTATCTTATCTATCCGTCAATTTGTTAGACCATCCACCCACCTGCCTATATGTTTGTCTTATCTTATCTTATCTTATCTTATCTATCCGTCTATTTGTTAGACCATCCACCCACCTGCCTATATGTTTGTCTATCTGCTTGTTCGCGTCTCTGCCTACCAGTCTGCTCATCACTTGTCCACACAATTTATTCTTCCAGACAGCTCTTGAGGGCGTGTTTTCCCTCCACCTAAGCCTGCACATATATTGAGACGTCTTCTGACTACATTCAACCGGTCAAGTCCATTGAGGAGTCCAGGAATCACAGCACCGGAGAAAGCTGACGAGTCTAGCTGGTAAGTGGTATTCTACGTCTTTTTATTTTAAATTTACTTACTTGCCTTCACATATATTAGCAGACAACCTCGTGGAAGCCTCAATTGCTGTTTTGTTTGTAACTTCGAGCGCTTCCATGGGCATCTTTGTCAGGCGATTATCGTCATGTCCCAATGACTGTTCATGATTCCTGGGGAAGTGTTACGTTCAGTAGTTTGTCATTGCTTTCTGAACGGCCGGCTCACATACCTACATAAGTAACCAAAACGACTTGATCCGCTGCCAAATCTTGCGCAGCTGTATTTCGTACGAGAGTATACGGGATTATGAACAGAGTCCTTAGCCCCTAAGGCAGGGAGACCGGCTTTCGTGCTGCTATTGTTAAAGGTTCTTTTGATGTTGCTTTTATTTTCACATTATATAATATTTTGTGGTTCTTTTGTAAAGAATCACGTTTTTTGTGCACTGGGGTAACTCAATAAGTAATATAGACTACTGTCAAATGTCACTGTGTACACACCCAATGACAACGACAAGGATCTACATATGTATATCAGAAAACTACATGGTATACATTTTGTTCAGAAATGTCTAATATAACCGTTTTGCCCGGGTAGCGACAAACTAGGCCTGCTATTTACAATTTCCAACGACAGTTGGATTTTTAACGTGCATAACGTGCATACGAATCCTTCTAGCATTTTAGTATATCTGAGAAAGCAGCACGTCACATGATTACGGTGGTGAATACCATTTTCGGATTAATTAATATGTAAACACTAACACTACTGAGCGTAATCTTGCCAAGAAATCAACAGACAGCTGAAAGATTCTGCTGTTGACAGCGATGTCCTGTAAAGGATATGCGAATTAAAAAAAACCAAAAAACACTAACAGCTTGATTCTTACCCAACCAGAGGGGGATCTCGGACCGCTAAACCACCACCATCACTATATATTCAAACATTATGCTAGGAACAACGAAACAAAAACTTTGGTAAATATGTCCAAACGCAGGTCCGCATGCCGAATGGGTAAGAACGCGTGTTCTTAAACACTCGTGGTGCTGATGTCGTGGCTAGCGGTTCAATGCCTACACCGGACAGCGGACTAAAATGTTGACCTGTCGTCCTTGACTTGGGGACGTAAATTACAAGTACCTCTAAATTCGGAGTGGGTTCGTCTGATGGCGAGGGTCACTGTTAATAGGGAAAGCTATTCCACACTCAAAATTCAGTTCGTCACTACTATAGTGTGTATAGACTACGTTTGAGTTCAAAGCGAGCGACCGAAAAAAACATGTCCAAACTATACACAGCTCACAAACACGTGAGTCAGTGAGTTCTAAGATGGCTGATAAGGCCTATTTTGGCTCGAAATGTTTTTTGACAATGTGGACAAAGAATGCTTGACATTTCTGGAGGAGGATTTTCTGCAGTGGTTTTTCTGTTCTGTCTTTTCTTCACAGCTCTTGCAGTCCTGGTTGCCTCACAAGTGACTGCACCCTTGCGTAATGATGCACGCCACGAATTTCGGTCTCTGGCTGCAGTCTCCCATGTGTCATTATGAATTCCAAAAGTATTCAGTGAGATTTTCAGTGTCTTTAAAGCGTTTCTACTGGCTGCCTTGGGAGCGTTTACCACAACGCAACTCGCCGTAAAAAATTCGTTTAGGGAGGTTGTGATCTGGCATGCGAGTCAAGTGACCAGCCCAGCGAATCTGATTCTTCATTAGTATAGTGTGGACACTGGGCAAGGACGCTCTTTCTAGGACTTCAGTGTCTGGGATCTTGTCTTGCCATTTAATCTTCAGTAACTTCCTAAGGCAGACTGTGTGGAAGTGGTTTAATTTCCTAGCGTGTCGCTGATAAACAGTCCAGGTTTCACAAGCATATAGCAGTGTGGATAATACAACTGCTTTGTAGACTTTCAGCTTTGTTTGCAGGCTTATTCCATTTCTGTCCCATACATTCTTGTACAGTCTGCCAAAGGCCGCGCTGGCCTTTGAGATTCTTGCATTCACTTCGTCATCAATTGTGGCAGCTTGTGACACAGTGCTGCCAAGATAGGTGAATTTGTCCACAACACTTAAACTATGACCATTCACTTTGATATTCGACACAGTGTGGTTATTCCCTGGAGCTGGCTGGTACATAACTACAGTCTTCTCCAAAATGATATTGAGCCCAAAGTTGGCACAGGCATGTGAGAAAGCTGAAACATTATGTTGCATGTCCGCCTCTGAGTTGGCGTATAGAGCGCAATCATCAGCAAACAGGAGCTCTCTAACGGTGTCGCTGTCAATTTTGGTTTTAGCTTTCAGCCTTCTGAGATTGAATAACTTTCCATCCATGCGGTAGTTGATGTCTATTCCAATGTCGTTGTTCTCGAAGGCATTCGTCAACATAGCTGAAAACATGAGGCTGAACAGTGTTGGTGCCAGGACACATCCTTGTTTCACTCCATTGGTGACAGGAAAGGGCTCAGAAAGTTCACAATTTTCCTGTACTCTTGCCTACATGCCATCATGACATAACTTTCGTGGACAGCCATATTTTGCCATAATATTCCACAGTCCTTCTCTGTTGACTGTATCAAAAGCCTTGGTAAGGTCAATGAAAGTGGAGAACATTTCGCAGTTCTGTTCCTGACATTTCTCTTGCAGCTGCCTTGCAGCGAAAATCATGTCAACAGTTCCACGTTCTTTTCTGAAGCCACACTGGCTCTCTGGAAGAAACCTTTAATCGAGATGGGCCGTGAGGCGATTGAGAAGAACTCTGGCGAGTTATCTTTTTCGTCACTGTATTGAGCACTAGTCACAGTTCCACTCCTGTCTCGGAAATGCACCAATACAGGCCTTTGATATCCAAAACCGTTGGTCATCGTGGCTTTTACGGGTCTCCTACTACACAGTTTATCAGTGGCTTTTGTCTTCCGTGTGGATGTCTTTCTACACAAGCATACAATCGTCCATGACTCAAACAATTGTCTGCATACTAAACTATCATTCGTCTGTAGATTTCACAAGGCTTTACACCCTCTAAACACCACATAAAAAACATATTAAACCTCGGTGTTCTAACGTGTAAGTCGATAGTGGGACAGTTATTTGTGTAATAGTTATTTCGCTCGCGCAAGCTGTCCGATTCTCACGGCCCCTACATGGGTTTTCGCTTGAGAGCTAGTTTCTGTCTTGAAGTAAGATTTTTCGTTGTCAATACTCTTCTATGAACTTTACAATGAAATCCATGTTACTTAATGATCTTCACTCGTACCTGGATGGCTAGGCCACGTGACATAATGGGTCTTGAACACAGATCTGATCCAAGACTGGTGATCGCGAAAGGTGGTGAACCATGACCGCTCATGCTTCTTGGCATAACACATGATGATGATGATCACAAGTACTGAAGGGTTGCGCGTGTCCTGTTATTCTGTATGGCTGCGAATGTCGGACAATAAGTGATGAAATGGTGAACAAACCGGACCACAGTGGAGAGGTGTTTGCTTTACAAGAATGTTGACAAAATCGTGGACCGAGAACCCATGACTACTGGCGGGTGGACAATCGTCTAGTCACAACTCTGCCCCTGCCCGTCCCACTTCCAAGTTAAGTAAGTTAGTTACATGTTATTTGCATGATATTTTAATCAACCCCAGCTTTTTGCATACCCATTACAGGACATCGCCGTAAACACCAGCATTTCTCCCTTGTGATCTCTTGGCAAGTTTACGTTTAGTAATTTGCCATTGCTATCTGAACGACATGCACCGATACCAACGTAAAACCAACGCAACGCGCTCTGCTACCAAATCGCGCGCAGCTGTATTTTGAACGCTTGTAAACGGGATTACGAACCGCGTCCGTAACACCTTCGCTACGGAGGCGGGTCAGCTTTTATTAGCTGTTGTAATTTACTGGGCAATGTCGTAGTTCAGTTGTTTATTTCTTTATGTACGGCCAACTTCTCATAACATTTAAATCATCGCAAAGCGACTGCTTTCAAGTTGTCTGTGGCGGATTTTGAATCCTCGATTCAGTATGGCGGGGAATTGTGAAACTGAGGTTCACTTTCCCCTAAGCCAAAGTGCCGACTCCATTAAGTAATTTTTAAAAAATATATATATTATTATGTTAAAGCTGGCAGAAGCAATTGCCATTAATTTACAAAATCCAATTTTGTGCAACCAGAAAGACATGATAATCAGTTTAAAATTACCGCGGTAGACAATTCAAATTACTGTGTGAATACATATGTTGTATATTACAGCTTGAAGGATTTATCGAATTACTTTAGTTTATGTTGTGTGATTTTTGCAGTATGTACCTGACGACATACAGCATAATATGCCAGACAATAAATCGTGCAATCTATTGTTTGTATCTTCTTTATTCAAATATTATTATGTTTCTGGTATGCATCACAGTATATTATTCTCGCAATATTCCTATAATTTATATACATGTTTCATCATCATCTTCATCATCTTCCACTTCTGCGATCAACCTTCGTGGGGAGGAAAAATTTGCGTTACAGCGCGCAGTGAACGGCACTGGATAGTGTCATTCCGTGTGGTTGTTCAATGTCTTTGATGTTGTCAATCCATTTTCTTCTTGGACGACCTCATGTTCTCGTCTCAGATGATCTTTGATGTAAGGCCAATGATGGCAGTTGCTGGTGTTGCATTCTAACTAGATGACCAAACCACTTGATCTTCTGTCTTTCAATAAATGTGGCACAATGTGTTGATGCCACAGTCTGTCTAATAATAGAATTTCTTATTCGGTCTCGGATTAAGTTGGCAGCTCTCCTCAGGCATCTCATTTCGCAGGTGTTGATTTTGCGAAGATGTAATTTGGATAAAGTCCAGGTTTGAGATTGGTGGCATAGGGTTGGTGTGAAAATGTTGTTTATTATCTGTCGTTTTGCGGACATGGGTATATTTGGATGTTTCAGTAAGGGTGATAGTTGATATGTAAGTGCACTAGCTTTTTGACATCTGATTTCGATTTCTCTGTCCAATCTGCCATCTTTTGTGATCATACTTCAAAGATATTTGAATTCCTTAACTTGTTTCAGAGTTGTGCTATTTATCTGTATACTTAGTGGGCCCGGCAATCTGCTAACTCGCATTACTTCGGTTTTGACTGTATTTATACTCATATTGTACCTGCTGCATGTTGAACTTAGATTATTAATATGATGTTGTAGTCTGCTCTTGTCGCTGTTAAACAGGCACTGATCGTCTGCAAATAGAAGTTCATTTATTCCATGTGGGTCAGTTGTTTCATCTGGAGTAAAGAGTTCTAAATAATCTGAATCTGTTCTGCCGAGACTTGCTTCTTTGGAAATTCTGTCCATCTAGATATTAAATAGCAGAAGAGAGAGCACACATCCCTGTCTCACTCCTGTATTGACTGTGAACAAATCTGATATACCATCTTGTGTTCTTACTGCACTTCGGCTCGAGTGGTACATGGCTATGTTGTTTTCTAGCAGTTGCCCTCGTATCCCATAGTCTTCAAGGATGGTCCATAATTTGTAAATGTCTACTCTATCGAACGCCTTTTCCTGATCTACAAACAATATTCTGCTGGTCGCTATATTCGATCGTTTTTTCACATATTAGTCTAAGTGTAAATAATGCATCAGTGCAACTTTTACCTTTCCGAAAACCGAATTGTACTTTGCTTAACCGTTGTTCAACTATTGGTTTATCTCTTTGTTCCAAGAGATTTGCATACATTTTCCCTATATGGCTCAGGAGTGATATACCTCTGTATGTTTCGCACTCTCTCATATTGCCTTTCTTTTTCAATATTGGTACTATTTTTGCCTGTTGCCAATCATCTGGGACTTTTCTTTCTTCCCATGCTATATTAAAAAGTCTTGTTAGCCATTTAACTCCTTTTCCCCACAGGCCTGAATAGCTTCTGTGGTTATTCCATCTGGACCTGGTGATTTGTTTTTAGGCCTTTTCTGTATAACTGCTTTGACTTCTGCAGGTATGAAATTTGGTTCTTGCTGTCCCTGGCTTATAGGCACAAAAGTGAGGTTTTCTATGTTATGTGTGGGGTTGAGTAGTTCTTGAAAGTATTCTGCCCAATTTGCTAGTCTTTGTTGTGGATTAAATATCGGTATACCTCTTTTGCTGTTTATGATGGTGATTGGGTTGTAGCATGCATCTCTGTTTCTCATTGTGGTGACACGTTTATAACATTCTCTTGTGCAGTCTTTGCTAAGGGTCGCCATCTGCTCACCGTAGATTCTCCAGTATTCATCTTTAAATGCTCTAATTGTTCGTTTGGCATTACGTTGTGCTATTTTATAAGTAACATAGTCTTGTTCAGATTTAGTTGTGATGCACTTTTTGAACGCTACCTTCTTTTTGAATATGCTATCTTTAACTTCGTTGTTCCACCAGGCTGTTCTTAATCTTTTGTCCTGCCCTACTTTCTTTGTTCCACATTTATTTCCCAGTGTGTCGAGCATGGCAGCCTTGAAACATGTCCATTCCTTATCTACGCTTGAGTGGTCATCAGGGATGTTCTTATATAGGTTTTTGTTTTCTTGATTGAATTCGTCTTTATCCGTGTTTTCCTGTAGCCTCCTATAATTGATGACATGTGTTGTTACCTTTTTGTTTCTTATTTTCCTGTATGTTGAGATCATTTTTATTATGTCTGGTTTGTGATCAGTATCAACATCTGTATACATGTTTAACGTGCTTAAATCCGCTGCATCATATCCTTTTAACCAAAGTTCTTTTCCCAAAGGCAAACACTAATTACGCGACCCATTTGCTTAAATCGTAATAATACCCGGTTTTACCGTCATAAAATACTTAAATATGTAAAAGTAAAAATGCGGGTGTACTTTAATTAACTTGGTTTTTTTAATCTGAGCTTGCATGAAAGTTGTATTCAAAATCAGTGCTTTGCAAATAAGCTGGGAAAATAAAATATTGCAAAAACTTTCTGGAATGTTATGAAAGAAAAACTTGAAAAGTATTTGCTTCTTGGAATATATCAGGGTTATTTATTATGGATATACATGAGCAAATGGATTTTGCAAAACACAACGGGAAGTTCACATACAATATGATTATTGTTTGGTTAGGACTGATATTATAGGAAATATATCTTATCTTATCTTATCTTATCTATCCGTCTATTTGTTAGACCATCCACCACCCCGGGAAGGTTAACCCGGTCAACAAATACCCGCAGAAGTCGGATGTGTCGGCCTAACGGCGCAAGAACGCAGCTCTGCTGTAAACAGGCACAACGCAATCACATCCGAAAAAAAAAACTCCGGATGAACGAAGAAGAAGAAGAAGAAGAAGAAGAAGAAGAAGAAGAAGAAGAAGAAGAAGAAGAAGAAGAAGAAGACCATCCACCCACCTGCCTATATGTTTGTCTTATCTTATCTTATCTTATCTTATCTTATCTATCCGTCTATTTGTTAGATCACCCACCCACCTGCCTATATGTTTGTC
The DNA here is from genome assembly GCA_963921405.1 of Cepaea hortensis. NCBI lineage: Eukaryota > Metazoa > Mollusca > Gastropoda > Stylommatophora > Helicidae > Cepaea > Cepaea hortensis. Next base: position 23,004,638 of record OY992885.1, on the reverse strand, counting down.
TTATCTTATCTTATCTTATCTTATCTATCCGTCTATTTGTTAGACCACCCACCCACCTGCCTATATGTTTGTCTTATCTTATCTTATCTTATCTTATCTATCCGTCTATTTGTTAGACCATCCACCCACCTGCCTATATGTTTATCTTATCTTATCTTATCTTATCTTATCTTATCTTATCTTATCTTATCTTATCTATCCGTCTATTTGTTAGACCATCCACCCACCTGCCTATATGTTTGTCTTATCTTATCTTATCTTATCTTATCTATCCGTCTATGTGTTAGACCATCCACCCACCTGTCTATATGTTTGTCGTATCTTATCTTATCTATCCGTCAATTTGTTAGACCATCCACCCACCTGCCTATATGTTTGTCTTATCTTATCTTATCTTATCTTATCTATCCGTCTATTTGTTAGACCATCCACCCACCTGCCTATATGTTTGTCTATCTGCTTGTTCGCGTCTCTGCCTACCAGTCTGCTCATCACTTGTCCACACAATTTATTCTTCCAGACAGCTCTTGAGGGCGTGTTTTCCCTCCACCTAAGCCTGCACATATATTGAGACGTCTTCTGACTACATTCAACCGGTCAAGTCCATTGAGGAGTCCAGGAATCACAGCACCGGAGAAAGCTGACGAGTCTAGCTGGTAAGTGGTATTCTACGTCTTTTTATTTTAAATTTACTTACTTGCCTTCACATATATTAGCAGACAACCTCGTGGAAGCCTCAATTGCTGTTTTGTTTGTAACTTCGAGCGCTTCCATGGGCATCTTTGTCAGGCGATTATCGTCATGTCCCAATGACTGTTCATGATTCCTGGGGAAGTGTTACGTTCAGTAGTTTGTCATTGCTTTCTGAACGGCCGGCTCACATACCTACATAAGTAACCAAAACGACTTGATCCGCTGCCAAATCTTGCGCAGCTGTATTTCGTACGAGAGTATACGGGATTATGAACAGAGTCCTTAGCCCCTAAGGCAGGGAGACCGGCTTTCGTGCTGCTATTGTTAAAGGTTCTTTTGATGTTGCTTTTATTTTCACATTATATAATATTTTGTGGTTCTTTTGTAAAGAATCACGTTTTTTGTGCACTGGGGTAACTCAATAAGTAATATAGACTACTGTCAAATGTCACTGTGTACACACCCAATGACAACGACAAGGATCTACATATGTATATCAGAAAACTACATGGTATACATTTTGTTCAGAAATGTCTAATATAACCGTTTTGCCCGGGTAGCGACAAACTAGGCCTGCTATTTACAATTTCCAACGACAGTTGGATTTTTAACGTGCATAACGTGCATACGAATCCTTCTAGCATTTTAGTATATCTGAGAAAGCAGCACGTCACATGATTACGGTGGTGAATACCATTTTCGGATTAATTAATATGTAAACACTAACACTACTGAGCGTAATCTTGCCAAGAAATCAACAGACAGCTGAAAGATTCTGCTGTTGACAGCGATGTCCTGTAAAGGATATGCGAATTAAAAAAAAACCAAAAAACACTAACAGCTTGATTCTTACCCAACCAGAGGGGGATCTCGGACCGCTAAACCACCACCATCACTATATATTCAAACATTATGCTAGGAACAACGAAACAAAAACTTTGGTAAATATGTCCAAACGCAGGTCCGCATGCCGAATGGGTAAGAACGCGTGTTCTTAAACACTCGTGGTGCTGATGTCGTGGCTAGCGGTTCAATGCCTACACCGGACAGCGGACTAAAATGTTGACCTGTCGTCCTTGACTTGGGGACGTAAATTACAAGTACCTCTAAATTCGGAGTGGGTTCGTCTGATGGCGAGGGTCACTGTTAATAGGGAAAGCTATTCCACACTCAAAATTCAGTTCGTCACTACTACAGTGTGTATAGACTACGTTTGAGTTCAAAGCGAGCGACCGAAAAAAACATGTCCAAACTATACACAGCTCACAAACACGTGAGTCAGTGAGTTCTAAGATGGCTGATAAGGCCTATTTTGGCTCGAAATGTTTTTTGACAATGTGGACAAAGAATGCTTGACATTTCTGGAGGAGGATTTTCTGCAGTGGTTTTTCTGTTCTGTCTTTTCTTCACAGCTCTTGCAGTCCTGGTTGCCTCACAAGTGACTGCACCCTTGCGTAATGATGCACGCCACGAATTTCGGTCTCTGGCTGCAGTCTCCCATGTGTCATTATGAATTCCAAAAGTATTCAGTGAGATTTTCAGTGTCTTTAAAGCGTTTCCACTGGCTGCCTTGGGAGCGTTTACCACAACGCAACTCGCCGTAAAAAATTCGTTTAGGGAGGTTGTGATCTGGCATGCGAGTCAAGTGACCAGCCCAGCGAATCTGATTCTTCATTAGTATAGTGTGGACACTGGGCAAGGACGCTCTTTCTAGGACTTCACTGTCTGGGATCTTGTCTTGCCATTTAATCTTCAGTAACTTCCTAAGGCAGACTGTGTGGAAGTGGTTTAATTTCCTAGCGTGTCGCTGATAAACAGTCCAGGTTTCACAAGCATATAGCAGTGTGGATAATACAACTGCTTTGTAGACTTTCAGCTTTGTTTGCAGGCTTATTCCATTTCTGTCCCATACATTCTTGTACAGTCTGCCAAAGGCCGCGCTGGCCTTTGAGATTCTTGCATTCACTTCGTCATCAATTGTGGCAGCTTGTGACACAGTGCTGCCAAGATAGGTGAATTTGTCCACAACACTTAATCTATGACCATTCACTTTGATATTCGACACAGTGTGGTTATTCCCTGGAGCTGGCTGGTACATAACTACAGTCTTCTCCAAAATGATATTGAGCCCAAAGTTGGCACAGGCATGTGAGAAAGCTGAAACATTATGTTGCATGTCCGCCTCTGAGTTGGCGTATAGAGCGCAATCATCAGCAAACAGGAGCTCTCTAACAGTGTCGCTGTCAATTTTGGTTTTAGCTTTCAGCCTTCTGAGATTGAATAACTTTCCATCCATGCGGTAGTTGATGTCTATTCCAATGTCGTTGTTCTCGAAGGCATTCGTCAACATAGCTGAAAACATGAGGCTGAACAGTGTTGGTGCCAGGACACATCCTTGTTTCACTCCATTGGTGACAGGAAAGGGCTCAGAAAGTTCACAATTTTCCTGTACTCTTGCCTACATGCCATCATGACATAACTTTCGTGGACAGCCATATTTTGCCATAATATTCCACAGTCCTTCTCTGTTGACTGTATCAAAAGCCTTGGTAAGGTCAATGAAAGTGGAGAACATTTCGCAGTTCTGTTCCTGACATTTCTCTTGCAGCTGCCTTGCAGCGAAAATCATGTCAACAGTTCCACGTTCTTTTCTGAAGCCACACTGGCTCTCTGGAAGAAACCTTTAATCGAGATGGGCCGTGAGGCGATTGAGAAGAACTCTGGCGAGTTATCTTTTTCGTCACTGTATTGAGCACTAGTCACAGTTCCACTCCTGTCTCGGAAATGCACCAATACAGGCCTTTGATATCCAAAACCGTTGGTCATCGTGGCTTTTACGGGTCTCCTACTACACAGTTTATCAGTGGCTTTTGTCTTCCGTGTGGATGTCTTTCTACACAAGCATACAATCGTCCATGACTCAAACAATTGTCTGCATACTAAACTATCATTCGTCTGTAGATTTCACAAGGCTTTACACCCTCTAAACACCACATAAAAAACATATTAAACCTCGGTGTTCTAACGTGTAAGTCGATAGTGGGACAGTTATTTGTGTAATAGTTATTTCGCTCGCGCAAGCTGTCCGATTCTCACGGCCCCTACATGGGTTTTCGCTTGAGAGCTAGTTTCTGTCTTGAAGTAAGATTTTTCGTTGTCAATACTCTTCTATGAACTTTACAATGAAATCCATGTTACTTAATGATCTTCACTCGTACCTGGATGGCTAGGCCACGTGACATAATGGGTCTTGAACACAGATCTGATCCAAGACTGGTGATCGCGAAAGGTGGTGAACCATGACCGCTCATGCTTCTTGGCATAACACATGATGATGATGATCACAAGTACTGAAGGGTTGCGCGTGTCCTGTTATTCTGTATGGCTGCGAATGTCGGACAATAAGTGATGAAATGGTGAACAAACCGGACCACAGTGGAGAGGTGTTTGCTTTACAAGAATGTTGACAAAATCGTGGACCGAGAACCCATGACTACTGGCGGGTGGACAATCGTCTAGTCACAACTCTGCCCCTGCCCGTCCCACTTCCAAGTTAAGTAAGTTAGTTACATGTTATTTGCATGATATTTTAATCAACCCCAGCTTTTTGCATACCCATTACAGGACATCGCCGTAAACACCAGCATTTCTCCCTTGTGATCTCTTGGCAAGTTTACGTTTAGTAATTTGCCATTGCTATCTGAACGACATGCACCGATACCAACGTAAAACCAACGCAACGCGCTCTGCTACCAAATCGCGCGCAGCTGTATTTTGAACGCTTGTAAACGGGATTACGAACCGCGTTCGTAACACCTTCGCTACGGAGGCGGGTCAGCTTTTATTAGCTGTTGTAATTTACTGGGCAATGTCGTAGTTCAGTTGTTTATTTCTTTATGTACGGCCAACTTCTCATAACATTTAAATCATCGCAAAGCGACTGCTTTCAAGTTGTCTGTGGCGGATTTTGAATCCTCGATTCAGTATGGCGGGGAATTGTGAAACTGAGGTTCACTTTCCCCTAAGCCAAAGTGCCGACTCCATTAAGTAATTTTTAAAAAATATATATATTATTATGTTAAAGCTGGCAGAAGCAATTGCCATTAATTTACAAAATCCAATTTTGTGCAACCAGAAAGACATGATAATCAGTTTAAAATTACCGCGGTAGACAATTCAAATTACTGTGTGAATACATATGTTGTATATTACAGCTTGAAGGATTTATCGAATTACTTTAGTTTATGTTGTGTGATTTTTGCAGTATGTACCTGACGACATACAGCATAATATGCCAGACAATAAATCGTGCAATCTATTGTTTGTATCTTCTTTATTCAAATATTATTATGTTTCTGGTATGCATCACAGTATATTATTCTCGCAATATTCCTATAATTTATATACATGTTTCATCATCATCTTCATCATCTTCCACTTCTGCGATCAAGCGTCGTGGGGAGGAAAAATTTGCGTTCCAGCGCGCAGTGAACGGCACTGGATAGTGTCATTCCGTGTGGTTGTTCAATGTCTTTGATGTTGTCAATCCATTTTCTTCTTGGACGACCTCGTGTTCTCGTCGCAGATGATCTTTGATGTAACGCCAATGATGGCAGTTGCTGGTGTTGCATTCTAACTAGATGACCAAACCACTTGATCTTCTGTCTTTCAATAAATGTGGCACAATGTGTTGATGCCACAGTCTGTCTAATAATAGAATTTCTTATTCGGTCTCGGATTAAGTTGGCAGCTCTCCTCAGGCATCTCATTTCGCAGGTGTTGATTTTGCGAAGATGTAATTTGGATAAAGTCCAGGTTTGAGATTGGTGGCATAGGGTTGGTGTGAAAATGTTGTTTATTATCTGTCGTTTTGCGGACATGGGTATATTTGGATGTTTCAGTAAGGGTGATAGTTGATATGTAAGTGCACTAGCTTTTTGACATCTGATTTCGATTTCTCTGTCCAATCTGCCATCTTTTGTGATCATACTTCCAAGATATTTGAATTCCTTAACTTGTTTCAGAGTTGTGCTATTTATCTGTATACTTAGTGGGCCCGGCAATCTGCTAACTCGCATTACTTCGGTTTTGACTGTATTTATACTCATATTGTACCTGCTGCATGTTGAACTTAGATTATTAATATGATGTTGTAGTCTGCTCTTGTCGCTGTTAAACAGGCACTGATCGTCTGCAAATAGAAGTTCATTTATTCCATGTGGGTCAGTTATTTCATCTGGAGTAAAGAGTTCTAAATAATCTGAATCTGTTCTGCCGAGACTTGCTTCTTTGGAAATTCTGTCCATCTAGATATTAAATAGCAGAAGAGAGAGCACACATCCCTGTCTCACTCCTGTATTGACTGTGAACAAATCTGATATACCATCTTGTGTTCTTACTGCACTTCGGCTCGAGTGGTACATGGCTATGTTGTTTTCTAGCAGTTGCCCTCGTATCCCATAGTCTTCAAGGATGGTCCATAATTTGTATCTGTCTACTCTATCGAACGCCTTTTCCTGATCTACAAACAATATTCTGCTGGTCGCTATATTCGATCGTTTTTTCACATATTAGTCTAAGTGTAAATAATGCATCAGTGCAACTTTTACCTTTCCGAAAACCGAATTGTACTTTGCTTAACCGTTGTTCAACTATTGGTTTATCTCTTTGTTCCAAGAGATTTGCATACATTTTCCCTATATGGCTCAGGAGTGATATGCCTCTGTATGTTTCGCACTCTCTCATATTGCCTTTCTTTTTCAATATTGGTACTATTTTTGCCTGTTGCCAATCATCTGGGACTTTTCTTTCTTCCCATGCTATATTAAAAAGTCTTGTTAGCCATTTAACTCCTTTTCCCCACAGGCCTGAATAGCTTCTGTGGTTATTCCATCTGGACCTGGTGATTTGTTTTTAGGCCTTTTCTGTATAACTGCTTTGACTTCTGCAGGTATGAAATTTGGTTCTTGCTGTCCCTGGCTTATAGGCACAAAAGTGAGGTTTTCTATGTTATGTGTGGGGTTGAGTAGTTCTTGAAAGTATTCTGCCCAATTTGCTAGTCTTTGTTGTGGATTAAATATCGGTATACCTCTTTTGCTGTTTATGATGGTGATTGGGTTGTAGCATGCATCTCTGTTTCTCATTGTGGTGACACGTTTATAACATTCTCTTGTGCAGTCTTTGCTAAGGGTCGCCATCTGCTCACCGTAGATTCTCCAGTATTCATCTTTAAATGCTCTAATTGTTCGTTTGGCATTACGTTGTGCTATTTTATAAGTAACATAGTCTTGTTCAGATTTAGTTGTGATGCACTTTTTGAACGCTACCTTCTTTTTGAATATGCTATCTTTAACTTCGTTGTTCCACCAGGCTGTTCTTAATCTTTTGTCCTGCCCTACTTTCTTTGTTCCACATTTATTTCCCAGTGTGTCGAGCATGGCAGCCTTGAAACATGTCCATTCCTTATCTACGCTTGAGTGGTCATCAGGGATGTTCTTATATAGGTTTTTGTTTTCTTGATTGAATTCGTCTTTATCCGTGTTTTCCTGTAGCCTCCTATAATTGATGACATGTGTTGTTACCTTTTTGTTTCTTATTTTCCTGTATGTTGAGATCATTTTTATTATGTCTGGTTTGTGATCAGTATCAACATCTGTATACATGTTTAACGTGCTTAAATCCGCTGCATCATATCCTTTTAACCAAAGTTCTTTTCCCAAAGGCAAACACTAATTACGCGACCCATTTGCTTAAATCGTAATAATACCCGGTTTTACCGTCATAAAATACTTAAATATGTAAAAGTAAAAATGCGGGTGTACTTTAATTAACTTGGTTTTTTTAATCTGAGCTTGCATGAAAGTTGTATTCAAAATCAGTGCTTTGCAAATAAGCTGGGAAAATAAAATATTGCAAAAACTTTCTGGAATGTTATGAAAGAAAAACTTGAAAAGTATTTGCTTCTTGGAATATATCAGGGTTATTTATTATGGATATACATGAGCAAATGGATTTTGCAAAACACAACGGGAAGTTCACATACAATATGATTATTGTTTGGTTAGGACTGATATTATAGGAAATATATCTTATCTTATCTTATCTTATCTATCCGTCTATTTGTTAGACCATCCACCACCCCGGGAAGGTTAACCCGGTCAACAAATACCCGCAGAAGTCGGATGTGTCGGCCTAACGGCGCAAGAACGCAGCTCTGCTGTAAACAGGCACAACGCAATCACATCCGAAAAAAAAAACTCCGGATGAACGAAGAAGAAGAAGAAGAAGAAGAAGAAGAAGAAGAAGAAGAAGAAGAAGAAGAAGAAGAAGAAGACCATCCACCCACCTGCCTATATGTTTGTCTTATCTTTTCTTATCTTATCTTATCTTATGTTATCTATCCGTCTATTTGTTAGATCACCCACCCACCTGCCTATATGTTTGTCTTTGTAACAAGCTATGTGGAGGGTCCCAAATAACTATGTCTCAATTTTCTCATGTATATTTCATAGCCCTGGCTTTAAATAGGTCTTTCCCTGCCAACCCTCCTCCGTTTCCCCCGGACTCACTGTCACTCTCTATTCGACCTAAGGACCTATTTCCTGCAGGGTCGTTCTGGCTGACACGCATACAACATGACGTTCTTCAACATATTTGTAATTGTAAATTTAATAACTCAATACATAACAGCACAGAGAAAAAACAATATCTGACAATTAACTCATAAACATCTACACACAATCTAGAGAGAAAACTAGTCCATACAATATCAACACAAATATAAATCTCCTAGCTCATCGTTTTCCATATTGTCCCATGAATTCACAACCACCTCATGGCAAGTTCACTGGTCTTTATTTCCCGCGTAGGTTGTTCGAACAACAGGGTTCCATAAATCCAGGATTCCAAGTTTCCGTGTCCTACACGAATGTAGTGTGTCCAATGGTTAGGGAAAGTGCCCTGGGATCACGTGGCACAATTTTGGTGGGGAAATACTCAAGGAGAATAAATAGGATATATGTACGGGTGTGTCAGTGACTTAGGCGGGATCTAGCCCAAAATGAAAAGATACTCGATCCCAGCTCAACGAAACGCCTGCCGAGGTGTCTGAAAGTATTCGTTCGGGCCCGCCGTGGTTCTATCTGGTATAGCCCAACAGCAGCAGGGACTTCATAGTAAACATAAAGTTCTATGTCGATGCTCTGTCGAAACCTCCGGCTATATTCGCCGTCAAAAGAAGGATCCTGTAAAGTTAAAACAATTTTGAGAGCCTCTGGTGTAAACTTCAGATACAGCCGGCATGGAGATTCCAATGGTCTCAGCATGTCGGTTGCCATACATAAAATCCATACAATTACCTAGTATTCAATTGTCTTCATACCACACTCCTCTCCACACTCATACCATGCCTTTATTAATATTGGGCACATACCTTCTCAGGCTTCCCTCTCACTTGCAAACCTTGCCTTTCTCACGACAAAGCTATTGTGGAGTAGTGTGCGTAATTATGTATGTTTCCTACTCTTAACTAATATAATAATAGTGGGTCTGTATGGACCGCAGTGAATCTCCCTCCCCCATCCCTAGCAAGAACAGGAAAGAGGAAACTACCCTGTCCGGCCGCCGCTCTTGTCTGAGCTGTCACCGCAATGTATCGGCCGTGTCTCACATAACCCATATATTCAGATGAGTTCAGGTTCTCTCAGGGAGACAGGGAAGTCCATTTATACTCCCAACATCCTCCTATCGACAAGGAACCACCCGGTCCACCTGCCCCCCCCCCCCCCCCCATCAGCCGAAAGACGAAAGAGATAGCACAGTGGATCGCCTCTTCTGGCTCAAGAAGATATAACTCAGATGGGTGGAACCGGTCCCCACGGAGCCCTTCCCCTCGACATGCCATAGCTATAGAATGTTTATATTCAAATGAAAGATGACACTAAACAGAGGTAAAGCCAAAGGAAGAAAGATAGCCCCGATTTGTTCCCCCGCCATGCCCAGATCTAGACGCTTAGCCAAATTGGCAAGACTGCCGTTTCACCAATTCGTCTCATTATTTGAGACGACCAAGCTTAATATGCTCAAGACTGGCAGGACCAATTAATCTAAAATTACCTTTTATACCCCAGCCGTAGGATGCGGCACTTTATCTGTAAAATTCTTTAAAACTTTAATACATTGTGCCGACCACAACCGACAAGGTTGACAACGGACTTTTCACGCCCAAACCATTACCCTAGGTCATATTCGGTGCAAGGCGCGCCATTGGGTTTTCCCGAAGAACAGATAGATTTCAAAGTATTCGTGTCAAATACTCGGGTTATGAAAGTAACCCAGAGAACCCCACTCCGGAGGAATTGAGCGGATAGGTATGAGGACATGGGCCACTGGGGTTTCGCTACAGTCTTATCTTATCTTATCTTATCTTATCTTATCTTATCTTATCTATCCGTCTATTTGTTAGACCACCCACCCACCTGCCTATATGTTTGTCTTATCTTATCTTATCTTATCTTATCTATCCGTCTATTTGTTAGACCATCCACCCACCTGCCTATATGTTTATCTTATCTTATCTTATCTTATCTTATCTTATCTTATCTTATCTTATCTTATCTATCCGTCTATTTGTTAGACCATCCACCCACCTGCCTATATGTTTGTCTTATCTTATCTTATCTTATCTTATCTATCCGTCTATGTGTTAGACCATCCACCCACCTGTCTATATGTTTGTCGTATCTTATCTTATCTATCCGTCAATTTGTTAGACCATCCACCCACCTGCCTATATGTTTGTCTTATCTTATCTTATCTTATCTTATCTATCCGTCTATTTGTTAGACCATCCACCCACCTGCCTATATGTTTGTCTATCTGCTTGTTCGCGTCTCTGCCTACCAGTCTGCTCATCACTTGTCCACACAATTTATTCTTCCAGACAGCTCTTGAGGGCGTGTTTTCCCTCCACCTAAGCCTGCACATATATTGAGACGTCTTCTGACTACATTCAACCGGTCAAGTCCATTGAGGAGTCCAGGAATCACAGCACCGGAGAAAGCTGACGAGTCTAGCTGGTAAGTGGTATTCTACGTCTTTTTATTTTAAATTTACTTACTTGCCTTCACATATATTAGCAGACAACCTCGTGGAAGCCTCAATTGCTGTTTTGTTTGTAACTTCGAGCGCTTCCATGGGCATCTTTGTCAGGCGATTATCGTCATGTCCCAATGACTGTTCATGATTCCTGGGGAAGTGTTACGTTCAGTAGTTTGTCATTGCTTTCTGAACGGCCGGCTCACATACCTACATAAGTAACCAAAACGACTTGATCCGCTGCCAAATCTTGCGCAGCTGTATTTCGTACGAGAGTATACGGGATTATGAACAGAGTCCTTAGCCCCTAAGGCAGGGAGACCGGCTTTCGTGCTGCTATTGTTAAAGGTTCTTTTGATGTTGCTTTTATTTTCACATTATATAATATTTTGTGGTTCTTTTGTAAAGAATCACGTTTTTTGTGCACTGGGGTAACTCAATAAGTAATATAGACTACTGTCAAATGTCACTGTGTACACACCCAATGACAACGACAAGGATCTACATATGTATATCAGAAAACTACATGGTATACATTTTGTTCAGAAATGTCTAATATAACCGTTTTGCCCGGGTAGCGACAAACTAGGCCTGCTATTTACAATTTCCAACGACAGTTGGATTTTTAACGTGCATAACGTGCATACGAATCCTTCTAGCATTTTAGTATATCTGAGAAAGCAGCACGTCACATGATTACGGTGGTGAATACCATTTTCGGATTAATTAATATGTAAACACTAACACTACTGAGCGTAATCTTGCCAAGAAATCAACAGACAGCTGAAAGATTCTGCTGTTGACAGCGATGTCCTGTAAAGGATATGCGAATTAAAAAACCCCAAAAAACACTAACAGCTTGATTCTTACCCAACCAGAGGGGGATCTCGGACCGCTAAACCACCACCATCACTATATATTCAAACATTATGCTAGGAACAACGAAACAAAAACTTTGGTAAATATGTCCAAACGCAGGTCCGCATGCCGAATGGGTAAGAACGCGTGTTCTTAAACACTCGTGGTGCTGATGTCGTGGCTAGCGGTTCAATGCCTACACCGGACAGCGGACTAAAATGTTGACCTGTCGTCCTTGACTTGGGGACGTAAATTACAAGTACCTCTAAATTCGGAGTGGGTTCGTCTGATGGCGAGGGTCACTGTTAATAGGGAAAGCTATTCCACACTCAAAATTCAGTTCGTCACTACTACAGTGTGTATAGACTACGTTTGAGTTCAAAGCGAGCGACCGAAAAAAACATGTCCAAACTATACACAGCTCACAAACACGTGAGTCAGTGAGTTCTAAGATGGCTGATAAGGCCTATTTTGGCTCGAAATGTTTTTTGACAATGTGGACAAAGAATGCTTGACATTTCTGGAGGAGGATTTTCTGCAGTGGTTTTTCTGTTCTGTCTTTTCTTCACAGCTCTTGCAGTCCTGGTTGCCTCACAAGTGACTGCACCCTTGCGTAATGATGCACGCCACGAATTTCGGTCTCTGGCTGCAGTCTCCCATGTGTCATTATGAATTCCAAAAGTATTCAGTGAGATTTTCAGTGTCTTTAAAGCGTTTCCACTGGCTGCCTTGGGAGCGTTTACCACAACGCAACTCGCCGTAAAAAATTCGTTTAGGGAGGTTGTGATCTGGCATGCGAGTCAAGTGACCAGCCCAGCGAATCTGATTCTTCATTAGTATAGTGTGGACACTGGGCAAGGACGCTCTTTCTAGGACTTCAGTGTCTGGGATCTTGTCTTGCCATTTAATCTTCAGTAACTTCATAAGGCAGACTGTGTGGAAGTGGTTTAATTTCCTAGCGTGTCGCTGATAAACAGTCCAGGTTTCACAAGCATATAGCAGTGTGGATAATACAACTGCTTTGTAGACTTTCAGCTTTGTTTGCAGGCTTATTCCATTTCTGTCCCATACATTCTTGTACAGTCTGCCAAAGGCCGCGCTGGCCTTTGAGATTCTTGCATTCACTTCGTCATCAATTGTGGCAGCTTGTGACACAGTGCTGCCAAGATAGGTGAATTTGTCCACAACACTTAAACTATGACCATTCACTTTGATATTCGACACAGTGTGGTTATTCCCTGGAGCTGGCTGGTACATAACTACAGTCTTCTCCAAAATGATATTGAGCCCAAAGTTGGCACAGGCATGTGAGAAAGCTGAAACATTATGTTGCATGTCCGCCTCTGAGTTGGCGTATAGAGCGCAATCATCAGCAAACAGGAGCTCTCTAACGGTGTCGCTGTCAATTTTGGTTTTAGCTTTCAGCCTTCTGAGATTGAATAACTTTCCATCCATGCGGTAGTTGATGTCTATTCCAATGTCGTTGTTCTCGAAGGCATTCGTCAACATAGCTGAAAACATGAGGCTGAACAGTGTTGGTGCCAGGACACATCCTTGTTTCACTCCATTGGTGACAGGAAAGGGCTCAGAAAGTTCACAATTTTCCTGTACTCTTGCCTACATGCCATCATGACATAACTTTCGTGGACAGCCATATTTTGCCATAATATTCCACAGTCCTTCTCTGTTGACTGTATCAAAAGCCTTGGTAAGGTCAATGAAAGTGGAGAACATTTCGCAGTTCTGTTCCTGACATTTCTCTTGCAGCTGCCTTGCAGCGAAAATCATGTCAACAGTTCCACGTTCTTTTCTGAAGCCACACTGGCTCTCTGGAAGAAACCTTTGATCGAGATGGGCCGTGAGGCGATTGAGAAGAACTCTGGCGAGTTATCTTTTTCGTCACTGTATTGAGCACTAGTCACAGTTCCACTCCTGTCTCGGAAATGCACCAATACAGGCCTTTGATATCCAAAACCGTTGGTCATCGTGGCTTTTACGGGTCTCCTACTACACAGTTTATCAGTGGCTTTTGTCTTCCGTGTGGATGTCTTTCTACACAAGCATACAATCGTCCATGACTCAAACAATTGTCTGCATACTAAACTATCATTCGTCTGTAGATTTCACAAAGCTTTACACCCTCTAAACACCACATAAAAAACATATTAAACCTCGGTGTTCTAACGTGTAAGTCGATAGTGGGACAGTTATTTGTGTAATAGTTATTTCGCTCGCGCAAGCTGTCCGATTCTCACGGCCCCTACATGGGTTTTCGCTTGAGAGCTAGTTTCTGTCTTGAAGTAAGATTTTTCGTTGTCAATACTCTTCTATGAACTTTACAATGAAATCCATGTTACTTAATGATCTTCACTCGTACCTGGATGGCTAGGCCACGTGACATAATGGGTCTTGAACACAGATCTGATCCAAGACTGGTGATCGCGAAAGGTGGTGAACCATGACCGCTCATGCTTCTTGGCATAACACATGATGATGATGATCACAAGTACTGAAGGGTTGCGCGTGTCCTGTTATTCTGTATGGCTGCGAATGTCGGACAATAAGTGATGAAATGGTGAACAAACCGGACCACAGTGGAGAGGTGTTTGCTTTATAAGAATGTTGACAAAATCGTAGACCGAGAACCCATGACTACTGGCGGGTGGACAATCGTCTAGTCACAACTCTGCCCCTGCCCGTCCCACTTCCAAGTTAAGTAAGTTAGTTACATGTTATTTGCATGATATTTTAATCAACCCCAGCTTTTTGCATACCCATTACAGGACATCGCCGTAAACACCAGCATTTCTCCCTTGTGATCTCTTGGCAAGTTTACGTTTAGTAATTTGCCATTGCTATCTGAACGACATGCACCGATACCAACGTAAAACCAACGCAACGCGCTCTGCTACCAAATCGCGCGCAGCTGTATTTTGAACGCTTGTAAACGGGATTACGAACCGCGTCCGTAACACCTTCGCTACGGAGGTGGGTCAGCTTTTATTAGCTGTTGTAATTTACTGGGCAATGTCGTAGTTCAGTTGTTTATTTCTTTATGTACGGCCAACTTCTCATAACATTTAAATCATCGCAAAGCGACTGCTTTCAAGTTGTCTGTGGCGGATTTTGAATCCTCGATTCAGTATGGCGGGGAATTGTGAAACTGAGGTTCACTTTCCCCTAAGCCAAAGTGCCGACTCCATTAAGTAATTTTTAAAAAATATATATATTATTATGTTAAAGCTGGCAGAAGCAATTGCCATTAATTTACAAAATCCAATTTTGTGCAACCAGAAAGACATGATAATCAGTTTAAAATTACCGCGGTAGACAATTCAAATTACTGTGTGAATACATATGTTGTATATTACAGCTTGAAGGATTTATCGAATTACTTTAGTTTATGTTGTGTGATTTTTGCAGTATGTACCTGACGACATACAGCATAATATGCCAGACAATAAATCGTGCAATCTATTGTTTGTATCTTCTTTATTCAAATATTATTATGTTTCTGGTATGCATCACAGTATATTATTCTCGCAATATTCCTATAATTTATATACATGTTTCATCATCATCTTCATCATCTTCCACTTCTGCGATCAACCTTCGTGGGGAGGAAAAATTTGCGTTCCAGCGCGCAGTGAACGGCACTGGATAGTGTCATTCCGTGTGGTTGTTCAATGTCTTTGATGTTGTCAATCCATTTTCTTCTTGGACGACCTCGTGTTCTCGTCGCAGATGATCTTTGATGTAAGGCCAATGATGGTAGTTGCTGGTGTTGCATTCTAACTAGATGACCAAACCACTTGATCTTCTGTCTTTCAATAAATGTGGCACAATGTGTTGATGCCACAGTCTGTCTAATAATAGAATTTCTTATTCGGTCTCGGATTAAGTTGGCAGCTCTCCTCAGGCATCTCATTTCGCAGGTGTTGATTTTGCGAAGATGTAATTTGGATAAAGTCCAGGTTTGAGATTGGTGGCATAGGGTTGGTGTGAAAATGTTGTTTATTATCTGTCGTTTTGCGGACATGGGTATATTTGGATGTTTCAGTAAGGGTGATAGTTGATATGTAAGTGCACTAGCTTTTTGACATCTGATTTCGATTTCTCTGTCCAATCTGCCATCTTTTGTGATCATACTTCCAAGATATTTGAATTCCTTAACTTGTTTCAGAGTTGTGCTATTTATCTGTATACTTAGTGGGCCCGGCAATCTGCTAACTCGCATTACTTCGGTTTTGACTGTATTTATACTCATATTGTACCTGCTGCATGTTGAACTTAGATTATTAATATGATGTTGTAGTCTGCTCTTGTCGCTGTTAAACAGGCACTGATCGTCTGCAAATAGAAGTTCATTTATTCCATGTGGGTCAGTTGTTTCATCTGGAGTAAAGAGTTCTAAATAATCTGAATCTGTTCTGCCGAGACTTGCTTCTTTGGAAATTCTGTCCATCTAGATATTAAATAGCAGAAGAGAGAGCACACATCCCTGTCTCACTCCTGTATTGACTGTGAACAAATCTGATATACCATCTTGTGTTCTTACTGCACTTCGGCTCGAGTGGTACATGGCTATGTTGTTTTCTAGCAGTTGCCCTCGTATCCCATAGTCTTCAAGGATGGTCCATAATTTGTAAATGTCTACTCTATCGAACGCCTTTTCCTGATCTACAAACAATATTCTGCTGGTCGCTATATTCGATCGTTTTTTCACATATTAGTCTAAGTGTAAATAATGCATCAGTGCAACTTTTACCTTTCCGAAAACCGAATTGTACTTTGCTTAACCGTTGTTCAACTATTGGTTTATCTCTTTGTTCCAAGAGATTTGCATACATTTTCCCTATATGGCTCAGGAGTGATATACCTCTGTATGTTTCGCACTCTCTCATATTGCCTTTCTTTTTCAATATTGGTACTATTTTTGCCTGTTGCCAATCATCTGGGACTTTTCTTTCTTCCCATGCTATATTAAAAAGTCTTGTTAGCCATTTAACTCCTTTTCCCCACAGGCCTGAATAGCTTCTGTGGTTATTCCATCTGGACCTGGTGATTTGTTTTTAGGCCTTTTCTGTATAACTGCTTTGACTTCTGCAGGTATGAAATTTGGTTCTTGCTGTCCCTGGCTTATAGGCACAAAAGTGAGGTTTTCTATGTTATGTGTGGGGTTGAGTAGTTCTTGAAAGTATTCTGCCCAATTTGCTAGTCTTTGTTGTGGATTAAATATCGGTATACCTCTTTTGCTGTTTATGATGGTGATTGGGTTGTAGCATGCATCTCTGTTTCTCATTGTGGTGACACGTTTATAACATTCTCTTGTGCAGTCTTTGCTAAGGGTCGCCATCTGCTCACCGTAGATTCTCCAGTATTCATCTTTAAATGCTCTAATTGTTCGTTTGGCATTACGTTGTGCTATTTTATAAGTAACATAGTCTTGTTCAGATTTAGTTGTGATGCACTTTTTGAACGCTACCTTCTTTTTGAATATGCTATCTTTAACTTCGTTGTTCCACCAGGCTGTTCTTAATCTTTTGTCCTGCCCTACTTTCTTTGTTCCACATTTATTTCCCAGTGTGTCGAGCATGGCAGCCTTGAAACATGTCCATTCCTTATCTACGCTTGAGTGGTCATCAGGGATGTTCTTATATAGGTTTTTGTTTTCTTGATTGAATTCGTCTTTATCCGTGTTTTCCTGTAGCCTCCTATAATTGATGACATGTGTTGTTACCTTTTTGTTTCTTATTTTCCTGTATGTTGAGATCATTTTTATTATGTCTGGTTTGTGATCAGTATCAACATCTGTATACATGTTTAACGTGCTTAAATCCGCTGCATCATATCCTTTTAACCAAAGTTCTTTTCCCAAAGGCAAACACTAATTACGCGACCCATTTGCTTAAATCGTAATAATACCCGGTTTTACCGTCATAAAATACTTAAATATGTAAAAGTAAAAATGCGGGTGTACTTTAATTAACTTGGTTTTTTTAATCTGAGCTTGCATGAAAGTTGTATTCAAAATCAGTGCTTTGCAAATAAGCTGGGAAAATAAAATATTGCAAAAACTTTCTGGAATGTTATGAAAGAAAAACTTGAAAAGTATTTGCTTCTTGGAATATATCAGGGTTATTTATTATGGATATACATGAGCAAATGGATTTTGCAAAACACAACGGGAAGTTCACATACAATATGATTATTGTTTGGTTAGGACTGATATTATTGGAAATATATCTTATCTTATCTTTTCTTATCTATCCGTCTATTTGTTAGACCATCCACCACCCCGGGAAGGTTAACCCGGTCAACAAATACCCGCAGAAGTCGGATGTGTCGGCCTAACGGCGCAAGAACGCAGCTCTGCTGTAAACAGGCACAACGCAATCACATCCGAAAAAAAAACTCCGGATGAACGAAGAAGAAGAAGAAGAAGACCATCCACCCACCTGCCTATATGTTTGTCTTATCTTTTCTTATCTTATCTTATCTTATGTTATCTATCCGTCTATTTGTTAGATCACCCACCCACCTGCCTATATGTTTGTCTTATCTTATCTTATCTTATCTTATCTTATCTTATCTTATCTTATCTTATCTATCCGTCTATTTGTTAGACCATCCACCCACCTGCCTATATGTTTGTCTTATCTTATCTTATCTTATCTTATCTATCCGTCTATTTGTTAGACCACCCACCCACCTGCCTATATGCTTGTCTTATCTTATCTTATCTTATCTTATCTATCCGTCTATTTGTTAGACCATCCACCCACCTGCCTATATGTTTGTCTTATCTTATCTTATCTTATCTTATCTTATCTTATCTTATCTATCCGTCTATTTGTTAGACCATCCACCCACCTGCCTATATGTTTGTCTTATCTTATCTTATCTTATCTATCCGTCTATGTGTTAGACCATCCACTTACCTGTCTATATGTTTGTCGTATCTTATCTTATCTATCCGTCAATTTGTTAGACCATCCACCCACCTGCCTATATGTTTGTCTATCTGCTTGTTCGCGTCTCTGCCTACCAGTCTGCTCATCACTTGTCCACACAATTTATTCTTCCAGACAGCTCTTGAGGGCGTGTTTTCCCTCCACCTAAGCCTGCACATATATTGAGACGTCTTCTGACTACATTCAACCGGTCAAGTCCATTGAGGAGTCCAGGAATCACAGCACCGGAGAAAGCTGACGAGTCTAGCTGGTAAGTGGTATTCTACGTCTTTTTATTTTAAATTTACTTACTTGCCTTCACATATATTAGCAGACATCCTCGTGGAAGCCTCAATTGCTGTTTTGTTTGTAACTTCGAGCGCTTCCATGGGCATCTTTGTCAGGCGATTATCGTCATGTCCCAATGACTGTTCATGATTCCTGGGGAAGTGTTACGTTCAGTAGTTTGTCATTGCTTTCTGAACGGCCGGCTCACATACCTACATAAGTAACCAAAACGACTTGATCCGCTGCCAAATCTTGCGCAGCTGTATTTCGTACGAGAGTATACGGGATTATGAACAGAGTCCTTAGCCCCTAAGGCAGGGAGACCGGCTTTCGTGCTGCTATTGTTAAAGGTTCTTTTGATGTTGCTTTTATTTTCACATTATATAATATTTTGTGGTTCTTTTGTAAAGAATCACGTTTTTTGTGCACTGGGGTAACTCAATAAGTAATATAGACTACTGTCAAATGTCACTGTGTACACACCCAATGACAACGACAAGGATCTACATATGTATATCAGAAAACTACATGGTATACATTTTGTTCAGAAATGTCTAATATAACCGTTTTGCCCGGGTAGCGACAAACTAGGCCTGCTATTTACAATTTCCAACGACAGTTGGATTTTTAACGTGCATAACGTGCATACGAATCCTTCTAGCATTTTAGTATATCTGAGAAAGCAGCACGTCACATGATTACGGTGGTGAATACCATTTTCGGATTAATTAATATGTAAACACTAACACTACTAAGCGTAATCTTGCCAAGAAATCAACAGACAGCTGAAAGATTCTGCTGTTGACAGCGATGTCCTGTAAAGGATATGCGAATTAAAACCCCCCAAAAAACACTAACAGCTTGATTCTTACCCAACCAGAGGGGGATCTCGGACCGCTAAACCACCACCATCACTATATATTCAAACATTATGCTAGGAACAACGAAACAAAAACTTTGGTAAATATGTCCAAACGCAGGTCCGCATGCCGAATGGGTAAGAACGCGTGTTCTTAAACACTCGTGGTGCTGATGTCGTGGCTAGCGGTTCAATGCCTACACCGGACAGCGGACTAAAATGTTGACCTGTCGTCCTTGACTTGGGGACGTAAATTACAAGTACCTCTAAATTCGGAGTGGGTTCGTCTGATGGCGAGGGTCACTGTTAATAGGGAAAGCTATTCCACACTCAAAATTCAGTTCGTCACTACTACAGTGTGTATAGACTACGTTTGAGTTCAAAGCGAGCGACCGAAAAAAACATGTCCAAACTATACACAGCTCACAAACACGTGAGTCAGTGAGTTCTAAGATGGCTGATAAGGCCTATTTTGGCTCGAAATGTTTTTTGACAATGTGGACAAAGAATGCTTGACATTTCTGGAGGAGGATTTTCTGCAGTGGTTTTTCTGTTCTGTCTTTTCTTCACAGCTCTTGCAGTCCTGGTTGCCTCACAAGTGACTGCACCCTTGCGTAATGATGCACGCCACGAATTTCGGTCTCTGGCTGCAGTCTCCCATGTGTCATTATGAATTCCAAAAGTATTCAGTGAGATTTTCAGTGTCTTTAAAGCGTTTCCACTGGCCGCCTTGGGAGCGTTTACCACAACGCAACTCGCCGTAAAAAATTCGTTTAGGGAGGTTGTGATCTGGCATGCGAGTCAAGTGACCAGCCCAGCGAATCTGATTCTTCATTAGTATAGTGTGGACACTGGGCAAGGACGCTCTTTCTAGGACTTCAGTGTCTGGGATCTTGTCTTGCCATTTAATCTTCAGTAATTTCCTAAGGCAGACTGTGTGGAAGTGGTTTAATTTCCTAGCGTGTCGCTGATAAACAGTCCAGGTTTCACAAGCATATAGCAGTGTGGATAATACAACTGCTTTGTAGACTTTCAGCTTTGTTTGCAGGCTTATTCCATTTCTGTCCCATACATTCTTGTACAGTCTGCCAAAGGCCGCGCTGGCCTTTGAGATTCTTGCATTCACTTCGTCATTAATTGTGGCAGCTTGTGACACAGTGCTGCCAAGATAGGTGAATTTGTCCACAACACTTAAACTATGACCATTCACTTTGATATTCGACACAGTGTGGTTATTCCCTGGAGCTGGCTGGTACATAACTACAGTCTTCTCCAAAATGATATTGAGCCCAAAGTTGGCACAGGCATGTGAGAAAGCTGAAACATTATGTTGCATGTCCGCCTCTGAGTTGGCGTATAGAGCGCAATCATCAGCAAACAGGAGCTCTCTAACGGTGTCGCTGTCAATTTTGGTTTTAGCTTTCAGCCTTCTGAGATTGAATAACTTTCCATCCATGCGGTAGTTGATGTCTATTCCAATGTCGTTGTTCTCGAAGGCATTCGTCAACATAGCTGAAAACATGAGGCTGAACAGTGTTGGTGCCAGGACACATCCTTGTTTCACTCCATTGGTGACAGGAAAGGGCTCAGAAAGTTCACAATTTTCCTGTACTCTTGCCTACATGCCATCATGACATAACTTTCGTGGACAGCCATATTTTGCCATAATATTCCACAGTCCTTCTCTGTTGACTGTATCAAAAGCCTTGGTAAGGTCAATGAAAGTGGAGAACATTTCGCAGTTCTGTTCCTGACATTTCTCTTGCAGCTGCCTTGCTGCGCAAAATCATGTCAACAGTTCCACGTTCTTTTCTGAAGCCACACTGGCTCTCTGGAAGAAACCTTTGATCGAGATGGGCCGTGAGGCGATTGAGAAGAACTCTGGCGAGTTATCTTTTTCGTCACTGTATTGAGCACTAGTCACAGTTCCACTCCTGTCTCGGAAATGCACCAATACAGGCCTTTGATATCCAAAACCGTTGGTCATCGTGGCTTTTACGGGTCTCCTACTACACAGTTTATCAGTGGCTTTTGTCTTCCGTGTGGATGTCTTTCTACACAAGCATACAATCGTCCATGACTCAAACAATTGTCTGCATACTAAACTATCATTCGTCTGTAGATTTCACAAGGCTTTACACCCTCTAAACACCACATAAAAAACATATTAAACCTCGGTGTTCTAACGTGTAAGTCGATAGTGGGACAGTTATTTGTGTAATAGTTATTTCGCTCGCGCAAGCTGTCCGATTCTCACGGCCCCTACATGGGTTTTCGCTTGAGAGCTAGTTTCTGTCTTGAAGTAAGATTTTTCGTTGTCAATACTCTTCTATGAACTTTACAATGAAATCCATGTTACTTAATGATCTTCACTCGTACCTGGATGGCTAGGCCACGTGACATAATGGGTCTTGAACACAGATCTGATCCAAGACTGGTGATCGCGAAAGGTGGTGAACCATGACCGCTCATGCTTCTTGGCATAACACATGATGATGATGATCACAAGTACTGAAGGGTTGCGCGTGTCCTGTTATTCTGTATGGCTGCGAATGTCGGACAATAAGTGATGAAATGGTGAACAAACCGGACCACAGTGGAGAGGTGTTTGCTTTATAAGAATGTTGACAAAATCGTGGACCGAGAACCTATGACTACTGGCGGGTGGACAATCGTCTAGTCACAACTCTGCCCCTGCCCGTCCCACTTCCAAGTTAAGTAAGTTAGTTACATGTTATTTGCATGATATTTTAATCAACCCCAGCTTTTTGCATACCCATTACAGGACATCGCCGTAAACACCAGCATTTCTCCCTTGTGATCTCTTGGCAAGTTTACGTTTAGTAATTTGCCATTGCTATCTGAACGACATGCACCGATACCAACGTAAAACCAACGCAACGCGCTCTGCTACCAAATCGCGCGCAGCTGTATTTTGAACGCTTGTAAACGGGATTACGAACCGCGTCCGTAACACCTTCGCTACGGAGGCGGGTCAGCTTTTATTAGCTGTTGTAATTTACTGGGCAATGTCGTAGTTCAGTTGTTTATTTCTTTATGTACGGCCAACTTCTCATAACATTTAAATCATCGCAAAGCGACTGCTTTCAAGTTGTCTGTGGCGGATTTTGAATCCTCGATTCAGTATGGCGGGGAATTGTGAAACTGAGGTTCACTTTCCCCTAAGCCAAAGTGCCGACTCCATTAAGTAATTTTTAAAAAATATATATATTATTATGTTAAAGCTGGCAGAAGCAATTGCCATTAATTTACAAAATCCAATTTTGTGCAACCAGAAAGACATGATAATCAGTTTAAAATTACCGCGGTAGACAATTCAAATTACTGTGTGAATACATATGTTGTATATTACAGCTTGAAGGATTTATCGAATTACTTTAGTTTATGTTGTGTGATTTTTGCAGTATGTACCTGACGACATACAGCATAATATGCCAGACAATAAATCGTGCAATCTATTGTTTGTATCTTCTTTATTCAAATATTATTATGTTTCTGGTATGCATCACAGTATATTATTCTCGCAATATTCCTATAATTTATATACATGTTTCATCATCATCTTCATCATCTTCCACTTCTGCGATCAACCTTCGTGGGGAGGAAAAATTTGCGTTCCAGCGCGCAGTGAACGGCACTGGATAGTGTCATTCCGTGTGGTTGTTCAATGTCTTTGATGTTGTCAATCCATTTTCTTCTTGGACGACCTCGTGTTCTCGTCGCAGATGATCTTTGATGTAAGGCCAATGATGGCAGTTGCTGGTGTTGCATTCTAACTAGATGACCAAACCACTTGATCTTCTGTCTTTCAATAAATGTGGCACAATGTGTTGATGCCACAGTCTGTCTAATAATAGAATTTCTTATTCGGTCTCGGATTAAGTTGGCAGCTCTCCTCAGGCATCTCATTTCGCAGGTGTTGATTTTGCGAAGATGTAATTTGGATAAAGTCCAGGTTTGAGATTGGTGGCATAGGGTTGGTGTGAAAATGTTGTTTATTATCTGTCGTTTTGCGGACATGGGTATATTTGGATGTTTCAGTAAGGGTGATAGTTGATATGTAAGTGCACTAGCTTTTTGACATCTGATTTCGATTTCTCTGTCCAATCTGCCATCTTTTGTGATCATACTTCCAAGATATTTGAATTCCTTAACTTGTTTCAGAGTTGTGCTATTTATCTGTATACTTAGTGGGCCCGGCAATCTGCTAACTCGCATTACTTCGGTTTTGACTGTATTTATACTCATATTGTACCTGCTGCATGTTGAACTTAGATTATTAATATGATGTTGTAGTCTGCTCTTGTCGCTGTTAAACAGGCACTGATCGTCTGCAAATAGAAGTTCATTTATTCCATGTGGGTCAGTTGTTTCATCTGGAGTAAAGAGTTCTAAATAATCTGAATCTGTTCTGCCGAGACTTGCTTCGTTGGAAATTCTGTCCATCTAGATATTAAATAGCAGAGGAGAGAGCACACATCCCTGTCTCACTCCTGTATTGACTGTGAACAAATCTGATATACCATCTTGTGTTCTTACTGCACTTCGGCTCGAGTGGTACATGGCTATGTTGTTTTCTAGCAGTTGCCCTCGTATCCCATAGTCTTCAAGGATGGTCCATAATTTGTATCTGTCTACTCTATCGAACGCCTTTTCCTGATCTACAAACAATATTCTGCTGGTCGCTATATTCGATCGTTTTTTCACATATTAGTCTAAGTGTAAATAATGCATCAGTGCAACTTTTACCTTTCCGAAAACCGAATTGTACTTTGCTTAACCGTTGTTCAACTATTGGTTTATCTCTTTGTTCCAAGAGATTTGCATACATTTTCCCTATATGGCTCAGGAGTGATATACCTCTGTATGTTTCGCACTCTCTCATATTGCCTTTCTTTTTCAATATTGGTACTATTTTTGCCTGTTGCCAATCATCTGGGACTTTTCTTTCTTCCCATGCTATATTAAAAAGTCTTGTTAGCCATTTAACTCCTTTTCCCCACAGACCTGAATAGCTTCTGTGGTTATTCCATCTGGACCTGGTGATTTGTTTTTAGGCCTTTTCTGTATAACTGCTTTGACTTCTACAGGTATGAAATTTGGTTCTTGCTGTCCCTGGCTTATAGGCACAAAAGTGAGGTTTTCTATGTTATGTGTGGGGTTGAGTAGTTCTTGAAAGTATTCTGCCCAATTTGCTAGTCTTTGTTGTGGATTAAATATCGGTATACCTCTTTTGCTGTTTATGATGGTGATTGGGTTGTAGCATGCATCTCTGTTTCTCATTGTGGTGACACGTTTATAACATTCTCTTGTGCAGTCTTTGCTAAGGGTCGCCATCTGCTCACCGTAGATTCTCCAGTATTCATCTTTAAATGCTCTAATTGTTCGTTTGGCATTACGTTGTGCTATTTTATAAGTAACATAGTCTTGTTCAGATTTAGTTGTGATGCACTTTTTGAACGCTACCTTCTTTTTGAATATGCTATCTTTAACTTCGTTGTTCCACCAGGCTGTTCTTAATCTTTTGTCCTGCCCTACTTTCTTTGTTCCACATTTATTTCCCAGTGTGTCGAGCATGGCAGCCTTGAAACATGTCCATTCCTTATCTACGCTTGAGTGGTCATCAGGGATGTTCTTATATAGGTTTTTGTTTTCTTGATTGAATTCGTCTTTATCCGTGTTTTCCTGTAGCCTCCTATAATTGATGACATGTGTTGTTACCTTTTTGTTTCTTATTTTCCTGTATGTTGAGATCATTTTTATTATGTCTGGTTTGTGATCAGTATCAACATCTGTATACATGTTTAACGTGCTTAAATCCGCTGCATCATATCCTTTTAACCAAAGTTCTTTTCCCAAAGGCAAACACTAATTACGCGACCCATTTGCTTAAATCGTAATAATACCCGGTTTTACCGTCATAAAATACTTAAATATGTAAAAGTAAAAATGCGGGTGTACTTTAATTAACTTGGTTTTTTTAATCTGAGCTTGCATGAAAGTTGTATTCAAAATCAGTGCTTTGCAAATAAGCTGGGAAAATAAAATATTGCAAAAACTTTCTGGAATGTTATGAAAGAAAAACTTGAAAAGTATTTGCTTCTTGGAATATATCAGGGTTATTTATTATGGATATACATGAGCAAATGGATTTTGCAAAACACAACGGGAAGTTCACATACAATATGATTATTGTTTGGTTAGGACTGATATTATTGGAAATATATCTTATCTTATCTTTTCTTATCTATCCGTCTATTTGTTAGACCATCCACCACCCCGGGAAGGTTAACCCGGTCAACAAATACCCGCAGAAGTCGGATGTGTCGGCCTAACGGCGCAAGAACGCAGCTCTGCTGTAAACAGGCACAACGCAATCACATCCGAAAAAAAAACTCCGGATGAACGAAGAAGAAGAAGAAGAAGACCATCCACCCACCTGCCTATATGTTTGTCTTATCTTTTCTTATCTTATCTTATCTTATGTTATCTATCCGTCTATTTGTTAGATCACCCACCCACCTGCCTATATGTTTGTCTTATCTTATCTTATCTTATCTTATCTTATCTTATCTTATCTTATCTATCCGTCTATTTGTTAGACCATCCACCCACCTGCCTATATGTTTGTCTTATCTTATCTTATCTTATCTTATCTATCCGTCTATTTGTTAGACCACCCACCCACCTGCCTATATGCTTGTCTTATCTTATCTTATCTTATCTTATCTATCCGTCTATTTGTTAGACCATCCACCCACCTGCCTATATGTTTGTCTTATCTTATCTTATCTTATCTTATCTTATCTTATCTTATCTATCCGTCTATTTGTTAGACCATCCACCCACCTGCCTATATGTTTGTCTTATCTTATCTTATCTTATCTATCCGTCTATGTGTTAGACCATCCACTTACCTGTCTATATGTTTGTCGTATCTTATCTTATCTATCCGTCAATTTGTTAGACCATCCACCCACCTGCCTATATGTTTGTCTATCTGCTTGTTCGCGTCTCTGCCTACCAGTCTGCTCATCACTTGTCCACACAATTTATTCTTCCAGACAGCTCTTGAGGGCGTGTTTTCCCTCCACCTAAGCCTGCACATATATTGAGACGTCTTCTGACTACATTCAACCGGTCAAGTCCATTGAGGAGTCCAGGAATCACAGCACCGGAGAAAGCTGACGAGTCTAGCTGGTAAGTGGTATTCTACGTCTTTTTATTTTAAATTTACTTACTTGCCTTCACATATATTAGCAGACATCCTCGTGGAAGCCTCAATTGCTGTTTTGTTTGTAACTTCGAGCGCTTCCATGGGCATCTTTGTCAGGCGATTATCGTCATGTCCCAATGACTGTTCATGATTCCTGGGGAAGTGTTACGTTCAGTAGTTTGTCATTGCTTTCTGAACGGCCGGCTCACATACCTACATAAGTAACCAAAACGACTTGATCCGCTGCCAAATCTTGCGCAGCTGTATTTCGTACGAGAGTATACGGGATTATGAACAGAGTCCTTAGCCCCTAAGGCAGGGAGACCGGCTTTCGTGCTGCTATTGTTAAAGGTTCTTTTGATGTTGCTTTTATTTTCACATTATATAATATTTTGTGGTTCTTTTGTAAAGAATCACGTTTTTTGTGCACTGGGGTAACTCAATAAGTAATATAGACTACTGTCAAATGTCACTGTGTACACACCCAATGACAACGACAAGGATCTACATATGTATATCAGAAAACTACATGGTATACATTTTGTTCAGAAATGTCTAATATAACCGTTTTGCCCGGGTAGCGACAAACTAGGCCTGCTATTTACAATTTCCAACGACAGTTGGATTTTTAACGTGCATAACGTGCATACGAATCCTTCTAGCATTTTAGTATATCTGAGAAAGCAGCACGTCACATGATTACGGTGGTGAATACCATTTTCGGATTAATTAATATGTAAACACTAACACTACTAAGCGTAATCTTGCCAAGAAATCAACAGACAGCTGAAAGATTCTGCTGTTGACAGCGATGTCCTGTAAAGGATATGCGAATTAAAACCCCCCAAAAAACACTAACAGCTTGATTCTTACCCAACCAGAGGGGGATCTCGGACCGCTAAACCACCACCATCACTATATATTCAAACATTATGCTAGGAACAACGAAACAAAAACTTTGGTAAATATGTCCAAACGCAGGTCCGCATGCCGAATGGGTAAGAACGCGTGTTCTTAAACACTCGTGGTGCTGATGTCGTGGCTAGCGGTTCAATGCCTACACCGGACAGCGGACTAAAATGTTGACCTGTCGTCCTTGACTTGGGGACGTAAATTACAAGTACCTCTAAATTCGGAGTGGGTTCGTCTGATGGCGAGGGTCACTGTTAATAGGGAAAGCTATTCCACACTCAAAATTCAGTTCGTCACTACTACAGTGTGTATAGACTACGTTTGAGTTCAAAGCGAGCGACCGAAAAAAACATGTCCAAACTATACACAGCTCACAAACACGTGAGTCAGTGAGTTCTAAGATGGCTGATAAGGCCTATTTTGGCTCGAAATGTTTTTTGACAATGTGGACAAAGAATGCTTGACATTTCTGGAGGAGGATTTTCTGCAGTGGTTTTTCTGTTCTGTCTTTTCTTCACAGCTCTTGCAGTCCTGGTTGCCTCACAAGTGACTGCACCCTTGCGTAATGATGCACGCCACGAATTTCGGTCTCTGGCTGCAGTCTCCCATGTGTCATTATGAATTCCAAAAGTATTCAGTGAGATTTTCAGTGTCTTTAAAGCGTTTCCACTGGCCGCCTTGGGAGCGTTTACCACAACGCAACTCGCCGTAAAAAATTCGTTTAGGGAGGTTGTGATCTGGCATGCGAGTCAAGTGACCAGCCCAGCGAATCTGATTCTTCATTAGTATAGTGTGGACACTGGGCAAGGACGCTCTTTCTAGGACTTCAGTGTCTGGGATCTTGTCTTGCCATTTAATCTTCAGTAATTTCCTAAGGCAGACTGTGTGGAAGTGGTTTAATTTCCTAGCGTGTCGCTGATAAACAGTCCAGGTTTCACAAGCATATAGCAGTGTGGATAATACAACTGCTTTGTAGACTTTCAGCTTTGTTTGCAGGCTTATTCCATTTCTGTCCCATACATTCTTGTACAGTCTGCCAAAGGCCGCGCTGGCCTTTGAGATTCTTGCATTCACTTCGTCATTAATTGTGGCAGCTTGTGACACAGTGCTGCCAAGATAGGTGAATTTGTCCACAACACTTAAACTATGACCATTCACTTTGATATTCGACACAGTGTGGTTATTCCCTGGAGCTGGCTGGTACATAACTACAGTCTTCTCCAAAATGATATTGAGCCCAAAGTTGGCACAGGCATGTGAGAAAGCTGAAACATTATGTTGCATGTCCGCCTCTGAGTTGGCGTATAGAGCGCAATCATCAGCAAACAGGAGCTCTCTAACGGTGTCGCTGTCAATTTTGGTTTTAGCTTTCAGCCTTCTGAGATTGAATAACTTTCCATCCATGCGGTAGTTGATGTCTATTCCAATGTCGTTGTTCTCGAAGGCATTCGTCAACATAGCTGAAAACATGAGGCTGAACAGTGTTGGTGCCAGGACACATCCTTGTTTCACTCCATTGGTGACAGGAAAGGGCTCAGAAAGTTCACAATTTTCCTGTACTCTTGCCTACATGCCATCATGACATAACTTTCGTGGACAGCCATATTTTGCCATAATATTCCACAGTCCTTCTCTGTTGACTGTATCAAAAGCCTTGGTAAGGTCAATGAAAGTGGAGAACATTTCGCAGTTCTGTTCCTGACATTTCTCTTGCAGCTGCCTTGCTGCGCAAAATCATGTCAACAGTTCCACGTTCTTTTCTGAAGCCACACTGGCTCTCTGGAAGAAACCTTTGATCGAGATGGGCCGTGAGGCGATTGAGAAGAACTCTGGCGAGTTATCTTTTTCGTCACTGTATTGAGCACTAGTCACAGTTCCACTCCTGTCTCGGAAATGCACCAATACAGGCCTTTGATATCCAAAACCGTTGGTCATCGTGGCTTTTACGGGTCTCCTACTACACAGTTTATCAGTGGCTTTTGTCTTCCGTGTGGATGTCTTTCTACACAAGCATACAATCGTCCATGACTCAAACAATTGTCTGCATACTAAACTATCATTCGTCTGTAGATTTCACAAGGCTTTACACCCTCTAAACACCACATAAAAAACATATTAAACCTCGGTGTTCTAACGTGTAAGTCGATAGTGGGACAGTTATTTGTGTAATAGTTATTTCGCTCGCGCAAGCTGTCCGATTCTCACGGCCCCTACATGGGTTTTCGCTTGAGAGCTAGTTTCTGTCTTGAAGTAAGATTTTTCGTTGTCAATACTCTTCTATGAACTTTACAATGAAATCCATGTTACTTAATGATCTTCACTCGTACCTGGATGGCTAGGCCACGTGACATAATGGGTCTTGAACACAGATCTGATCCAAGACTGGTGATCGCGAAAGGTGGTGAACCATGACCGCTCATGCTTCTTGGCATAACACATGATGATGATGATCACAAGTACTGAAGGGTTGCGCGTGTCCTGTTATTCTGTATGGCTGCGAATGTCGGACAATAAGTGATGAAATGGTGAACAAACCGGACCACAGTGGAGAGGTGTTTGCTTTATAAGAATGTTGACAAAATCGTGGACCGAGAACCTATGACTACTGGCGGGTGGACAATCGTCTAGTCACAACTCTGCCCCTGCCCGTCCCACTTCCAAGTTAAGTAAGTTAGTTACATGTTATTTGCATGATATTTTAATCAACCCCAGCTTTTTGCATACCCATTACAGGACATCGCCGTAAACACCAGCATTTCTCCCTTGTGATCTCTTGGCAAGTTTACGTTTAGTAATTTGCCATTGCTATCTGAACGACATGCACCGATACCAACGTAAAACCAACGCAACGCGCTCTGCTACCAAATCGCGCGCAGCTGTATTTTGAACGCTTGTAAACGGGATTACGAACCGCGTCCGTAACACCTTCGCTACGGAGGCGGGTCAGCTTTTATTAGCTGTTGTAATTTACTGGGCAATGTCGTAGTTCAGTTGTTTATTTCTTTATGTACGGCCAACTTCTCATAACATTTAAATCATCGCAAAGCGACTGCTTTCAAGTTGTCTGTGGCGGATTTTGAATCCTCGATTCAGTATGGCGGGGAATTGTGAAACTGAGGTTCACTTTCCCCTAAGCCAAAGTGCCGACTCCATTAAGTAATTTTTAAAAAATATATATATTATTATGTTAAAGCTGGCAGAAGCAATTGCCATTAATTTACAAAATCCAATTTTGTGCAACCAGAAAGACATGATAATCAGTTTAAAATTACCGCGGTAGACAATTCAAATTACTGTGTGAATACATATGTTGTATATTACAGCTTGAAGGATTTATCGAATTACTTTAGTTTATGTTGTGTGATTTTTGCAGTATGTACCTGACGACATACAGCATAATATGCCAGACAATAAATCGTGCAATCTATTGTTTGTATCTTCTTTATTCAAATATTATTATGTTTCTGGTATGCATCACAGTATATTATTCTCGCAATATTCCTATAATTTATATACATGTTTCATCATCATCTTCATCATCTTCCACTTCTGCGATCAACCTTCGTGGGGAGGAAAAATTTGCGTTCCAGCGCGCAGTGAACGGCACTGGATAGTGTCATTCCGTGTGGTTGTTCAATGTCTTTGATGTTGTCAATCCATTTTCTTCTTGGACGACCTCGTGTTCTCGTCGCAGATGATCTTTGATGTAAGGCCAATGATGGCAGTTGCTGGTGTTGCATTCTAACTAGATGACCAAACCACTTGATCTTCTGTCTTTCAATAAATGTGGCACAATGTGTTGATGCCACAGTCTGTCTAATAATAGAATTTCTTATTCGGTCTCGGATTAAGTTGGCAGCTCTCCTCAGGCATCTCATTTCGCAGGTGTTGATTTTGCGAAGATGTAATTTGGATAAAGTCCAGGTTTGAGATTGGTGGCATAGGGTTGGTGTGAAAATGTTGTTTATTATCTGTCGTTTTGCGGACATGGGTATATTTGGATGTTTCAGTAAGGGTGATAGTTGATATGTAAGTGCACTAGCTTTTTGACATCTGATTTCGATTTCTCTGTCCAATCTGCCATCTTTTGTGATCATACTTCCAAGATATTTGAATTCCTTAACTTGTTTCAGAGTTGTGCTATTTATCTGTATACTTAGTGGGCCCGGCAATCTGCTAACTCGCATTACTTCGGTTTTGACTGTATTTATACTCATATTGTACCTGCTGCATGTTGAACTTAGATTATTAATATGATGTTGTAGTCTGCTCTTGTCGCTGTTAAACAGGCACTGATCGTCTGCAAATAGAAGTTCATTTATTCCATGTGGGTCAGTTGTTTCATCTGGAGTAAAGAGTTCTAAATAATCTGAATCTGTTCTGCCGAGACTTGCTTCTTTGGAAATTCTGTCCATCTAGATATTAAATAGCAGAGGAGAGAGCACACATCCCTGTCTCACTCCTGTATTGACTGTGAACAAATCTGATATACCATCTTGTGTTCTTACTGCACTTCGGCTCGAGTGGTACATGGCTATGTTGTTTTCTAGCAGTTGCCCTCGTATCCCATAGTCTTCAAGGATGGTCCATAATTTGTATCTGTCTACTCTATCGAACGCCTTTTCCTGATCTACAAACAATATTCTGCTGGTCGCTATATTCGATCGTTTTTTCACATATTAGTCTAAGTGTAAATAATGCATCAGTGCAACTTTTACCTTTCCGAAAACCGAATTGTACTTTGCTTAACCGTTGTTCAACTATTTGTTTATCTCTTTGTTCCAAGAGATTTGCATACATTTTCCCTATATGGCTCAGGAGTGATATACCTCTGTATGTTTCGCACTCTCTCATATTGCCTTTCTTTTTCAATATTGGTACTATTTTTGCCTGTTGCCAATCATCTGGGACTTTTCTTTCTTCCCATGCTATATTAAAAAGTCTTGTTAGCCATTTAACTCCTTTTCCCCACAGGCCTGAATAGCTTCTGTGGTTATTCCATCTGGACCTGGTGATTTGTTTTTAGGCCTTTTCTGTATAACTGCTTTGACTTCTGCAGGTATGAAATTTGGTTCTTGCTGTCCCTGGCTTATAGGCACAAAAGTGAGGTTTTCTATGTTATGTGTGGGGTTGAGTAGTTCTTGAAAGTATTCTGCCCAATTTGCTAGTCTTTGTTGTGGATTAAATATCGGTATACCTCTTTTGCTGTTTATGATGGTGATTGGGTTGTAGCATGCATCTCTGTTTCTCATTGTGGTGACACGTTTATAACATTCTCTTGTGCAGTCTTTGCTAAGGGTCGCCATCTGCTCACCGTAGATTCTCCAGTATTCATCTTTAAATGCTCTAATTGTTCGTTTGGCATTACGTTGTGCTATTTTATAAGTAACATAGTCTTGTTCAGATTTAGTTGTGATGCACTTTTTGAACGCTACCTTCTTTTTGAATATGCTATCTTTAACTTCGTTGTTCCACCAGGCTGTTCTTAATCTTTTGTCCTGCCCTACTTTCTTTGTTCCACATTTATTTCCCAGTGTGTCGAGCATGGCAGCCTTGAAACATGTCCATTCCTTATCTACGCTTGAGTGGTCATCAGGGATGTTCTTATATAGGTTTTTGTTTTCTTGATTGAATTCGTCTTTATCCGTGTTTTCCTGTAGCCTCCTATAATTGATGACATGTGTTGTTACCTTTTTGTTTCTTATTTTCCTGTATGTTGAGATCATTTTTATTATGTCTGGTTTGTGATCAGTATCAACATCTGTATACATGTTTAACGTGCTTAAATCCGCTGCATCATATCCTTTTAACCAAAGTTCTTTTCCCAAAGGCAAACACTAATTACGCGACCCATTTGCTTAAATCGTAATAATACAAGGTTTTACCGTCATAAAATACTTAAATATGTAAAAGTAAAAATGCGGGTGTACTTTAATTAACTTGGTTTTTTTAATCTGAGCTTGCATGAAAGTTGTATTCAAAATCAGTGCTTTGCAAATAGGCTGGGAAAATAAAATATTGCAAAAACTTTCTGGAATGTTATGAAAGAAAAACTTGAAAAGTATTTGCTTCTTGGAATATATCAGGGTTATTTATTATGGATATACATGAGCAAATGGATTTTGCAAAACACAACGGGAAGTTCACATACAATATGATTATTGTTTGGTTAGGACTGATATTATAGGAAATATATCTTATCTTATCTTATCTTATCTATCCGTCTATTTGTTAGACCATCCATCACCCCGGGAAGGTTAACCCGGTCAACAAATACCCGCAGAAGTCGGATGTGTCGGCCTAACGGCGCAAGAACGCAGCTCTGCTGTAAACAGGCACAACGCAATCACATCCGAAAAAAAAAAACTCCGGATGAACGAAGAAGAAGAAGAAGAAGAAGACCATCCACCCACCTGCCTATGTGTTTGTCTTATCTTTTCTTATCTTATCTTATCTTATGTTATCTATCCGTCTATTTGTTAGATCACCCACCCACCTGCCTATATGTTTGTCTTATCTTATCTTATCTTATCTTATCTTATCTTATCTATCCGTCTATTTGTTAGACCATCCACCCACCTGCCTATATGTTTGTCTTATCTTATCTTATCTTATCTATCCGTCTATTTGTTAGACCACCCACCCACCTGCCTATATGCTTGTCTTATCTTATCTTATCTTATCTTATCTATCCGTCTATTTGTTAGACCATCCACCCACCTGCCTATATGTTTGTCTTATCTTATCTTATCTTATCTTATCTTATCTTATCTTATCTATCCGTCTATTTGTTAGACCATCCACCCACCTGCCTATATGTTTGTCTTATCTTATCTTATCTTATCTATCCGTCTATGTGTTAGACCATCCACCCACCTGTCTATATGTTTGTCGTATCTTATCTTATCTATCCGTCAATTTGTTAGACCATCCACCCACCTGCCTATATGTTTGTCTTATCTTATCTTATCTTATCTATCCGTCTATTTGTTAGACCATCCACCCACCTGCCAATATGTTTGTCTATCTGCTTGTTCGCGTCTCTGCCTACCAGTCTGCTCATCACTTGTCCACACAATTTATTCTTCCAGACAGCTCTTGAGGGCGTGTTTTCCCTCCACCTAAGCCTGCACATATATTGAGACGTCTTCTGACTACATTCAACCGGTCAAGTCCATTGAGGAGTCCAGGAATCACAGCACCGGAGAAAGCTGACGAGTCTAGCTGGTAAATGGTATTCTACGTCTTTTTATTTTAAATTTACTTACTTGCCTTCACATATATTAGCAGACAACCTCGTGGAAGCCTCAATTGCTGTTTTGTTTGTAACTTCGAGCGCTTCCATGGGCATCTTTGTCAGGCGACTATCGTCATGTCCCAATGACTGTTCATGATTCCTGGGGAAGTGTTACGTTCAGTAGTTTGTCATTGCTTTCTGAACGGCCGGCTCACATACCTACATAAGTAACCAAAACGACTTGATCCGCTGCCAAATCTTGCGCAGCTGTATTTCGTACGAGAGTATACGGGATTATGAACAGAGTCCTTAGCCCCTAAGGCAGGGAGACCGGCTTTCGTGCTGCTATTGTTAAAGGTTCTTTTGATGTTGCTTTTATTTTCACATTATATAATATTTTGTGGTTCTTTTGTAAAGAATCACGTTTTTTGTGCACTGGGGTAACTCAATAAGTAATATAGACTACTGTCAAATGTCACTGTGTACACACCCAATGACAACGACAAGGATCTACATATGTATATCAGAAAACTACATGGTATACATTTTGTTCAGAAATGTCTAATATAACCGTTTTGCCCGGGTAGCGACAAACTAGGCCTGCTATTTACAATTTCCAACGACAGTTGGATTTTTAACGTGCATAACGTGCATACGAATCCTTCTAGCATTTTAGTATATCTGAGAAAGCAGCACGTCACATGATTACGGTGGTGAATACCATTTTCGGATTAATTAATATGTAAACACTAACACTACTGAGCGTAATCTTGCCAAGAAATCAACAGACAGCTGAAAGATTCTGCTGTTGACAGCGATGTCCTGTAAAGGATATGCGAATTAAAACCCCCCAAAAAACACTAACAGCTTGATTCTTACCCAACCAGAGGGGGATCTCGGACCGCTAAACCACCACCATCACTATATATTCAAACATTATGCTAGGAACAACGAAACAAAAACTTTGGTAAATATGTCCAAACGCAGGTCCGCATGCCGAATGGGTAAGAACGCGTGTTCTTAAACACTCGTGGTGCTGATGTCGTGGCTAGCGGTTCAATGCCTACACCGGACAGCGGACTAAAATGTTGACCTGTCGTCCTTGACTTGGGGACGTAAATTACAAGTACCTCTAAATTCGGAGTGGGTTCGTCTGATGGCGAGGGTCACTGTTAATAGGGAAAGTTATTCCACACTCAAAATTCAGTTCGTCACTACTACAGTGTGTATAGACTACGTTTGAGTTCAAAGCGAGCGACCGAAAAAAACATGTCCAAACTATACACAGCTCACAAACACGTGAGTCAGTGAGTTCTAAGATGGCTGATAAGGCCTATTTTGGCTCGAAATGTTTTTTGACAATGTGGACAAAGAATGCTTGACATTTCTGGAGGAGGATTTTCTGCAGTGGTTTTTCTGTTCTGTCTTTTCTTCACAGCTCTTGCAGTCCTGGTTGCCTCACAAGTGACTGCACCCTTGCGTAATGATGCACGCCACGAATTTCGGTCTCTGGCTGCAGTCTCCCATGTGTCATTATGAATTCCAAAAGTATTCAGTGAGATTTTCAGTGTCTTTAAAGCGTTTCCACTGGCCGCCTTGGGAGCGTTTACCACAACGCAACTCGCCGTAAAAAATTCGTTTAGGGAGGTTGTGATCTGGCATGCGAGTCAAGTGACCAGCCCAGCGAATCTGATTCTTCATTAGTATAGTGTGGACACTGGGCAAGGACGCTCTTTCTAGGACTTCAGTGTCTGGGATCTTGTCTTGCCATTTAATCTTCAGTAACTTCCTAAGGCAGACTGTGTGGAAGTGGTTTAATTTCCTAGCGTGTCGCTGATAAACAGTCCAGGTTTCACAAGCATATAGCAGTGTGGATAATACAACTGCTTTGTAGACTTTCAGCTTTGTTTGCAGGCTTATTCCATTTCTGTCCCATACATTCTTGTACAGTCTGCCAAAGGCCGCGCTGGCCTTTGAGATTCTTGCATTCACTTCGTCATCAATTGTGGCAGCTTGTGACACAGTGCTGCCAAGATAGGTGAATTTGTCCACAACACTTAAACTATGACCATTCACTTTGATATTCGACACAGTGTGGTTATTCCCTGGAGCTGGCTGGTACATAACTACAGTCTTCTCCAAAATGATATTGAGCCCAAAGTTGGCACAGGCATGTGAGAAAGCTGAAACATTATGTTGCATGTCCGCCTCTGAGTTGGCGTATAGAGCGCAATCATCAGCAAACAGGAGCTCTCTAACGGTGTCGCTGTCAATTTTGGTTTTAGCTTTCAGCCTTCTGAGATTGAATAACTTTCCATCCATGCGGTAGTTGATGTCTATTCCAATGTCGTTGTTCTCGAAGGCATTCGTCAACTTAGCTGAAAACATGAGGCTGAACAGTGTTGGTGCCAGGACACATCCTTGTTTCACTCCATTGGTGACAGGAAAGGGCTCAGAAAGTTCACAATTTTCCTGTACTCTTGCCTACATGCCATCATGACATAACTTTCGTGGACAGCCATATTTTGCCATAATATTCCACAGTCCTTCTCTGTTGACTGTATCAAAAGCCTTGGTAAGGTCAATGAAAGTGGAGAACATTTTGCAGTTCTGTTCCTGACATTTCTCTTGCAGCTGCCTTGCAGCGAAAATCATGTCAACAGTTCCACGTTCTTTTCTGAAGCCACACTGGCTCTCTGGAAGAAACCTTTAATCGAGATGGGCCGTGAGGCGATTGAGAAGAACTCTGGCGAGTTATCTTTTTCGTCACTGTATTGAGCACTAGTCACAGTTCCACTCCTGTCTCGGAAATGCACCAATACAGGCCTTTGATATCCAAAACCGTTGGTCATCGTGGCTTTTACGGGTCTCCTACTACACAGTTTATCAGTGGCTTGTGTCTTCCGTGTGGATGTCTTTCTACACAAGCATACAATCGTCCATGACTCAAACAATTGTCTGCATACTAAACTATCATTCGTCTGTAGATTTCACAAGGCTTTACACCCTCTAAACACCACATAAAAAACATATTAAACCTCGGTGTTCTAACGTGTAAGTCGATAGTGGGACAGTTATTTGTGTAATAGTTATTTCGCTCGCGCAAGCTGTCCGATTCTCACGGCCCCTACATGGGTTTTCGCTTGAGAGCTAGTTTCTGTCTTGAAGTAAGATTTTTCGTTGTCAATACTCTTCTATGAACTTTACAATGAAATCCATGTTACTTAATGATCTTCACTCGTACCTGGATGGCTAGGCCACGTGACATAATGGGTCTTGAACACAGATCTGATCCAAGACTGGTGATCGCGAAAGGTGGTGAACCATGACCGCTCATGCTTCTTGGCATAACACATGATGATGATGATCACAAGTACTGAAGGGTTGCGCGTGTCCTGTTATTCTGTATGGCTGCGAATGTCGGACAATAAGTGATGAAATGGTGAACAAACCGGACCACAGTGGAGAGGTGTTTGCTTTACAAGAATGTTGACAAAATCGTGGACCGAGAACCCATGACTACTGGCGGGTGGACAATCGTCTAGTCACAACTCTGCCCCTGCCCGTCCCACTTCCAAGTTAAGTAAGTTAGTTACATGTTATTTGCATGATATTTTAATCAACCCCAGCTTTTTGCATACCCATTACAGGACATCGCCGTAAACACCAGCATTTCTCCCTTGTGATCTCTTGGCAAGTTTACGTTTAGTAATTTGCCATTGCTATCTGAACGACATGCACCGATACCAACGTAAAACCAACGCAACGCGCTCTGCTACCAAATCGCGCGCAGCTGTATTTTGAACGCTTGTAAACGGGATTACGAACCGCGTCCGTAACACCTTCGCTACGGAGGCGGGTCAGCTTTTATTAGCTGTTGTAATTTACTGGGCAATGTCGTAGTTCAGTTGTTTATTTCTTTATGTACGGCCAACTTCTCATAACATTTAAATCATCGCAAAGCGACTGCTTTCAAGTTGTCTGTGGCGGATTTTGAATCCTCGATTCAGTATGGCGGGGAATTGTGAAACTGAGGTTCACTTTCCCCTAAGCCAAAGTGCCGACTCCATTAAGTAATTTTTAAAAAATATATATATTATTATGTTAAAGCTGGCAGAAGCAATTGCCATTAATTTACAAAATCCAATTTTGTGCAACCAGAAAGACATGATAATCAGTTTAAAATTACCGCGGTAGACAATTCAAATTACTGTGTGAATACATATGTTGTATATTACAGCTTGAAGGATTTATCGAATTACTTTAGTTTATGTTGTGTGATTTTTGCAGTATGTACCTGACGACATACAGCATAATATGCCAGACAATAAATCGTGCAATCTATTGTTTGTATCTTCTTTATTCAAATATTATTATGTTTCTGGTATGCATCACAGTATATTATTCTCGCAATATTCCTATAATTTATATACATGTTTCATCATCATCTTCATCATCTTCCACTTCTGCGATCAAGCGTCGTGGAGAGGAAAAATTTGCGTTCCAGCGCGCAGTGAACGGCACTGGATAGTGTCATTCCGTGTGGTTGTTCAATGTCTTTGATGTTGTCAATCCATTTTCTTCTTGGACGACCTTGTGTTCTCGTCGCAGATGATCTTTGATGTAACGCCAATGATGGTAGTTGCTGGTGTTGCATTCTAACTAGATGACCAAACCACTTGATCTTCTGTCTTTCAATAAATGTGGCACAATGTGTTGATGCCACCAGTCTGTCTAATAATAGAATTTCTTATTCGGTCTCGGATTAAGTTGGCAGCTCTCCTCAGGCATCTCATTTCGCAGGTGTTGATTTTGCGAAGATGTAATTTGGATAAAGTCCAGGTTTGAGATTGGTGGCATAGGGTTGGTGTGAAAATGTTGTTTATTATCTGTCGTTTTGCGGACATGGGTATATTTGGATGTTTCAGTAAGGGTGATAGTTGATATGTAAGTGCACTAGCTTTTTGACATCTGATTTCGATTTCTCTGTCCAATCTGCCATCTTTTGTGATCATACTTCCAAGATATTTGAATTCCTTAACTTGTTTCAGAGTTGTGCTATTTATCTGTATACTTAGTGGGCCCGGCAATCTGCTAACTCGCATTACTTCGGTTTTGACTGTATTTATACTCATATTGTACCTGCTGCATGTTGAACTTAGATTATTAATATGATGTTGTAGTCTGCTCTTGTCGCTGTTAAACAGGCACTGATCGTCTGCAAATAGAAGTTCATTTATTCCATGTGGGTCAGTTGTTTCATCTGGAGTAAAGAGTTCTAAATAATCTGAATCTGTTCTGCCGAGACTTGCTTCTTTGGAAATTCTGTCCATCTAGATATTAAATATCAGAGGAGAGAGCACACATCCCTGTCTCACTCCTGTATTGGCTGTGAACAAATCTGATATACCATCTTGTGTTCTTACTGCACTTCGGCTCGAGTGGTACATGGCTATGTTGTTTTCTAGCAGTTGCCCTCGTATCCCATAGTCTTCAAGGATGGTCCATAATTTGTATCTGTCTACTCTATCGAACGCCTTTTCCTGATCTACAAACAATATTCTGCTGGTCGCTATATTCGATCGTTTTTTCACATATTAGTCTAAGTGTAAATAATGCATCAGTGCAACTTTTACCTTTCCGAAAACCGAATTGTACTTTGCTTAACCGTTGTTCAACTATTGGTTTATCTCTTTGTTCCAAGAGATTTGCATACATTTTCCCTATATGGCTCAGGAGTGATATACCTCTGTATGTTTCGCACTCTCTCATATTGCCTTTCTTTTTCAATATTGGTACTATTTTTGCCTGTTGCCAATCATCTGGGACTTTTCTTTCTTCCCATGCTATATTAAAAAGTCTTGTTAGCCATTTAACTCCTTTTCCCCACAGGCCTGAATAGCTTCTGTGGTTATTCCATCTGGACCTGGTGATTTGTTTTTAGGCCTTTTCTGTATAACTGCTTTGACTTCTACAGGTATGAAATTTGGTTCTTGCTGTCCCTGGCTTATAGGCACAAAAGTGAGGTTTTCTATGTTATGTGTGGGGTTGAGTAGTTCTTGAAAGTATTCTGCCCAATTTGCTAGTCTTTGTTGTGGATTAAATATCGGTATACCTCTTTTGCTGTTTATGATGGTGATTGGGTTGTAGCATGCATCTCTGTTTCTCATTGTGGTGACACGTTTATAACATTCTCTTGTGCAGTCTTTGCTAAGGGTCGCCATCTGCTCACCGTAGATTCTCCAGTATTCATCTTTAAATGCTCTAATTGTTCGTTTGGCATTACGTTGTGCTATTTTATAAGTAACATAGTCTTGTTCAGATTTAGTTGTGATGCACTTTTTGAACGCTACCTTCTTTTTGAATATGCTATCTTTAACTTCGTTGTTCCACCAGGCTGTTCTTAATCTTTTGTCCTGCCCTACTTTCTTTGTTCCACATTTATTTCCCAGTGTGTCGAGCATGGCAGCCTTGAAACATGTCCATTCCTTATCTACGCTTGAGTGGTCATCAGGGATGTTCTTATATAGGTTTTTGTTTTCTTGATTGAATTCGTCTTTATCCGTGTTTTCCTGTAGCCTCCTATAATTGATGACATGTGTTGTTACCTTTTTGTTTCTTATTTTCCTGTATGTTGAGATCATTTTTATTATGTCTGGTTTGTGATCAGTATCAACATCTGTATACATGTTTAACGTGCTTAAATCCGCTGCATCATATCCTTTTAACCAAAGTTCTTTTCCCAAAGGCAAACACTAATTACGCGACCCATTTGCTTAAATCGTAATAATACCCGGTTTTACCGTCATAAAATACTTAAATATGTAAAAGTAAAAATGCGGGTGTACTTTAATTAACTTGGTTTTTTTAATCTGAGCTTGCATGAAAGTTGTATTCAAAATCAGTGCTTTGCAAATAAGCTGGGAAAATAAAATATTGCAAAAACTTTCTGGAATGTTATGAAAGAAAAACTTGAAAAGTATTTGCTTCTTGGAATATATCAGGGTTATTTATTATGGATATACATGAGCAAATGGATTTTGCAAAACACAACGGGAAGTTCACATACAATATGATTATTGTTTGGTTAGGACTGATATTATAGGAAATATATCTTATCTTATCTTATCTTATCTATCCGTCTATTTGTTAGACCATCCACCACCCCGGGAAGGTTAACCCGGTCAACAAATACCCG
Source organism: Cepaea hortensis (assembly GCA_963921405.1). Classification (NCBI taxonomy): domain Eukaryota; kingdom Metazoa; phylum Mollusca; class Gastropoda; order Stylommatophora; family Helicidae; genus Cepaea; species Cepaea hortensis. The sequence goes on along the minus strand of OY992885.1, from coordinate 22,962,308 downwards.
CAGAAGTCGGATGTGTCGGCCTAACGGCGCAAGAACGCAGCTCTGCTGTAAACAGGCACAACGCAATCACATCCGAAAAAAAAAACTCCGGATGAACGAAGAAGAAGAAGAAGAAGAAGAAGAAGAAGAAGAAGAAGAAGAAGAAGAAGAAGACCATCCACCCACCTGCCTATATGTTTGTCTTATCTTTTCTTATCTTATCTTATCTTATGTTATCTATCCGTCTATTTGTTAGATCACCCACCCACCTGCCTATATGTTTGTCTTATCCTTATCTTATCTTATCTTATCTTATCTATCCGTCTATTTGTTAGACCATCCACCCACCTGCCTATATGTTTGTCTTATCTTATCTTATCTTATCTTATCTTATCTATCCGTCTATTTGTTAGACCACCCACCCACCTGCCTATATATGCTTGTCTTATCTTATCTTATCTTATCTTATCTATCCGTCTATCTGTTAGACCATCCACCCACCTGCCTATATGTTTGTCTTATCTTATCTTATCTTATCTTATCTTATCTTATCTTATCTTATCTTATCTATCCGTCTATTTGTTAGACCATCCACCCACCTGCCTATATGTTTGTCTTATCTTATCTTATCTATCCGTCAATTTGTTAGACCATCCACCCACCTGCCTATATGTTTGTCTTATCTTATCTTATCTTATCTTATCTTATCTATCCGTCTATTTGTTAGACCATCCACCCACCTGCCTATATGTTTGTCTTATCTTATCTTATCTTATCTTATCTATCCGTCTATTTGTTAGACCACCCATCCACCTGCCTATATGCTTATCTTATCTTATCTTATCTTATCTTATCTATCCGTCTATTTGTTAGACCATCCACCCACCTGCCTATATGTTTGTCTTATCTTATCTTATCTTATCTTATCTTATCTATCCGTCTATTTGTTAGACCATCCACCCACCTGCCTATATGTTTGTCTTATCTTATCTTATCTTATCTTATCTATCCGTCTATGTGTTAGACCATCCACCCACCTGTCTATATGTTTGTCGTATCTTATCTTATCTATCCGTCAATTTGTTAGACCATCCACCCACCTGCCTATATGTTTGTCTTATCTTATCTTATCTTATCTTATCTTATCTATCCGTCTATTTGTTAGACCATCCACCCACCTGCCTATATGTTTGTCTATCTGCTTGTTCGCGTCTCTGCCTACCAGTCTGCTCATCACTTGTCCACACAATTTATTCTTCCAGACAGCTCTTGAGGGCGTGTTTTCCCTCCACCTAAGCCTGCACATATATTGAGACGTCTTCTGACTACATTCAACCGGTCAAGTCCATTGAGGAGTCCAGGAATCACAGCACCGGAGAAAGCTGACGAGTCTAGCTGGTAAGTGGTATTCTACGTCTTTTTATTTTAAATTTACTTACTTGCCTTCACATATATTAGCAGACAACCTCGTGGAAGCCTCAATTGCTGTTTTGTTTGTAACTTCGAGCGCTTCCATGGGCATCTTTGTCAGGCGATTATCGTCATGTCCCAATGACTGTTCATGATTCCTGGGGAAGTGTTACGTTCAGTAGTTTGTCATTGCTTTCTGAACGGCCGGCTCACATACCTACATAAGTAACCAAAACGACTTGATCCGCTGCCAAATCTTGCGCAGCTGTATTTCGTACGAGAGTATACGGGATTATGAACAGAGTCCTTAGCCCCTAAGGCAGGGAGACCGGCTTTCGTGCTGCTATTGTTAAAGGTTCTTTTGATGTTGCTTTTATTTTCACATTATATAATATTTTGTGGTTCTTTTGTAAAGAATCACGTTTTTTGTGCACTGGGGTAACTCAATAAGTAATATAGACTACTGTCAAATGTCACTGTGTACACACCCAATGACAACGACAAGGATCTACATATGTATATCAGAAAACTACATGGTATACATTTTGTTCAGAAATGTCTAATATAACCGTTTTGCCCGGGTAGCGACAAACTAGGCCTGCTATTTACAATTTCCAACGACAGTTGGATTTTTAACGTGCATAACGTGCATACGAATCCTTCTAGCATTTTAGTATATCTGAGAAAGCAGCACGTCACATGATTACGGTGGTGAATACCATTTTCGGATTAATTAATATGTAAACACTAACACTACTGAGCGTAATCTTGCCAAGAAATCAACAGACAGCTGAAAGATTCTGCTGTTGACAGCGATGTCCTGTAAAGGATATGCGAATTAAAACCCCCCAAAAAACACTAACAGCTTGATTCTTACCCAACCAGAGGGGGATCTCGGACCGCTAAACCACCACCATCACTATATATTCAAACATTATGCTAGGAACAACGAAACAAAAACTTTGGTAAATATGTCCAAACGCAGGTCCGCATGCCGAATGGGTAAGAACGCGTGTTCTTAAACACTCGTGGTGCTGATGTCGTGGCTAGCGGTTCAATGCCTACACCGGACAGCGGACTAAAATGTTGACCTGTCGTCCTTGACTTGGGGACGTAAATTACAAGTACCTCTAAATTCGGAGTGGGTTCGTCTGATGGCGAGGGTCACTGTTAATAGGGAAAGCTATTCCACACTCAAAATTCAGTTCGTCACTACTACAGTGTGTATAGACTACGTTTGAGTTCAAAGCGAGCGACCGAAAAAAACATGTCCAAACTATACACAGCTCACAAACACGTGAGTCAGTGAGTTCTAAGATGGCTGATAAGGCCTATTTTGGCTCGAAATGTTTTTTGACAATGTGGACAAAGAATGCTTGACATTTCTGGAGGAGGATTTTCTGCAGTGGTTTTTCTGTTCTGTCTTTTCTTCACAGCTCTTGCAGTCCTGGTTGCCTCACAAGTGACTGCACCCTTGCGTAATGATGCACGCCACGAATTTCGGTCTCTGGCTGCAGTCTCCCATGTGTCATTATGAATTCCAAAAGTATTCAGTGAGATTTTCAGTGTCTTTAAAGCGTTTCCACTGGCCGCCTTGGGAGCGTTTACCACAACGCAACTCGCCGTAAAAAATTCGTTTAGGGAGGTTGTGATCTGGCATGCGAGTCAAGTGACCAGCCCAGCGAATCTGATTCTTCATTAGTATAGTGTGGACACTGGGCAAGGACGCTCTTTCTAGGACTTCAGTGTCTGGGATCTTGTCTTGCCATTTAATCTTCAGTAACTTCCTAAGGCAGACTGTGTGGAAGTGGTTTAATTTCCTAGCGTGTCGCTGATAAACAGTCCAGGTTTCACAAGCATATAGCAGTGTGGATAATACAACTGCTTTGTAGACTTTCAGCTTTGTTTGCAGGCTTATTCCATTTCTGTCCCATACATTCTTGTACAGTCTGCCAAAGGCCGCGCTGGCCTTTGAGATTCTTGCATTCACTTCGTCATCAATTGTGGCAGCTTGTGACACAGTGCTGCCAAGATAGGTGAATTTGTCCACAACACTTAAACTATGACCATTCACTTTGATATTCGACACAGTGTGGTTATTCCCTGGAGCTGGCTGGTACATAACTACAGTCTTCTCCAAAATGATATTGAGCCCAAAGTTGGCACAGGCATGTGAGAAAGCTGAAACATTATGTTGCATGTCCGCCTCTGAGTTGGCGTATAGAGCGCAATCATCAGCAAACAGGAGCTCTCTAACGGTGTCGCTGTCAATTTTGGTTTTAGCTTTCAGCCTTCTGAGATTGAATAACTTTCCATCCATGCGGTAGTTGATGTCTATTCCAATGTCGTTGTTCTCGAAGGCATTCGTCAACATAGCTGAAAACATGAGGCTGAACAGTGTTGGTGCCAGGACACATCCTTGTTTCACTCCATTGGTGACAGGAAAGGGCTCAGAAAGTTCACAATTTTCCTGTACTCTTGCCTACATGCCATCATGACATAACTTTCGTGGACAGCCATATTTTGCCATAATATTCCACAGTCCTTCTCTGTTGACTGTATCAAAAGCCTTGGTAAGGTCAATGAAAGTGGAGAACATTTTGCAGTTCTGTTCCTGACATTTCTCTTGCAGCTGCCTTGCAGCGAAAATCATGTCAACAGTTCCACGTTCTTTTCTGAAGCCACACTGGCTCTCTGGAAGAAACCTTTAATCGAGATGGGCCGTGAGGCGATTGAGAAGAACTCTGGCGAGTTATCTTTTTCGTCACTGTATTGAGCACTAGTCACAGTTCCACTCCTGTCTCGGAAATGCACCAATACAGGCCTTTGATATCCAAAACCGTTGGTCATCGTGGCTTTTACGGGTCTCCTACTACACAGTTTATCAGTGGCTTGTGTCTTCCGTGTGGATGTCTTTCTACACAAGCATACAATCGTCCATGACTCAAACAATTGTCTGCATACTAAACTATCATTCGTCTGTAGATTTCACAAGGCTTTACACCCTCTAAACACCACATAAAAAACATATTAAACCTCGGTGTTCTAACGTGTAAGTCGATAGTGGGACAGTTATTTGTGTAATAGTTATTTCGCTCGCGCAAGCTGTCCGATTCTCACGGCCCCTACATGGGTTTTCGCTTGAGAGCTAGTTTCTGTCTTGAAGTAAGATTTTTCGTTGTCAATACTCTTCTATGAACTTTACAATGAAATCCATGTTACTTAATGATCTTCACTCGTACCTGGATGGCTAGGCCACGTGACATAATGGGTCTTGAACACAGATCTGATCCAAGACTGGTGATCGCGAAAGGTGGTGAACCATGACCGCTCATGCTTCTTGGCATAACACATGATGATGATGATCACAAGTACTGAAGGGTTGCGCGTGTCCTGTTATTCTGTATGGCTGCGAATGTCGGACAATAAGTGATGAAATGGTGAACAAACCGGACCACAGTGGAGAGGTGTTTGCTTTACAAGAATGTTGACAAAATCGTGGACCGAGAACCCATGACTACTGGCGGGTGGACAATCGTCTAGTCACAACTCTGCCCCTGCCCGTCCCACTTCCAAGTTAAGTAAGTTAGTTACATGTTATTTGCATGATATTTTAATCAACCCCAGCTTTTTGCATACCCATTACAGGACATCGCCGTAAACACCAGCATTTCTCCCTTGTGATCTCTTGGCAAGTTTACGTTTAGTAATTTGCCATTGCTATCTGAACGACATGCACCGATACCAACGTAAAACCAACGCAACGCGCTCTGCTACCAAATCGCGCGCAGCTGTATTTTGAACGCTTGTAAACGGGATTACGAACCGCGTCCGTAACACCTTCGCTACGGAGGCGGGTCAGCTTTTATTAGCTGTTGTAATTTACTGGGCAATGTCGTAGTTCAGTTGTTTATTTCTTTATGTACGGCCAACTTCTCATAACATTTAAATCATCGCAAAGCGACTGCTTTCAAGTTGTCTGTGGCGGATTTTGAATCCTCGATTCAGTATGGCGGGGAATTGTGAAACTGAGGTTCACTTTCCCCTAAGCCAAAGTGCCGACTCCATTAAGTAATTTTTAAAAAATATATATATTATTATGTTAAAGCTGGCAGAAGCAATTGCCATTAATTTACAAAATCCAATTTTGTGCAACCAGAAAGACATGATAATCAGTTTAAAATTACCGCGGTAGACAATTCAAATTACTGTGTGAATACATATGTTGTATATTACAGCTTGAAGGATTTATCGAATTACTTTAGTTTATGTTGTGTGATTTTTGCAGTATGTACCTGACGACATACAGCATAATATGCCAGACAATAAATCGTGCAATCTATTGTTTGTATCTTCTTTATTCAAATATTATTATGTTTCTGGTATGCATCACAGTATATTATTCTCGCAATATTCCTATAATTTATATACATGTTTCATCATCATCTTCATCATCTTCCACTTCTGCGATCAAGCGTCGTGGAGAGGAAAAATTTGCGTTCCAGCGCGCAGTGAACGGCACTGGATAGTGTCATTCCGTGTGGTTGTTCAATGTCTTTGATGTTGTCAATCCATTTTCTTCTTGGACGACCTTGTGTTCTCGTCGCAGATGATCTTTGATGTAAGGCCAATGATGGTAGTTGCTGGTGTTGCATTCTAACTAGATGACCAAACCACTTGATCTTCTGTCTTTCAATAAATGTGGCACAATGTGTTGATGCCACCAGTCTGTCTAATAATAGAATTTCTTATTCGGTCTCGGATTAAGTTGGCAGCTCTCCTCAGGCATCTCATTTCGCAGGTGTTGATTTTGCGAAGATGTAATTTGGATAAAGTCCAGGTTTGAGATTGGTGGCATAGGGTTGGTGTGAAAATGTTGTTTATTATCTGTCGTTTTGCGGACATGGGTATATTTGGATGTTTCAGTAAGGGTGATAGTTGATATGTAAGTGCACTAGCTTTTTGACATCTGATTTCGATTTCTCTGTCCAATCTGCCATCTTTTGTGATCATACTTCCAAGATATTTGAATTCCTTAACTTGTTTCAGAGTTGTGCTATTTATCTGTATACTTAGTGGGCCCGGCAATCTGCTAACTCGCATTACTTCGGTTTTGACTGTATTTATACTCATATTGTACCTGCTGCATGTTGAACTTAGATTATTAATATGATGTTGTAGTCTGCTCTTGTCGCTGTTAAACAGGCACTGATCGTCTGCAAATAGAAGTTCATTTATTCCATGTGGGTCAGTTGTTTCATCTGGAGTAAAGAGTTCTAAATAATCTGAATCTGTTCTGCCGAGACTTGCTTCGTTGGAAATTCTGTCCATCTAGATATTAAATAGCAGAGGAGAGAGCACACATCCCTGTCTCACTCCTGTATTGACTGTGAACAAATCTGATATACCATCTTGTGTTCTTACTGCACTTCGGCTCGAGTGGTACATGGCTATGTTGTTTTCTAGCAGTTGCCCTCGTATCCCATAGTCTTCAAGGATGGTCCATAATTTGTATCTGTCTACTCTATCGAACGCCTTTTCCTGATCTACAAACAATATTCTGCTGGTCGCTATATTCGATCGTTTTTTCACATATTAGTCTAAGTGTAAATAATGCATCAGTGCAACTTTTACCTTTCCGAAAACCGAATTGTACTTTGCTTAACCGTTGTTCAACTATTGGTTTATCTCTTTGTTCCAAGAGATTTGCATACATTTTCCCTATATGGCTCAGGAGTGATATACCTCTGTATGTTTCGCACTCTCTCATATTGCCTTTCTTTTTCAATATTGGTACTATTTTTGCCTGTTGCCAATCATCTGGGACTTTTCTTTCTTCCCATGCTATATTAAAAAGTCTTGTTAGCCATTTAACTCCTTTTCCCCACAGGCCTGAATAGCTTCTGTGGTTATTCCATCTGGACCTGGTGATTTGTTTTTAGGCCTTTTCTGTATAACTGCTTTGACTTCTACAGGTATGAAATTTGGTTCTTGCTGTCCCTGGCTTATAGGCACAAAAGTGAGGTTTTCTATGTTATGTGTGGGGTTGAGTAGTTCTTGAAAGTATTCTGCCCAATTTGCTAGTCTTTGTTGTGGATTAAATATCGGTATACCTCTTTTGCTGTTTATGATGGTGATTGGGTTGTAGCATGCATCTCTGTTTCTCATTGTGGTGACACGTTTATAACATTCTCTTGTGCAGTCTTTGCTAAGGGTCGCCATCTGCTCACCGTAGATTCTCCAGTATTCATCTTTAAATGCTCTAATTGTTCGTTTGGCATTACGGTGTGCTATTTTATAAGTAACATAGTCTTGTTCAGATTTAGTTGTGATGCACTTTTTGAACGCTACCTTCTTTTTGAATATGCTATCTTTAACTTCGTTGTTCCACCAGGCTGTTCTTAATCTTTTGTCCTGCCCTACTTTCTTTGTTCCACATTTATTTCCCAGTGTGTCGAGCATGGCAGCCTTGAAACATGTCCATTCCTTATCTACGCTTGAGTGGTCATCAGGGATGTTCTTATATAGGTTTTTGTTTTCTTGATTGAATTCGTCTTTATCCGTGTTTTCCTGTAGCCTCCTATAATTGATGACATGTGTTGTTACCTTTTTGTTTCTTATTTTCCTGTATGTTGAGATCATTTTTATTATGTCTGGTTTGTGATCAGTATCAACATCTGTATACATGTTTAACGTGCTTAAATCCGCTGCATCGTATCCTTTTAACCAAAGTTCTTTTCCCAAAGGCAAACACTAATTACGCGACCCATTTGCTTAAATCGTAATAATACCCGGTTTTACCGTCATAAAATACTTAAATATGTAAAAGTAAAAGTGCGGGTGTACTTTAATTAACTTGGTTTTTTTAATCTGAGCTTGCATGAAAGTTGTATTCAAAATCAGTGCTTTGCAAATAAGCTGGGAAAATAAAATATTGCAAAAACTTTCTGGAATGTTATGAAAGAAAAACTTGAAAAGTATTTGCTTCTTGGAATATATCAGGGTTATTTATTATGGATATACATGAGCAAATGGATTTTGCAAAACACAACGGGAAGTTCACATACAATATGATTATTGTTTGGTTAGGACTGATATTATAGGAAATATATCTTATCTTATCTTATCTTATCTATCCGTCTATTTGTTAGACCATCCACCACCCCGGGAAGGTTAACCCGGTCAACAAATACCCGCAGAAGTCGGATGTGTCGGCCTAACGGCGCAAGAACGCAGCTCTGCTGTAAACAGGCACAACGCAATCACATCCGAAAAAAAAAACTCCGGATGAACGAAGAAGAAGAAGAAGAAGAAGAAGAAGAAGACCATCCACCCACCTGCCTATATGTTTGTCTTATCTTTTCTTATCTTATCTTATCTTATGTTATCTATCCGTCTATTTGTTAGATCACCCACCCACCTGCCTATATGTTTGTCTTATCCTTATCTTATCTTATCTTATCTTATCTATCCGTCTATTTGTTAGACCATCCACCCACCTGCCTATATGTTTGTCTTATCTTATCTTATCTTATCTTATCTTATCTATCCGTCTATTTGTTAGACCACCCACCCACCTGCCTATATATGCTTGTCTTATCTTATCTTATCTTATCTTATCTATCCGTCTATTTGTTAGACCATCCACCCACCTGCCTATATGTTTGTCTTATCTTATCTTATCTTATCTTATCTTATCTTATCTTATCTTATCTTATCTATCCGTCTATTTGTTAGACCATCCACCCACCTGCCTATATGTTTGTCTTATCTTATCTTATCTTATCTTATCTATCCGTCTATGTGTTAGACCATCCACCCACCTGTCTATATGTTTGTCGTATCTTATCTTATCTATCCGTCAATTTGTTAGACCATCCACCCACCTGCCTATATGTTTGTCTTATCTTATCTTATCTTATCTTATCTTATCTATCCGTCTATTTGTTAGACCATCCACCCACCTGCCTATATGTTTGTCTTATCTTATCTTATCTTATCTTATCTATCCGTCTATTTGTTAGACCACCCATCCACCTGCCTATATGCTTATCTTATCTTATCTTATCTTATCTTATCTATCCGTCTATTTGTTAGACCATCCACCCACCTGCCTATATGTTTGTCTTATCTTATCTTATCTTATCTTATCTTATCTATCCGTCTATTTGTTAGACCATCCACCCACCTGCCTATATGTTTGTCTTATCTTATCTTATCTTATCTTATCTATCCGTCTATGTGTTAGACCATCCACCCACCTGTCTATATGTTTGTCGTATCTTATCTTATCTATCCGTCAATTTGTTAGACCATCCACCCACCTGCCTATATGTTTGTCTTATCTTATCTTATCTTATCTTATCTTATCTATCCGTCTATTTGTTAGACCATCCACCCACCTGCCTATATGTTTGTCTATCTGCTTGTTCGCGTCTCTGCCTACCAGTCTGCTCATCACTTGTCCACACAATTTATTCTTCCAGACAGCTCTTGAGGGCGTGTTTTCCCTCCACCTAAGCCTGCACATATATTGAGATGTCTTCTGACTACATTCAACCGGTCAAGTCCATTGAGGAGTCCAGGAATCACAGCACCGGAGAAAGCTGACGAGTCTAGCTGGTAAGTGGTATTCTACGTCTTTTTATTTTAAATTTACTTACTTGCCTTCACATATATTAGCAGACAACCTCGTGGAAGCCTCAATTGCTGTTTTGTTTGTAACTTCGAGCGCTTCCATGGGCATCTTTGTCAGGCGATTATCGTCATGTCCCAATGACTGTTCATGATTCCTGGGGAAGTGTTACGTTCAGTAGTTTGTCATTGCTTTCTGAACGGCCGGCTCACATACCTACATAAGTAACCAAAACGACTTGATCCGCTGCCAAATCTTGCGCAGCTGTATTTCGTACGAGAGTATACGGGATTATGAACAGAGTCCTTAGCCCCTAAGGCAGGGAGACCGGCTTTCGTGCTGCTATTGTTAAAGGTTCTTTTGATGTTGCTTTTATTTTCACATTATATAATATTTTGTGGTTCTTTTGTAAAGAATCACGTTTTTTGTGCACTGGGGTAACTCAATAAGTAATATAGACTACTGTCAAATGTCACTGTGTACACACCCAATGACAACGACAAGGATCTACATATGTATATCAGAAAACTACATGGTATACATTTTGTTCAGAAATGTCTAATATAACCGTTTTGCCCGGGTAGCGACAAACTAGGCCTGCTATTTACAATTTCCAACGACAGTTGGATTTTTAACGTGCATAACGTGCATACGAATCCTTCTAGCATTTTAGTATATCTGAGAAAGCAGCACGTCACATGATTACGGTGGTGAATACCATTTTCGGATTAATTAATATGTAAACACTAACACTACTGAGCGTAATCTTGCCAAGAAATCAACAGACAGCTGAAAGATTCTGCTGTTGACAGCGATGTCCTGTAAAGGATATGCGAATTAAAACCCCCCAAAAAACACTAACAGCTTGATTCTTACCCAACCAGAGGGGGATCTCGGACCGCTAAACCACCACCATCACTATATATTCAAACATTATGCTAGGAACAACGAAACAAAAACTTTGGTAAATATGTCCAAACGCAGGTCCGCATGCCGAATGGGTAAGAACGCGTGTTCTTAAACACTCGTGGTGCTGATGTCGTGGCTAGCGGTTCAATGCCTACACCGGACAGCGGACTAAAATGTTGACCTGTCGTCCTTGACTTGGGGACGTAAATTACAAGTACCTCTAAATTCGGAGTGGGTTCGTCTGATGGCGAGGGTCACTGTTAATAGGGAAAGCTATTCCACACTCAAAATTCAGTTCGTCACTACTACAGTGTGTATAGACTACGTTTGAGTTCAAAGCGAGCGACCGAAAAAAACATGTCCAAACTATACACAGCTCACAAACACGTGAGTCAGTGAGTTCTAAGATGGCTGATAAGGCCTATTTTGGCTCGAAATGTTTTTTGACAATGTGGACAAAGAATGCTTGACATTTCTGGAGGAGGATTTTCTGCAGTGGTTTTTCTGTTCTGTCTTTTCTTCACAGCTCTTGCAGTCCTGGTTGCCTCACAAGTGACTGCACCCTTGCGTAATGATGCACGCCACGAATTTCGGTCTCTGGCTGCAGTCTCCCATGTGTCATTATGAATTCCAAAAGTATTCAGTGAGATTTTCAGTGTCTTTAAAGCGTTTCCACTGGCCGCCTTGGGAGCGTTTACCACAACGCAACTCGCCGTAAAAAATTCGTTTAGGGAGGTTGTGATCTGGCATGCGAGTCAAGTGACCAGCCCAGCGAATCTGATTCTTCATTAGTATAGTGTGGACACTGGGCAAGGACGCTCTTTCTAGGACTTCAGTGTCTGGGATCTTGTCTTGCCATTTAATCTTCAGTAACTTCCTCAGGCAGACTGTGTGGAAGTGGTTTAATTTCCTAGCGTGTCGCTGATAAACAGTCCAGGTTTCACAAGCATATGGCAGTGTGGATAATACAACTGCTTTGTAGACTTTCAGCTTTGTTTGCAGGCTTATTCCATTTCTGTCCCATACATTCTTGTACAGTCTGCCAAAGGCCGCGCTGGCCTTTGAGATTCTTGCATTCACTTCGTCATCAATTGTGGCAGCTTGTGACACAGTGCTGCCAAGATAGGTGAATTTGTCCACAACACTTAAACTATGACCATTCACTTTGATATTCGACACAGTGTGGTTATTCCCTGGAGCTGGCTGGTACATAACTACAGTCTTCTCCAAAATGATATTGAGCCCAAAGTTGGCACAGGCATGTGAGAAAGCTGAAACATTATGTTGCATGTCCGCCTCTGAGTTGGCGTATAGAGCGCAATCATCAGCAAACAGGAGCTCTCTAACGGTGTCGCTGTCAATTTTGGTTTTAGCTTTCAGCCTTCTGAGATTGAATAACTTTCCATCCATGCGGTAGTTGATGTCTATTCCAATGTCGTTGTTCTCGAAGGCATTCGTCAACATAGCTGAAAACATGAGGCTGAACAGTGTTGGTGCCAGGACACATCCTTGTTTCACTCCATTGGTGACAGGAAAGGGCTCAGAAAGTTCACAATTTTCCTGTACTCTTGCCTACATGCCATCATGACATAACTTTCGTGGACAGCCATATTTTGCCATAATATTCCACAGTCCTTCTCTGTTGACTGTATCAAAAGCCTTGGTAAGGTCAATGAAAGTGGAGAACATTTCGCAGTTCTGTTCCTGACATTTCTCTTGCAGCTGCCTTGCAGCGAAAATCATGTCAACAGTTCCACGTTCTTTTCTGAAGCCACACTGGCTCTCTGGAAGAAACCTTTGATCGAGATGGGCCGTGAGGCGATTGAGAAGAACTCTGGCGAGTTATCTTTTTCGTCACTGTATTGAGCACTAGTCACAGTTCCACTCCTGTCTCGGAAATGCACCAATACAGGCCTTTGATATCCAAAACCGTTGGTCATCGTGGCTTTTACGGGTCTCCTACTACACAGTTTATCAGTGGCTTTTGTCTTCCGTGTGGATGTCTTTCTACACAAGCATACAATCGTCCATGACTCAAACAATTGTCTGCATACTAAACTATCATTCGTCTGTAGATTTCACAAGGCTTTACACCCTCTAAACACCACATAAAAAACATATTAAACCTCGGTGTTCTAACGTGTAAGTCGATAGTGGGACAGTTATTTGTGTAATAGTTATTTCGCTCGCGCAAGCTGTCCGATTCTCACGGCCCCTACATGGGTTTTCGCTTGAGAGCTAGTTTCTGTCTTGAAGTAAGATTTTTCGTTGTCAATACTCTTCTATGAACTTTACAATGAAATCCATGTTACTTAATGATCTTCACTCGTACCTGGATGGCTAGGCCACGTGACATAATGGGTCTTGAACACAGATCTGATCCAAGACTGGTGATCGCGAAAGGTGGTGAACCATGACCGCTCATGCTTCTTGGCATAACACATGATGATGATGATCACAAGTACTGAAGGGTTGCGCGTGTCCTGTTATTCTGTATGGCTGCGAATGTCGGACAATAAGTGATGAAATGGTGAACAAACCGGACCACAGTGGAGAGGTGTTTGCTTTATAAGAATGTTGACAAAATCGTGGACCGAGAACCCATGACTACTGGCGGGTGGACAATCGTCTAGTCACAACTCTGCCCCTGCCCGTCCCACTTCCAAGTTAAGTAAGTTAGTTACATGTTATTTGCATGATATTTTAATCAACCCCAGCTTTTTGCATACCCATTACAGGACATCGCCGTAAACACCAGCATTTCTCCCTTGTGATCTCTTGGTAAGTTTACGTTTAGTAATTTGCCATTGCTATCTGAACGACATGCACCGATACCAACGTAAAACCAACGCAACGCGCTCTGCTACCAAATCGCGCGCAGCTGTATTTTGAACGCTTGTAAACGGGATTACGAACCGCGTCCGTAACACCTTCGCTACGGAGGCGGGTCAGCTTTTATTAGCTGTTGTAATTTACTGGGCAATGTCGTAGTTCAGTTGTTTATTTCTTTATGTACGGCCAACTTCTCATAACATTTAAATCATCGCAAAGCGACTGCTTTCAAGTTGTCTGTGGCGGATTTTGAATCCTCGATTCAGTATGGCGGGGAATTGTGAAACTGAGGTTCACTTTCCCCTAAGCCAAAGTGCCGACTCCATTAAGTAATTTTTAAAAAATATATATATTATTATGTTAAAGCTGGCAGAAGCAATTGCCATTAATTTACAAAATCCAATTTTGTGCAACCAGAAAGACATGATAATCAGTTTAAAATTACCGCGGTAGACAATTCAAATTACTGTGTGAATACATATGTTGTATATTACAGCTTGAAGGATTTATCGAATTACTTTAGTTTATGTTGTGTGATTTTTGCAGTATGTACCTGACGACATACAGCATAATATGCCAGACAATAAATCGTGCAATCTATTGTTTGTATCTTCTTTATTCAAATATTATTATGTTTCTGGTATGCATCACAGTATATTATTCTCGCAATATTCCTATAATTTATATACATGTTTCATCATCATCTTCATCATCTTCCACTTCTGCGATCAAGCGTCGTGGGGAGGAAAAATTTGCGTTCCAGCGCGCAGTGAACGGCACTGGATAGTGTCATTCCGTGTGGTTGTTCAATGTCTTTGATGTTGTCAATCCATTTTCTTCTTGGACGACCTCATGTTCTCGTCTCAGATGATCTTTGATGTAAGGCCAATGATGGCAGTTGCTGGTGTTGCATTCTAACTAGATGACCAAACCACTTGATCTTCTGTCTTTCAATAAATGTGGCACAATGTGTTGATGCCACAGTCTGTCTAATAATAGAATTTCTTATTCGGTCTCGGATTAAGTTGGCAGCTCTCCTCAGGCATCTCATTTCGCAGGTGTTGATTTTGCGAAGATGTAATTTGGATAAAGTCCAGGTTTGAGATTGGTGGCATAGGGTTGGTGTGAAAATGTTGTTTATTATCTGTCGTTTTGCGGACATGGGTATATTTGGATGTTTCAGTAAGGGTGATAGTTGATATGTAAGTGCACTAGCTTTTTGACATCTGATTTCGATTTCTCTGTCCAATCTGCCATCTTTTGTGATCATACTTCAAAGATATTTGAATTCCTTAACTTGTTTCAGAGTTGTGCTATTTATCTGTATACTTAGTGGGCCCGGCAATCTGCTAACTCGCATTACTTCGGTTTTGACTGTATTTATACTCATATTGTACCTGCTGCATGTTGAACTTAGATTATTAATATGATGTTGTAGTCTGCTCTTGTCGCTGTTAAACAGGCACTGATCGTCTGCAAATAGAAGTTCATTTATTCCATGTGGGTCAGTTGTTTCATCTGGAGTAAAGAGTTCTAAATAATCTGAATCTGTTCTGCCGAGACTTGCTTCTTTGGAAATTCTGTCCATCTAGATATTAAATAGCAGAAGAGAGAGCACACATCCCTGTCTCACTCCTGTATTGACTGTGAACAAATCTGATATACCATCTTGTGTTCTTACTGCACTTCGGCTCGAGTGGTACATGGCTATGTTGTTTTCTAGCAGTTGCCCTCGTATCCCATAGTCTTCAAGGATGGTCCATAATTTGTAAATGTCTACTCTATCGAACGCCTTTTCCTGATCTACAAACAATATTCTGCTGGTCGCTATATTCGATCGTTTTTTCACATATTAGTCTAAGTGTAAATAATGCATCAGTGCAACTTTTACCTTTCCGAAAACCGAATTGTACTTTGCTTAACCGTTGTTCAACTATTGGTTTATCTCTTTGTTCCAAGAGATTTGCATACATTTTCCCTATATGGCTCAGGAGTGATATACCTCTGTATGTTTCGCACTCTCTCATATTGCCTTTCTTTTTCAATATTGGTACTATTTTTGCCTGTTGCCAATCATCTGGGACTTTTCTTTCTTCCCATGCTATATTAAAAAGTCTTGTTAGCCATTTAACTCCTTTTCCCCACAGGCCTGAATAGCTTCTGTGGTTATTCCATCTGGACCTGGTGATTTGTTTTTAGGCCTTTTCTGTATAACTGCTTTGACTTCTGCAGGTATGAAATTTGGTTCTTGCTGTCCCTGGCTTATAGGCACAAAAGTGAGGTTTTCTATGTTATGTGTGGGGTTGAGTAGTTCTTGAAAGTATTCTGCCCAATTTGCTAGTCTTTGTTGTGGATTAAATATCGGTATACCTCTTTTGCTGTTTATGATGGTGATTGGGTTGTAGCATGCATCTCTGTTTCTCATTGTGGTGACACGTTTATAACATTCTCTTGTGCAGTCTTTGCTAAGGGTCGCCATCTGCTCACCGTAGATTCTCCAGTATTCATCTTTAAATGCTCTAATTGTTCGTTTGGCATTACGTTGTGCTATTTTATAAGTAACATAGTCTTGTTCAGATTTAGTTGTGATGCACTTTTTGAACGCTACCTTCTTTTTGAATATGCTATCTTTAACTTCGTTGTTCCACCAGGCTGTTCTTAATCTTTTGTCCTGCCCTACTTTCTTTGTTCCACATTTATTTCCCAGTGTGTCGAGCATGGCAGCCTTGAAACATGTCCATTCCTTATCTACGCTTGAGTGGTCATCAGGGATGTTCTTATATAGGTTTTTGTTTTCTTGATT
Source organism: Cepaea hortensis (assembly GCA_963921405.1). Lineage (NCBI taxonomy): Eukaryota > Metazoa > Mollusca > Gastropoda > Stylommatophora > Helicidae > Cepaea > Cepaea hortensis. Next base: position 22,945,740 of record OY992885.1, on the reverse strand, counting down.
GAATTCGTCTTTATCCGTGTTTTCCTGTAGCCTCCTATAATTGATGACATGTGTTGTTACCTTTTTGTTTCTTATTTTCCTGTATGTTGAGATCATTTTTATTATGTCTGGTTTGTGATCAGTATCAACATCTGTATACATGTTTAACGTGCTTAAATCCGCTGCATCATATCCTTTTAACCAAAGTTCTTTTCCCAAAGGCAAACACTAATTACGCGACCCATTTGCTTAAATCGTAATAATACCCGGTTTTACCGTCATAAAATACTTAAATATGTAAAAGTAAAAATGCGGGTGTACTTTAATTAACTTGGTTTTTTTAATCTGAGCTTGCATGAAAGTTGTATTCAAAATCAGTGCTTTGCAAATAGGCTGGGAAAATAAAATATTGCAAAAACTTTCTGGAATGTTATGAAAGAAAAACTTGAAAAGTATTTGCTTCTTGGAATATATCAGGGTTATTTATTATGGATATACATGAGCAAATGGATTTTGCAAAACACAACGGGAAGTTCACATACAATATGATTATTGTTTGGTTAGGACTGATATTATAGGAAATATATCTTATCTTATCTTATCTTATCTATCCGTCTATTTGTTAGACCATCCATCACCCCGGGAAGGTTAACCCGGTCAACAAATACCCGCAGAAGTCGGATGTGTCGGCCTAACGGCGCAAGAACGCAGCTCTGCTGTAAACAGGCACAACGCAATCACATCCGAAAAAAAAAAATCCGGATGAACGAAGAAGAAGAAGAAGAAGAAGACCATCCACCCACCTGCCTATGTGTTTGTCTTATCTTTTCTTATCTTATCTTATCTTATGTTATCTATCCGTCTATTTGTTAGATCACCCACCCACCTGCCTATATGTTTGTCTTATCTTATCTTATCTTATCTTATCTTATCTTATCTATCCGTCTATTTGTTAGACCATCCACCCACCTGCCTATATGTTTGTCTTATCTTATCTTATCTTATCTATCCGTCTATTTGTTAGACCACCCACCCACCTGCCTATATGCTTGTCTTATCTTATCTTATCTTATCTTATCTATCCGTCTATTTGTTAGACCATCCACCCACCTGCCTATATGTTTGTCTTATCTTATCTTATCTTATCTTATCTTATCTTATCTATCCGTCTATTTGTTAGACCATCCACCCACCTGCCTATATGTTTGTCTTATCTTATCTTATCTTATCTTATCTATCCGTCTATGTGTTAGACCATCCACCCACCTGTCTATATGTTTGTCGTATCTTATCTTATCTATCCGTCAATTTGTTAGACCATCCACCCACCTGCCTATATGTTTGTCTTATCTTATCTTATCTTATCTATCCGTCTATTTGTTAGACCATCCACCCACCTGCCAATATGTTTGTCTATCTGCTTGTTCGCGTCTCTGCCTACCAGTCTGCTCATCACTTGTCCACACAATTTATTCTTCCAGACAGCTCTTGAGGGCGTGTTTTCCCTCCACCTAAGCCTGCACATATATTGAGACGTCTTCTGACTACATTCAACCGGTCAAGTCCATTGAGGAGTCCAGGAATCACAGCACCGGAGAAAGCTGACGAGTCTAGCTGGTAAATGGTATTCTACGTCTTTTTATTTTAAATTTACTTACTTGCCTTCACATATATTTGCAGACAACCTCGTAGAAGCCTCAATTGCTGTTTTGTTTGTAACTTCGAGCGCTTCCATGGGCATCTTTGTCAGGCGACTATCGTCATGTCCCAATGACTGTTCATGATTCCTGGGGAAGTGTTACGTTCAGTAGTTTGTCATTGCTTTCTGAACGGCCGGCTCACATACCTACATAAGTAACCAAAACGACTTGATCCGCTGCCAAATCTTGCGCAGCTGTATTTCGTACGAGAGTATACGGGATTATGAACAGAGTCCTTAGCCCCTAAGGCAGGGAGACCGGATTTCGTGCTGCTATTGTTAAAGGTTCTTTTGATGTTGCTTTTATTTTCACATTATATAATATTTTGTGGTTCTTTTGTAAAGAATCACGTTTTTTGTGCACTGGGGTAACTCAATAAGTAATATAGACTACTGTCAAATGTCACTGTGTACACACCCAATGACAACGACAAGGATCTACATATGTATATCAGAAAACTACATGGTATACATTTTGTTCAGAAATGTCTAATATAACCGTTTTGCCCGGGTAGCGACAAACTAGGCCTGCTATTTACAATTTCCAACGACAGTTGGATTTTTAACGTGCATAACGTGCATACGAATCCTTCTAGCATTTTAGTATATCTGAGAAAGCAGCACGTCACATGATTACGGTGGTGAATACCATTTTCGGATTAATTAATATGTAAACACTAACACTACTGAGCGTAATCTTGCCAAGAAATCAACAGACAGCTGAAAGATTCTGCTGTTGACAGCGATGTCCTGTAAAGGATATGCGAATTAAAACCCCCCAAAAAACACTAACAGCTTGATTCTTACCCAACCAGAGGGGGATCTCGGACCGCTAAACCACCACCATCACTATATATTCAAACATTATGCTAGGAACAACGAAACAAAAACTTTGGTAAATATGTCCAAACGCAGGTCCGCATGCCGAATGGGTAAGAACGCGTGTTCTTAAACACTCGTGGTGCTGATGTCGTGGCTAGCGGTTCAATGCCTACACCGGACAGCGGACTAAAATGTTGACCTGTCGTCCTTGACTTGGGGACGTAAATTACAAGTACCTCTAAATTCGGAGTGGGTTCGTCTGATGGCGAGGGTCACTGTTAATAGGGAAAGCTATTCCACACTCAAAATTCAGTTCGTCACTACTACAGTGTGTATAGACTACGTTTGAGTTCAAAGCGAGCGACCGAAAAAAACATGTCCAAACTATACACAGCTCACAAACACGTGAGTCAGTGAGTTCTAAGATGGCTGATAAGGCCTATTTTGGCTCGAAATGTTTTTTGACAATGTGGACAAAGAATGCTTGACATTTCTGGAGGAGGATTTTCTGCAGTGGTTTTTCTGTTCTGTCTTTTCTTCACAGCTCTTGCAGTCCTGGTTGCCTCACAAGTGACTGCACCCTTGCGTAATGATGCACGCCACGAATTTCGGTCTCTGGCTGCAGTCTCCCATGTGTCATTATGAATTCCAAAAGTATTCAGTGAGATTTTCAGTGTCTTTAAAGCGTTTCCACTGGCCGCCTTGGGAGCGTTTACCACAACGCAACTCGCCGTAAAAAATTCGTTTAGGGAGGTTGTGATCTGGCATGCGAGTCAAGTGACCAGCCCAGCGAATCTGATTCTTCATTAGTATAGTGTGGACACTGGGCAAGGACGCTCTTTCTAGGACTTCAGTGTCTGGGATCTTGTCTTGCCATTTAATCTTCAGTAACTTCCTAAGGCAGACTGTGTGGAAGTGGTTTAATTTCCTAGCGTGTCGCTGATAAACAGTCCAGGTTTCACAAGCATATAGCAGTGTGGATAATACAACTGCTTTGTAGACTTTCAGCTTTGTTTGCAGGCTTATTCTATTTCTGTCCCATACATTCTTGTACAGTCTGCCAAAGGCCGCGCTGGCCTTTGAGATTCTTGCATTCACTTCGTCATCAATTGTGGCAGCTTGTGACACAGTGCTGCCAAGATAGGTGAATTTGTCCACAACACTTAAACTATGACCATTCACTTTGATATTCGACACAGTGTGGTTATTCCCTGGAGCTGGCTGGTACATAACTACAGTCTTCTCCAAAATGATATTGAGCCCAAAGTTGGCACAGGCATGTGAGAAAGCTGAAACATTATGTTGCATGTCCGCCTCTGAGTTGGCGTATAGAGCGCAATCATCAGCAAACAGGAGCTCTCTAACGGTGTCGCTGTCAATTTTGGTTTTAGCTTTCAGCCTTCTGAGATTGAATAACTTTCCATCCATGCGGTAGTTGATGTCTATTCCAATGTCGTTGTTCTCGAAGGCATTCGTCAACATAGCTGAAAACATGAGGCTGAACAGTGTTGGTGCCAGGACACATCCTTGTTTCACTCCATTGGTGACAGGAAAGGGCTCAGAAAGTTCACAATTTTCCTGTACTCTTGCCTACATGCCATCATGACATAACTTTCGTGGACAGCCATATTTTGCCATAATATTCCACAGTCCTTCTCTGTTGACTGTATCAAAAGCCTTGGTAAGGTCAATGAAAGTGGAGAACATTTTGCAGTTCTGTTCCTGACATTTCTCTTGCAGCTGCCTTGCAGCGAAAATCATGTCAACAGTTCCACGTTCTTTTCTGAAGCCACACTGGCTCTCTGGAAGAAACCTTTAATCGAGATGGGCCGTGAGGCGATTGAGAAGAACTCTGGCGAGTTATCTTTTTCGTCACTGTATTGAGCACTAGTCACAGTTCCACTCCTGTCTCGGAAATGCACCAATACAGGCCTTTGATATCCAAAACCGTTGGTCATCGTGGCTTTTACGGGTCTCCTACTACACAGTTTATCAGTGGCTTGTGTCTTCCGTGTGGATGTCTTTCTACACAAGCATACAATCGTCCATGACTCAAACAATTGTCTGCATACTAAACTATCATTCGTCTGTAGATTTCACAAGGCTTTACACCCTCTAAACACCACATAAAAAACATATTAAACCTCGGTGTTCTAACGTGTAAGTCGATAGTGGGACAGTTATTTGTGTAATAGTTATTTCGCTCGCGCAAGCTGTCCGATTCTCACGGCCCCTACATGGGTTTTCGCTTGAGAGCTAGTTTCTGTCTTGAAGTAAGATTTTTCGTTGTCAATACTCTTCTATGAACTTTACAATGAAATCCATGTTACTTAATGATCTTCACTCGTACCTGGATGGCTAGGCCACGTGACATAATGGGTCTTGAACACAGATCTGATCCAAGACTGGTGATCGCGAAAGGTGGTGAACCATGACCGCTCATGCTTCTTGGCATAACACATGATGATGATGATCACAAGTACTGAAGGGTTGCGCGTGTCCTGTTATTCTGTATGGCTGCGAATGTCGGACAATAAGTGATGAAATGGTGAACAAACCGGACCACAGTGGAGAGGTGTTTGCTTTACAAGAATGTTGACAAAATCGTGGACCGAGAACCCATGACTACTGGCGGGTGGACAATCGTCTAGTCACAACTCTGCCCCTGCCCGTCCCACTTCCAAGTTAAGTAAGTTAGTTACATGTTATTTGCATGATATTTTAATCAACCCCAGCTTTTTGCATACCCATTACAGGACATCGCCGTAAACACCAGCATTTCTCCCTTGTGATCTCTTGGCAAGTTTACGTTTAGTAATTTGCCATTGCTATCTGAACGACATGCACCGATACCAACGTAAAACCAACGCAACGCGCTCTGCTACCAAATCGCGCGCAGCTGTATTTTGAACGCTTGTAAACGGGATTACGAACCGCGTCCGTAACACCTTCGCTACGGAGGCGGGTCAGCTTTTATTAGCTGTTGTAATTTACTGGGCAATGTCGTAGTTCAGTTGTTTATTTCTTTATGTACGGCCAACTTCTCATAACATTTAAATCATCGCAAAGCGACTGCTTTCAAGTTGTCTGTGGCGGATTTTGAATCCTCGATTCAGTATGGCGGGGAATTGTGAAACTGAGGTTCACTTTCCCCTAAGCCAAAGTGCCGACTCCATTAAGTAATTTTTAAAAAATATATATATTATTATGTTAAAGCTGGCAGAAGCAATTGCCATTAATTTACAAAATCCAATTTTGTGCAACCAGAAAGACATGATAATCAGTTTAAAATTACCGCGGTAGACAATTCAAATTACTGTGTGAATACATATGTTGTATATTACAGCTTGAAGGATTTATCGAATTACTTTAGTTTATGTTGTGTGATTTTTGCAGTATGTACCTGACGACATACAGCATAATATGCCAGACAATAAATCGTGCAATCTATTGTTTGTATCTTCTTTATTCAAATATTATTATGTTTCTGGTATGCATCACAGTATATTATTCTCGCAATATTCCTATAATTTATATACATGTTTCATCATCATCTTCATCATCTTCCACTTCTGCGATCAAGCGTCGTGGAGAGGAAAAATTTGCGTTCCAGCGCGCAGTGAACGGCACTGGATAGTGTCATTCCGTGTGGTTGTTCAATGTCTTTGATGTTGTCAATCCATTTTCTTCTTGGACGACCTTGTGTTCTCGTCGCAGATGATCTTTGATGTAAGGCCAATGATGGTAGTTGCTGGTGTTGCATTCTAACTAGATGACCAAACCACTTGATCTTCTGTCTTTCAATAAATGTGGCACAATGTGTTGATGCCACCAGTCTGTCTAATAATAGAATTTCTTATTCGGTCTCGGATTAAGTTGGCAGCTCTCCTCAGGCATCTCATTTCGCAGGTGTTGATTTTGCGAAGATGTAATTTGGATAAAGTCCAGGTTTGAGATTGGTGGCATAGGGTTGGTGTGAAAATGTTGTTTATTATCTGTCGTTTTGCGGACATGGGTATATTTGGATGTTTCAGTAAGGGTGATAGTTGATATGTAAGTGCACTAGCTTTTTGACATCTGATTTCGATTTCTCTGTCCAATCTGCCATCTTTTGTGATCATACTTCCAAGATATTTGAATTCCTTAACTTGTTTCAGAGTTGTGCTATTTATCTGTATACTTAGTGGGCCCGGCAATCTGCTAACTCGCATTACTTCGGTTTTGACTGTATTTATACTCATATTGTACCTGTTGCATGTTGAACTTAGATTATTAATATGATGTTGTAGTCTGCTCTTGTCGCTGTTAAACAGGCACTGATCGTCTGCAAATAGAAGTTCATTTATTCCATGTGGGTCAGTTGTTTCATCTGGAGTAAAGAGTTCTAAATAATCTGAATCTGTTCTGCCGAGACTTGCTTCGTTGGAAATTCTGTCCATCTAGATATTAAATAGCAGAGGAGAGAGCACACATCCCTGTCTCACTCCTGTATTGACTGTGAACAAATCTGATATACCATCTTGTGTTCTTACTGCACTTCGGCTCGAGTGGTACATGGCTATGTTGTTTTCTAGCAGTTGCCCTCGTATCCCATAGTCTTCAAGGATGGTCCATAATTTGTATCTGTCTACTCTATCGAACGCCTTTTCCTGATCTACAAACAATATTCTGCTGGTCGCTATATTCGATCGTTTTTTCACATATTAGTCTAAGTGTAAATAATGCATCAGTGCAACTTTTACCTTTCCGAAAACCGAATTGTACTTTGCTTAACCGTTGTTCAACTATTGGTTTATCTCTTTGTTCCAAGAGATTTGCATACATTTTCCCTATATGGCTCAGGAGTGATATACCTCTGTATGTTTCGCACTCTCTCATATTGCCTTTCTTTTTCAATATTGGTACTATTTTTGCCTGTTGCCAATCATCTGGGACTTTTCTTTCTTCCCATGCTATATTAAAAAGTCTTGTTAGCCATTTAACTCCTTTTCCCCACAGACCTGAATAGCTTCTGTGGTTATTCCATCTGGACCTGGTGATTTGTTTTTAGGCCTTTTCTGTATAACTGCTTTGACTTCTACAGGTATGAAATTTGGTTCTTGCTGTCCCTGGCTTATAGGCACAAAAGTGAGGTTTTCTATGTTATGTGTGGGGTTGAGTAGTTCTTGAAAGTATTCTGCCCAATTTGCTAGTCTTTGTTGTGGATTAAATATCGGTATACCTCTTTTGCTGTTTATGATGGTGATTGGGTTGTAGCATGCATCTCTGTTTCTCATTGTGGTGACACGTTTATAACATTCTCTTGTGCAGTCTTTGCTAAGGGTCGCCATCTGCTCACCGTAGATTCTCCAGTATTCATCTTTAAATGCTCTAATTGTTCGTTTGGCATTACGTTGTGCTATTTTATAAGTAACATAGTCTTGTTCAGATTTAGTTGTGATGCACTTTTTGAACGCTACCTTCTTTTTGAATATGCTATCTTTAACTTCGTTGTTCCACCAGGCTGTTCTTAATCTTTTGTCCTGCCCTACTTTCTTTGTTCCACATTTATTTCCCAGTGTGTCGAGCATGGCAGCCTTGAAACATGTCCATTCCTTATCTACGCTTGAGTGGTCATCAGGGATGTTCTTATATAGGTTTTTGTTTTCTTGATTGAATTCGTCTTTATCCGTGTTTTCCTGTAGCCTCCTATAATTGATGACATGTGTTGTTACCTTTTTGTTTCTTATTTTCCTGTATGTTGAGATCATTTTTATTATGTCTGGTTTGTGATCAGTATCAACATCTGTATACATGTTTAACGTGCTTAAATCCGCTGCATCATATCCTTTTAACCAAAGTTCTTTTCCCAAAGGCAAACACTAATTACGCGACCCATTTGCTTAAATCGTAATAATACCCGGTTTTACCGTCATAAAATACTTAAATATGTAAAAGTAAAAATGCGGGTGTACTTTAATTAACTTGGTTTTTTTAATCTGAGCTTGCATGAAAGTTGTATTCAAAATCAGTGCTTTGCAAATAAGCTGGGAAAATAAAATATTGCAAAAACTTTCTGGAATGTTATGAAAGAAAAACTTGAAAAGTATTTGCTTCTTGGAAATCAGGGTTATTTATTATGGATATACATGAGCAAATGGATTTTGCAAAACACAACGGGAAGTTCACATACAATATGATTATTGTTTGGTTAGGACTGATATTATAGGAAATATATCTTATCTTATCTTATCTTATCTATCCGTCTATTTGTTAGACCATCCACCACCCCGGGAAGGTTAACCCGGTCAACAAATACCCGCAGAAGTCGGATGTGTCGGCCTAACGGCGCAAGAACGCAGCTCTGCTGTAAACAGGCACAACGCAATCACATCCGAAAAAAAAAACTCCGGATGAACGAAGAAGAAGAAGAAGAAGAAGAAGAAGAAGACCATCCACCCACCTGCCTATATGTTTGTCTTATCTTTTCTTATCTTATCTTATCTTATGTTATCTATCCGTCTATTTGTTAGATCACCCACCCACCTGCCTATATGTTTGTCTTATCTTATCTTATCTTATCTTATCTTATCTTATCTATCCGTCTATTTGTTAGACCACCCACCCACCTGCCTATATGTTTGTCTTATCTTATCTTATCTTATCTTATCTATCCGTCTATTTGTTAGACCATCCACCCACCTGCCTATATGTTTATCTTATCTTATCTTATCTTATCTTATCTTATCTTATCTTATCTTATCTATCCGTCTATTTGTTAGACCATCCACCCACCTGCCTATATGTTTGTCTTATCTTATCTTATCTTATCTTATCTATCCGTCTATGTGTTAGACCATCCACCCACCTGTCTATATGTTTGTCGTATCTTATCTTATCTATCCGTCAATTTGTTAGACCATCCACCCACCTGCCTATATGTTTGTCTTATCTTATCTTATCTTATCTTATCTTATCTATCCGTCTATTTGTTAGACCATCCACCCACCTGCCTATATGTTTGTCTATCTGCTTGTTCGCGTCTCTGCCTACCAGTCTGCTCATCACTTGTCCACACAATTTATTCTTCCAGACAGCTCTTGAGGGCGTGTTTTCCCTCCACCTAAGCCTGCACATATATTGAGACGTCTTCTGACTACATTCAACCGGTCAAGTCCATTGAGGAGTCCAGGAATCACAGCACCGGAGAAAGCTGACGAGTCTAGCTGGTAAGTGGTATTCTACGTCTTTTTATTTTAAATTTACTTACTTGCCTTCACATATATTAGCAGACAACCTCGTGGAAGCCTCAATTGCTGTTTTGTTTGTAACTTCGAGCGCTTCCATGGGCATCTTTGTCAGGCGATTATCGTCATGTCCCAATGACTGTTCATGATTCCTGGGGAAGTGTTACGTTCAGTAGTTTGTCATTGCTTTCTGAACGGCCGGCTCACATACCTACATAAGTAACCAAAACGACTTGATCCGCTGCCAAATCTTGCGCAGCTGTATTTCGTACGAGAGTATACGGGATTATGAACAGAGTCCTTAGCCCCTAAGGCAGGGAGACCGGCTTTCGTGCTGCTATTGTTAAAGGTTCTTTTGATGTTGCTTTTATTTTCACATTATATAATATTTTGTGGTTCTTTTGTAAAGAATCACGTTTTTTGTGCACTGGGGTAACTCAATAAGTAATATAGACTACTGTCAAATGTCACTGTGTACACACCCAATGACAACGACAAGGATCTACATATGTATATCAGAAAACTACATGGTATACATTTTGTTCAGAAATGTCTAATATAACCGTTTTGCCCGGGTAGCGACAAACTAGGCCTGCTATTTACAATTTCCAACGACAGTTGGATTTTTAACGTGCATAACGTGCATACGAATCCTTCTAGCATTTTAGTATATCTGAGAAAGCAGCACGTCACATGATTACGGTGGTGAATACCATTTTCGGATTAATTAATATGTAAACACTAACACTACTGAGCGTAATCTTGCCAAGAAATCAACAGACAGCTGAAAGATTCTGCTGTTGACAGCGATGTCCTGTAAAGGATATGCGAATTAAAACCCCCCAAAAAACACTAACAGCTTGATTCTTACCCAACCAGAGGGGGATCTCGGACCGCTAAACCACCACCATCACTATATATTCAAACATTATGCTAGGAACAACGAAACAAAAACTTTGGTAAATATGTCCAAACGCAGGTCCGCATGCCGAATGGGTAAGAACGCGTGTTCTTAAACACTCGTGGTGCTGATGTCGTGGCTAGCGGTTCAATGCCTACACCGGACAGCGGACTAAAATGTTGACCTGTCGTCCTTGACTTGGGGACGTAAATTACAAGTACCTCTAAATTCGGAGTGGGTTCGTCTGATGGCGAGTCACTGTTAATAGGGAAAGTTATTCCACACTCAAAATTCAGTTCGTCACTACTACAGTGTGTATAGACTACGTTTGAGTTCAAAGCGAGCGACCGAAAAAAACATGTCCAAACTATACACAGCTCACAAACACGTGAGTCAGTGAGTTCTAAGATGGCTGATAAGGCCTATTTTGGCTCGAAATGTTTTTTGACAATGTGGACAAAGAATGCTTGACATTTCTGGAGGAGGATTTTCTGCAGTGGTTTTTCTGTTCTGTCTTTTCTTCACAGCTCTTGCAGTCCTGGTTGCCTCACAAGTGACTGCACCCTTGCGTAATGATGCACGCCACGAATTTCGGTCTCTGGCTGCAGTCTCCCATGTGTCATTATGAATTCCAAAAGTATTCAGTGAGATTTTCAGTGTCTTTAAAGCGTTTCCACTGGCCGCCTTGGGAGCGTTTACCACAACGCAACTCGCCGTAAAAAATTCGTTTAGGGAGGTTGTGATCTGGCATGCGAGTCAAGTGACCAGCCCAGCGAATCTGATTCTTCATTAGTATAGTGTGGACACTGGGCAAGGACGCTCTTTCTAGGACTTCAGTGTCTGGGATCTTGTCTTGCCATTTAATCTTCAGTAACTTCCTAAGGCAGACTGTGTGGAAGTGGTTTAATTTCCTAGCGTGTCGCTGATAAACAGTCCAGGTTTCACAAGCATATAGCAGTGTGGATAATACAACTGCTTTGTAGACTTTCAGCTTTGTTTGCAGGCTTATTCCATTTCTGTCCCATACATTCTTGTACAGTCTGCCAAAGGCCGCGCTGGCCTTTGAGATTCTTGCATTCACTTCGTCATCAATTGTGGCAGCTTGTGACACAGTGCTGCCAAGATAGGTGAATTTGTCCACAACACTTAAACTATGACCATTCACTTTGATATTCGACACAGTGTGGTTATTCCCTGGAGCTGGCTGGTACATAACTACAGTCTTCTCCAAAATGATATTGAGCCCAAAGTTGGCACAGGCATGTGAGAAAGCTGAAACATTATGTTGCATGTCCGCCTCTGAGTTGGCGTATAGAGCGCAATCATCAGCAAACAGGAGCTCTCTAACGGTGTCGCTGTCAATTTTGGTTTTAGCTTTCAGCCTTCTGAGATTGAATAACTTTCCATCCATGCGGTAGTTGATGTCTATTCCAATGTCGTTGTTCTCGAAGGCATTCGTCAACATAGCTGAAAACATGAGGCTGAACAGTGTTGGTGCCAGGACACATCCTTGTTTCACTCCATTGGTGACAGGAAAGGGCTCAGAAAGTTCACAATTTTCCTGTACTCTTGCCTACATGCCATCATGACATAACTTTCGTGGACAGCCATATTTTGCCATAATATTCCACAGTCCTTCTCTGTTGACTGTATCAAAAGCCTTGGTAAGGTCAATGAAAGTGGAGAACATTTTGCAGTTCTGTTCCTGACATTTCTCTTGCAGCTGCCTTGCAGCGAAAATCATGTCAACAGTTCCACGTTCTTTTCTGAAGCCACACTGGCTCTCTGGAAGAAACCTTTAATCGAGATGGGCCGTGAGGCGATTGAGAAGAACTCTGGCGAGTTATCTTTTTCGTCACTGTATTGAGCACTAGTCACAGTTCCACTCCTGTCTCGGAAATGCACCAATACAGGCCTTTGATATCCAAAACCGTTGGTCATCGTGGCTTTTACGGGTCTCCTACTACACAGTTTATCAGTGGCTTTTGTCTTCCGTGTGGATGTCTTTCTACACAAGCATACAATCGTCCATGACTCAAACAATTGTCTGCATACTAAACTATCATTCGTCTGTAGATTTCACAAGGCTTTACACCCTCTAAACACCACATAAAAAACATATTAAACCTCGGTGTTCTAACGTGTAAGTCGATAGTGGGACAGTTATTTGTGTAATAGTTATTTCGCTCGCGCAAGCTGTCCGATTCTCACGGCCCCTACATGGGTTTTCGCTTGAGAGCTAGTTTCTGTCTTGAAGTAAGATTTTTCGTTGTCAATACTCTTCTATGAACTTTACAATGAAATCCATGTTACTTAATGATCTTCACTCGTACCTGGATGGCTAGGCCACGTGACATAATGGGTCTTGAACACAGATCTGATCCAAGACTGGTGATCGCGAAAGGTGGTGAACCATGACCGCTCATGCTTCTTGGCATAACACATGATGATGATGATCACAAGTACTGAAGGGTTGCGCGTGTCCTGTTATTCTGTATGGCTGCGAATGTCGGACAATAAGTGATGAAATGGTGAACAAACCGGACCACAGTGGAGAGGTGTTTGCTTTACAAGAATGTTGACAAAATCGTGGACCGAGAACCCATGACTACTGGCGGGTGGACAATCGTCTAGTCACAACTCTGCCCCTGCCCGTCCCACTTCCAAGTTAAGTAAGTTAGTTACATGTTATTTGCATGATATTTTAATCAACCCCAGCTTTTTGCATACCCATTACAGGACATCGCCGTAAACACCAGCATTTCTCCCTTGTGATCTCTTGGCAAGTTTACGTTTAGTAATTTGCCATTGCTATCTGAACGACATGCACCGATACCAACGTAAAACCAACGCAACGCGCTCTGCTACCAAATCGCGCGCAGCTGTATTTTGAACGCTTGTAAACGGGATTACGAACCGCGTCCGTAACACCTTCGCTACGGAGGCGGGTCAGCTTTTATTAGCTGTTGTAATTTACTGGGCAATGTCGTAGTTCAGTTGTTTATTTCTTTATGTACGGCCAACTTCTCATAACATTTAAATCATCGCAAAGCGACTGCTTTCAAGTTGTCTGTGGCGGATTTTGAATCCTCGATTCAGTATGGCGGGGAATTGTGAAACTGAGGTTCACTTTCCCCTAAGCCAAAGTGCCGACTCCATTAAGTAATTTTTAAAAAATATATATATTATTATGTTAAAGCTGGCAGAAGCAATTGCCATTAATTTACAAAATCCAATTTTGTGCAACCAGAAAGACATGATAATCAGTTTAAAATTACCGCGGTAGACAATTCAAATTACTGTGTGAATACATATGTTGTATATTACAGCTTGAAGGATTTATCGAATTACTTTAGTTTATGTTGTGTGATTTTTGCAGTATGTACCTGACGACATACAGCATAATATGCCAGACAATAAATCGTGCAATCTATTGTTTGTATCTTCTTTATTCAAATATTATTATGTTTCTGGTATGCATCACAGTATATTATTCTCGCAATATTCCTATAATTTATATACATGTTTCATCATCATCTTCATCATCTTCCACTTCTGCGATCAAGCGTCGTGGAGAGGAAAAATTTGCGTTCCAGCGCGCAGTGAACGGCACTGGATAGTGTCATTCCGTGTGGTTGTTCAATGTCTTTGATGTTGTCAATCCATTTTCTTCTTGGACGACCTTGTGTTCTCGTCGCAGATGATCTTTGATGTAAGGCCAATGATGGTAGTTGCTGGTGTTGCATTCTAACTAGATGACCAAACCACTTGATCTTCTGTCTTTCAATAAATGTGGCACAATGTGTTGATGCCACCAGTCTGTCTAATAATAGAATTTCTTATTCGGTCTCGGATTAAGTTGGCAGCTCTCCTCAGGCATCTCATTTCGCAGGTGTTGATTTTGCGAAGATGTAATTTGGATAAAGTCCAGGTTTGAGATTGGTGGCATAGGGTTGGTGTGAAAATGTTGTTTATTATCTGTCGTTTTGCGGACATGGGTATATTTGGATGTTTCAGTAAGGGTGATAGTTGATATGTAAGTGCACTAGCTTTTTGACATCTGATTTCGATTTCTCTGTCCAATCTGCCATCTTTTGTGATCATACTTCCAAGATATTTGAATTCCTTAACTTGTTTCAGAGTTGTGCTATTTATCTGTATACTTAGTGGGCCCGGCAATCTGCTAACTCGCATTACTTCGGTTTTGACTGTATTTATACTCATATTGTACCTGCTGCATGTTGAACTTAGATTATTAATATGATGTTGTAGTCTGCTCTTGTCGCTGTTAAACAGGCACTGATCGTCTGCAAATAGAAGTTCATTTATTCCATGTGGGTCAGTTGTTTCATCTGGAGTAAAGAGTTCTAAATAATCTGAATCTGTTCTGCCGAGACTTGCTTCGTTGGAAATTCTGTCCATCTAGATATTAAATAGCAGAGGAGAGAGCACACATCCCTGTCTCACTCCTGTATTGACTGTGAACAAATCTGATATACCATCTTGTGTTCTTACTGCACTTCGGCTCGAGTGGTACATGGCTATGTTGTTTTCTAGCAGTTGCCCTCGTATCCCATAGTCTTCAAGGATGGTCCATAATTTGTATCTGTCTACTCTATCGAACGCCTTTTCCTGATCTACAAACAATATTCTGCTGGTCGCTATATTCGATCGTTTTTTCACATATTAGTCTAAGTGTAAATAATGCATCAGTGCAACTTTTACCTTTCCGAAAACCGAATTGTACTTTGCTTAACCGTTGTTCAACTATTGGTTTATCTCTTTGTTCCAAGAGATTTGCATACATTTTCCCTATATGGCTCAGGAGTGATATACCTCTGTATGTTTCGCACTCTCTCATATTGCCTTTCTTTTTCAATATTGGTACTATTTTTGCCTGTTGCCAATCATCTGGGACTTTTCTTTCTTCCCATGCTATATTAAAAAGTCTTGTTAGCCATTTAACTCCTTTTCCCCACAGACCTGAATAGCTTCTGTGGTTATTCCATCTGGACCTGGTGATTTGTTTTTAGGCCTTTTCTGTATAACTGCTTTGACTTCTACAGGTATGAAATTTGGTTCTTGCTGTCCCTGGCTTATAGGCACAAAAGTGAGGTTTTCTATGTTATGTGTGGGGTTGAGTAGTTCTTGAAAGTATTCTGCCCAATTTGCTAGTCTTTGTTGTGGATTAAATATCGGTATACCTCTTTTGCTGTTTATGATGGTGATTGGGTTGTAGCATGCATCTCTGTTTCTCATTGTGGTGACACGTTTATAACATTCTCTTGTGCAGTCTTTGCTAAGGGTCGCCATCTGCTCACCGTAGATTCTCCAGTATTCATCTTTAAATGCTCTAATTGTTCGTTTGGCATTACGTTGTGCTATTTTATAAGTAACATAGTCTTGTTCAGATTTAGTTGTGATGCACTTTTTGAACGCTACCTTCTTTTTGAATATGCTATCTTTAACTTCGTTGTTCCACCAGGCTGTTCTTAATCTTTTGTCCTGCCCTACTTTCTTTGTTCCACATTTATTTCCCAGTGTGTCGAGCATGGCAGCCTTGAAACATGTCCATTCCTTATCTACGCTTGAGTGGTCATCAGGGATGTTCTTATATAGGTTTTTGTTTTCTTGATTGAATTCGTCTTTATCCGTGTTTTCCTGTAGCCTCCTATAATTGATGACATGTGTTGTTACCTTTTTGTTTCTTATTTTCCTGTATGTTGAGATCATTTTTATTATGTCTGGTTTGTGATCAGTATCAACATCTGTATACATGTTTAACGTGCTTAAATCCGCTGCATCATATCCTTTTAACCAAAGTTCTTTTCCCAAAGGCAAACACTAATTACGCGACCCATTTGCTTAAATCGTAATAATACCCGGTTTTACCGTCATAAAATACTTAAATATGTAAAAGTAAAAATGCGGGTGTACTTTAATTAACTTGGTTTTTTTAATCTGAGCTTGCATGAAAGTTGTATTCAAAATCAGTGCTTTGCAAATAAGCTGGGAAAATAAAATATTGCAAAAACTTTCTGGAATGTTATGAAAGAAAAACTTGAAAAGTATTTGCTTCTTGGAATATATCAGGGTTATTTATTATGGATATACATGAGCAAATGGATTTTGCAAAACACAACGGGAAGTTCACATACAATATGATTATTGTTTGGTTAGGACTGATATTATAGGAAATATATCTTATCTTATCTTATCTTATCTATCCGTCTATTTGTTAGACCATCCACCACCCCGGGAAGGTTAACCCGGTCAACAAATACCCGCAGAAGTCGGATGTGTCGGCCTAACGGCGCAAGAACGCAGCTCTGCTGTAAACAGGCACAACGCAATCACATCCGAAAAAAAAAACTCCGGATGAACGAAGAAGAAGAAGAAGAAGAAGAAGAAGAAGACCATCCACCCACCTGCCTATATGTTTGTCTTATCTTTTCTTATCTTATCTTATCTTATGTTATCTATCCGTCTATTTGTTAGATCACCCACCCACCTGCCTATATGTTTGTCTTATCCTTATCTTATCTTATCTTATCTTATCTATCCGTCTATTTGTTAGACCATCCACCCACCTGCCTATATGTTTGTCTTATCTTATCTTATCTTATCTTATCTTATCTATCCGTCTATTTGTTAGACCACCCACCCACCTGCCTATATATGCTTGTCTTATCTTATCTTATCTTATCTTATCTATCCGTCTATTTGTTAGACCATCCACCCACCTGCCTATATGTTTGTCTTATCTTATCTTATCTTATCTTATCTTATCTTATCTTATCTTATCTATCCGTCTATTTGTTAGACCATCCACCCACCTGCCTATATGTTTGTCTTATCTTATCTTATCTTATCTTATCTTATCTATCCGTCTATGTGTTAGACCATCCACCCACCTGTCTATATGTTTGTCGTATCTTATCTTATCTATCCGTCAATTTGTTAGACCATCCACCCACCTGCCTATATGTTTGTCTTATCTTATCTTATCTTATCTTATCTTATCTATCCGTCTATTTGTTAGACTATCCACCCACCTGCCTATATGTTTGTCTTATCTTATCTTATCTTATCTTATCTATCCGTCTATTTGTTAGACCACCCATCCACCTGCCTATATGCTTATCTTATCTTATCTTATCTTATCTTATCTATCCGTCTATTTGTTAGACCATCCACCCACCTGCCTATATGTTTGTCTTATCTTATCTTATCTTATCTTATCTTATCTATCCGTCTATTTGTTAGACCATCCACCCACCTGCCTATATGTTTGTCTTATCTTATCTTATCTTATCTTATCTATCCGTCAATTTGTTAGACCATCCACCCACCTGCCTATATGTTTGTCTTATCTTATCTTATCTTATCTTATCTTATCTATCCGTCTATTTGTTAGACCATCCACCCACCTGCCTATATGTTTGTCTATCTGCTTGTTCGCGTCTCTGCCTACCAGTCTGCTCATCACTTGTCCACACAATTTATTCTTCCAGACAGCTCTTGAGGGCGTGTTTTCCCTCCACCTAAGCCTGCACATATATTGAGACGTCTTCTGACTACATTCAACCGGTCAAGTCCATTGAGGAGTCCAGGAATCACAGCACCGGAGAAAGCTGACGAGTCTAGCTGGTAAGTGGTATTCTACGTCTTTTTATTTTAAATTTACTTACTTGCCTTCACATATATTAGCAGACAACCTCGTGGAAGCCTCAATTGCTGTTTTGTTTGTAACTTCGAGCGCTTCCATGGGCATCTTTGTCAGGCGATTATCGTCATGTCCCAATGACTGTTCATGATTCCTGGGGAAGTGTTACGTTCAGTAGTTTGTCATTGCTTTCTGAACGGCCGGCTCACATACCATCCACGACTTGATCCACTGCCAAATCTTGCGCAGCTGTATTTCGTACGAGAGTATACGGGATTATGAACAGAGTCCTTAGCCCCTAAGGCAGGGAGACCGGCTTTCGTGCTGCTATTGTTAAAGGTTCTTTTGATGTTGCTTTTATTTTCACATTATATAATATTTTGTGGTTCTTTTGTAAAGAATCACGTTTTTTGTGCACTGGGGTAACTCAATAAGTAATATAGACTACTGTCAAATGTCACTGTGTACACACCCAATGACAACGACAAGGATCTACATATGTATATCAGAAAACTACATGGTATACATTTTGTTCAGAAATGTCTAATATAACCGTTTTGCCCGGGTAGCGACAAACTAGGCCTGCTATTTACAATTTCCAACGACAGTTGGATTTTTAACGTGCATAACGTGCATACGAATCCTTCTAGCATTTTAGTATATCTGAGAAAGCAGCACGTCACATGATTACGGTGGTGAATACCATTTTCGGATTAATTAATATGTAAACACTAACACTACTGAGCGTAATCTTGCCAAGAAATCAACAGACAGCTGAAAGATTCTGCTGTTGACAGCGATGTCCTGTAAAGGATATGCGAATTAAAAAACCCCAAAAAACACTAACAGCTTGATTCTTACCCAACCAGAGGGGGATCTCGGACCGCTAAACCACCACCATCACTATATATTCAAACATTATGCTAGGAACAACGAAACAAAAACTTTGGTAAATATGTCCAAACGCAGGTCCGCATGCCGAATGGGTAAGAACGCGTGTTCTTAAACACTCGTGGTGCTGATGTCGTGGCTAGCGGTTCAATGCCTACACCGGACAGCGGACTAAAATGTTGACCTGTCGTCCTTGACTTGGGGACGTAAATTACAAGTACCTCTAAATTCGGAGTGGGTTCGTCTGATGGCGAGGGTCACTGTTAATAGGGAAAGCTATTCCACACTCAAAATTCAGTTCGTCACTACTACAGTGTGTATAGACTACGTTTGAGTTCAAAGCGAGCGACCGAAAAAAACATGTCCAAACTATACACAGCTCACAAACACGTGAGTCAGTGAGTTCTAAGATGGCTGATAAGGCCTATTTTGGCTCGAAATGTTTTTTGACAATGTGGACAAAGAATGCTTGACATTTCTGGAGGAGGATTTTCTGCAGTGGTTTTTCTGTTCTGTCTTTTCTTCACAGCTCTTGCAGTCCTGGTTGCCTCACAAGTGACTGCACCCTTGCGTAATGATGCACGCCACGAATTTCGGTCTCTGGCTGCAGTCTCCCATGTGTCATTATGAATTCCAAAAGTATTCAGTGAGATTTTCAGTGTCTTTAAAGCGTTTCCACTGGCCGCCTTGGGAGCGTTTACCACAACGCAACTCGCCGTAAAAAATTCGTTTAGGGAGGTTGTGATCTGGCATGCGAGTCAAGTGACCAGCCCAGCGAATCTGATTCTTCATTAGTATAGTGTGGACACTGGGCAAGGACGCT
Organism: Cepaea hortensis; assembly: GCA_963921405.1. Lineage (NCBI taxonomy): Eukaryota > Metazoa > Mollusca > Gastropoda > Stylommatophora > Helicidae > Cepaea > Cepaea hortensis. Next base: position 22,925,733 of record OY992885.1, on the reverse strand, counting down.
CTTTCTAGGACTTCAGTGTCTGGGATCTTGTCTTGCCATTTAATCTTCAGTAACTTCCTAAGGCAGACTGTGTGGAAGTGGTTTAATTTCCTAGCGTGTCGCTGATAAACAGTCCAGGTTTCACAAGCATATGGCAGTGTGGATAATACAACTGCTTTGTAGACTTTCAGCTTTGTTTGCAGGCTTATTCCATTTCTGTCCCATACATTCTTGTACAGTCTGCCAAAGGCCGCGCTGGCCTTTGAGATTCTTGCATTCACTTCGTCATCAATTGTGGCAGCTTGTGACACAGTGCTGCCAAGATAGGTGAATTTGTCCACAACACTTAAACTATGACCATTCACTTTGATATTCGACACAGTGTGGTTATTCCCTGGAGCTGGCTGGTACATAACTACAGTCTTCTCCAAAATGATATTGAGCCCAAAGTTGGCACAGGCATGTGAGAAAGCTGAAACATTATGTTGCATGTCCGCCTCTGAGTTGGCGTATAGAGCGCAATCATCAGCAAACAGGAGCTCTCTAACGGTGTCGCTGTCAATTTTGGTTTTAGCTTTCAGCCTTCTGAGATTGAATAACTTTCCATCCATGCGGTAGTTGATGTCTATTCCAATGTCGTTGTTCTCGAAGGCATTCGTCAACATAGCTGAAAACATGAGGCTGAACAGTGTTGGTGCCAGGACACATCCTTGTTTCACTCCATTGGTGACAGGAAAGGGCTCAGAAAGTTCACAATTTTCCTGTACTCTTGCCTACATGCCATCATGACATAACTTTCGTGGACAGCCATATTTTGCCATAATATTCCACAGTCCTTCTCTGTTGACTGTATCAAAAGCCTTGGTAAGGTCAATGAAAGTGGAGAACATTTCGCAGTTCTGTTCCTGACATTTCTCTTGCAGCTGCCTTGCAGCGAAAATCATGTCAACAGTTCCACGTTCTTTTCTGAAGCCACACTGGCTCTCTGGAAGAAACCTTTGATCGAGATGGGCCGTGAGGCGATTGAGAAGAACTCTGGCGAGTTATCTTTTTCGTCACTGTATTGAGCACTAGTCACAGTTCCACTCCTGTCTCGGAAATGCACCAATACAGGCCTTTGATATCCAAAACCGTTGGTCATCGTGGCTTTTACGGGTCTCCTACTACACAGTTTATCAGTGGCTTTTGTCTTCCGTGTGGATGTCTTTCTACACAAGCATACAATCGTCCATGACTCAAACAATTGTCTGCATACTAAACTATCATTCGTCTGTAGATTTCACAAGGCTTTACACCCTCTAAACACCACATAAAAAACATATTAAACCTCGGTGTTCTAACGTGTAAGTCGATAGTGGGACAGTTATTTGTGTAATAGTTATTTCGCTCGCGCAAGCTGTCCGATTCTCACGGCCCCTACATGGGTTTTCGCTTGAGAGCTAGTTTCTGTCTTGAAGTAAGATTTTTCGTTGTCAATACTCTTCTATGAACTTTACAATGAAATCCATGTTACTTAATGATCTTCACTCGTACCTGGATGGCTAGGCCACGTGACATAATGGGTCTTGAACACAGATCTGATCCAAGACTGGTGATCGCGAAAGGTGGTGAACCATGACCGCTCATGCTTCTTGGCATAACACATGATGATGATGATCACAAGTACTGAAGGGTTGCGCGTGTCCTGTTATTCTGTATGGCTGCGAATGTCGGACAATAAGTGATGAAATGGTGAACAAACCGGACCACAGTGGAGAGGTGTTTGCTTTATAAGAATGTTGACAAAATCGTGGACCGAGAACCCATGACTACTGGCGGGTGGACAATCGTCTAGTCACAACTCTGCCCCTGCCCGTCCCACTTCCAAGTTAAGTAAGTTAGTTACATGTTATTTGCATGATATTTTAATCAACCCCAGCTTTTTGCATACCCATTACAGGACATCGCCGTAAACACCAGCATTTCTCCCTTGTGATCTCTTGGCAAGTTTACGTTTAGTAATTTGCCATTGCTATCTGAACGACATGCACCGATACCAACGTAAAACCAACGCAACGCGCTCTGCTACCAAATCGCGCGCAGCTGTATTTTGAACGCTTGTAAACGGGATTACGAACCGCGTCCGTAACACCTTCGCTACGGAGGCGGGTCAGCTTTTATTAGCTGTTGTAATTTACTGGGCAATGTCGTAGTTCAGTTGTTTATTTCTTTATGTACGGCCAACTTCTCATAACATTTAAATCATCGCAAAGCGACTGCTTTCAAGTTGTCTGTGGCGGATTTTGAATCCTCGATTCAGTATGGCGGGGAATTGTGAAACTGAGGTTCACTTTCCCCTAAGCCAAAGTGCCGACTCCATTAAGTAATTTTTAAAAAATATATATATTATTATGTTAAAGCTGGCAGAAGCAATTGCCATTAATTTACAAAATCCAATTTTGTGCAACCAGAAAGACATGATAATCAGTTTAAAATTACCGCGGTAGACAATTCAAATTACTGTGTGAATACATATGTTGTATGTTACAGCTTGAAGGATTTATCGAATTACTTTAGTTTATGTTGTGTGATTTTTGCAGTATGTACCTGACGACATACAGCATAATATGCCAGACAATAAATCGTGCAATCTATTGTTTGTATCTTCTTTATTCAAATATTATTATGTTTCTGGTATGCATCACAGTATATTATTCTCGCAATATTCCTATAATTTATATACATGTTTCATCATCATCTTCATCATCTTCCACTTCTGCGATCAACCTTCGTGGGGAGGAAAAATTTGCGTTCCAGCGCGCAGTGAACGGCACTGGATAGTGTCATTCCGTGTGGTTGTTCAATGTCTTTGATGTTGTCAATCCATTTTCTTCTTGGACGACCTCGTGTTCTCGTCGCAGATGATCTTTGATGTAAGGCCAATGATGGTAGTTGCTGGTGTTGCATTCTAACTAGATGACCAAACCACTTGATCTTCTGTCTTTCAATAAATGTGGCACAATGTGTTGATGCCACAGTCTGTCTAATAATAGAATTTCTTATTCGGTCTCGGATTAAGTTGGCAGCTCTCCTCAGGCATCTCATTTCGCAGGTGTTGATTTTGCGAAGATGTAATTTGGATAAAGTCCAGGTTTGAGATTAAAGCATAGGGTTGGTGTGAAAATGTTGTTTATTATCTGTCGTTTTGCGGACATGGGTATATTTGGATGTTTCAGTAAGGGTGATAGTTGATATGTAAGTGCACTAGCTTTTTGACATCTGATTTCGATTTCTCTGTCCAATCTGCCATCTTTTGTGATCATACTTCCAAGATATTTGAATTCCTTAACTTGTTTCAGAGTTGTGCTATTTATCTGTATACTTAGTGGGCCCGGCAATCTGCTAACTCGCATTACTTCGGTTTTGACTGTATTTATACTCATATTGTACCTGCTGCATGTTGAACTTAGATTATTAATATGATGTTGTAGTCTGCTCTTGTCGCTGTTAAACAGGCACTGATCGTCTGCAAATAGAAGTTCATTTATTCCATGTGGGTCAGTTGTTTCATCTGGAGTAAAGAGTTCTAAATAATCTGAATCTGTTCTGCCGAGACTTGCTTCTTTGGAAATTCTGTCCATCTAGATATTAAATAGCAGAGGAGAGAGCACACATCCCTGTCTCACTCCTGTATTGACTGTGAACAAATCTGATATACCATCTTGTGTTCTTACTGCACTTCGGCTCGAGTGGTACATGGCTATGTTGTTTTCTAGCAGTTGCCCTCGTATCCCATAGTCTTCAAGGATGGTCCATAATTTGTATCTGTCTACTCTATCGAACGCCTTTTCCTGATCTACAAACAATATTCTGCTGGTCGCTATATTCGATCGTTTTTTCACATATTAGTCTAAGTGTAAATAATGCATCAGTGCAACTTTTACCTTTCCGAAAACCGAATTGTACTTTGCTTAACCGTTGTTCAACTATTGGTTTATCTCTTTGTTCCATGAGATTTGCATACATTTTCCCTATATGGCTCAGAGGTGATATACCTCTGTATGTTTCGCACTCTCTCATATTGCCTTTCTTTTTCAATATTGGTACTATTTTTGCCTGTTGCCAATCATCTGGGACTTTTCTTTCTTCCCATGCTATATTAAAAAGTCTTGTTAGCCATTTAACTCCTTTTCCCCACAGGCCTGAATAGCTTCTGTGGTTATTCCATCTGGACCTGGTGATTTGTTTTTAGGCCTTTTCTGTATAACTGCTTTGACTTCTGCAGGTATGAAATTTGGTTCTTGCTGTCCCTGGCTTATAGACACAAAAGTGAGGTTTTCTATGTTATGTGTGGGGTTGAGTAGTTCTTGAAAGTATTCTGCCCAATTTGCTAGTCTTTGTTGTGGATTAAATATCGGTATACCTCTTTTGCTGTTTATGATGGTGATTGGGTTGTAGCATGCATCTCTGTTTCTCATTGTGGTGACACGTTTATAACATTCTCTTGTGCAGTCTTTGCTAAGGGTCGCCATCTGCTCACCGTAGATTCTCCAGTATTCATCTTTAAATGCTCTAATTGTTCGTTTGGCATTACGTTGTGCTATTTTATAAGTAACATAGTCTTGTTCAGATTTAGTTGTGATGCACTTTTTGAACGCTACCTTCTTTTTGAATATGCTATCTTTAACTTCGTTGTTCCACCAGGCTGTTCTTAATCTTTTGTCCTGCCCTACTTTCTTTGTTCCACATTTATTTCCCAGTGTGTCGAGCATGGCAGCCTTGAAACATGTCCATTCCTTATCTACGCTTGAGTGGTCATCAGGGATGTTCTTATATAGGTTTTTGTTTTCTTGATTGAATTCGTCTTTATCCGTGTTTTCCTGTAGCCTCCTATAATTGATGACATGTGTTGTTACCTTTTTGTTTCTTATTTTCCTGTATGTTGAGATCATTTTTATTATGTCTGGTTTGTGATCAGTATCAACATCTGTATACATGTTTAACGTGCTTAAATCCGCTGCATCATATCCTTTTAACCAAAGTTCTTTTCCCAAAGGCAAACACTAATTACGCGACCCATTTGCTTAAATCGTAATAATACCCGGTTTTACCGTCATAAAATACTTAAATATGTAAAAGTAAAAATGCGGGTGTACTTTAATTAACTTGGTTTTTTTAATCTGAGCTTGCATGAAAGTTGTATTCAAAATCAGTGCTTTGCAAATAAGCTGGGAAAATAAAATATTGCAAAAACTTTCTGGAATGTTATGAAAGAAAAACTTGAAAAGTATTTGCTTCTTGGAAATCAGGGTTATTTATTATGGATATACATGAGCAAATGGATTTTGCAAAACACAACGGGAAGTTCACATACAATATGATTATTGTTTGGTTAGGACTGATATTATAGGAAATATATCTTATCTTATCTTATCTTATCTATCCGTCTATTTGTTAGACCATCCACCACCCCGGGAAGGTTAACCCGGTCAACAAATACCCGCAGAAGTCGGATGTGTCGGCCTAACGGCGCAAGAACGCAGCTCTGCTGTAAACAGGCACAACGCAATCACATCCGAAAAAAAAAACTCCGGATGAACGAAGAAGAAGAAGAAGAAGAAGAAGAAGAAGAAGACCATCCACCCACCTGCCTATATGTTTGTCTTATCTTTTCTTATCTTATCTTATCTTATGTTATCTATCCGTCTATTTGTTAGATCACCCACCCACCTGCCTATATGTTTGTCTTATCTTATCTTATCTTATCTTATCTTATCTTATCTATCCGTCTATTTGTTAGACCACCCACCCACCTGCCTATATGTTTGTCTTATCTTATCTTATCTTATCTTATCTTATCTATCCGTCTATTTGTTAGACCATCCACCCACCTGCCTTTATGTTTATCTTATCTTATCTTATCTTATCTTATCTTATCTTATCTTATCTATCCGTCTATTTGTTAGACCATCCACCCACCTGCCTATATGTTTGTCTTATCTTATCTTATCTTATCTTATCTATCCGTCTATGTGTTAGACCATCCACCCACCTGTCTATATGTTTGTCGTATCTTATCTTATCTATCCGTCAATTTGTTAGACCATCCACCCACCTGCCTATATGTTTGTCTTATCTTATCTTATCTTATCTTATCTTATCTATCCGTCTATTTGTTAGACCATCCACCCACCTGCCTATATGTTTGTCTATCTGCTTGTTCGCGTCTCTGCCTACCAGTCTGCTCATCACTTGTCCACACAATTTATTCTTCCAGACAGCTCTTGAGGGCGTGTTTTCCCTCCACCTAAGCCTGCACATATATTGAGACGTCTTCTGACTACATTCAACCGGTCAAGTCCATTGAGGAGTCCAGGAATCACAGCACCGGAGAAAGCTGACGAGTCTAGCTGGTAAGTGGTATTCTACGTCTTTTTATTTTAAATTTACTTACTTGCCTTCACATATATTAGCAGACAACCTCGTGGAAGCCTCAATTGCTGTTTTGTTTGTAACTTCGAGCGCTTCCATGGGCATCTTTGTCAGGCGATTATCGTCATGTCCCAATGACTGTTCATGATTCCTGGGGAAGTGTTACGTTCAGTAGTTTGTCATTGCTTTCTGAACGGCCGGCTCACATACCTACATAAGTAACCAAAACGACTTGATCCGCTGCCAAATCTTGCGCAGCTGTATTTCGTACGAGAGTATACGGGATTATGAACAGAGTCCTTAGCCCCTAAGGCAGGGAGACCGGCTTTCGTGCTGCTATTGTTAAAGGTTCTTTTGATGTTGCTTTTATTTTCACATTATATAATATTTTGTGGTTCTTTTGTAAAGAATCACGTTTTTTGTGCACTGGGGTAACTCAATAAGTAATATAGACTACTGTCAAATGTCACTGTGTACACACCCAATGACAACGACAAGGATCTACATATGTATATCAGAAAACTACATGGTATACATTTTGTTCAGAAATGTCTAATATAACCGTTTTGCCCGGGTAGCGACAAACTAGGCCTGCTATTTACAATTTCCAACGACAGTTGGATTTTTAACGTGCATAACGTGCATACGAATCCTTCTAGCATTTTAGTATATCTGAGAAAGCAGCACGTCACATGATTACGGTGGTGAATACCATTTTCGGATTAATTAATATGTAAACACTAACACTACTGAGCGTAATCTTGCCAAGAAATCAACAGACAGCTGAAAGATTCTGCTGTTGACAGCGATGTCCTGTAAAGGATATGCGAATTAAAACCCCCCAAAAAACACTAACAGCTTGATTCTTACCCAACCAGAGGGGGATCTCGGACCGCTAAACCACCACCATCACTATATATTCAAACATTATGCTAGGAACAACGAAACAAAAACTTTGGTAAATATGTCCAAACGCAGGTCCGCATGCCGAATGGGTAAGAACGCGTGTTCTTAAACACTCGTGGTGCTGATGTCGTGGCTAGCGGTTCAATGCCTACACCGGACAGCGGACTAAAATGTTGACCTGTCGTCCTTGACTTGGGGACGTAAATTACAAGTACCTCTAAATTCGGAGTGGGTTCGTCTGATGGCGAGTCACTGTTAATAGGGAAAGTTATTCCACACTCAAAATTCAGTTCGTCACTACTACAGTGTGTATAGACTACGTTTGAGTTCAAAGCGAGCGACCGAAAAAAACATGTCCAAACTATACACAGCTCACAAACACGTGAGTCAGTGAGTTCTAAGATGGCTGATAAGGCCTATTTTGGCTCGAAATGTTTTTTGACAATGTGGACAAAGAATGCTTGACATTTCTGGAGGAGGATTTTCTGCAGTGGTTTTTCTGTTCTGTCTTTTCTTCACAGCTCTTGCAGTCCTGGTTGCCTCACAAGTGACTGCACCCTTGCGTAATGATGCACGCCACGAATTTCGGTCTCTGGCTGCAGTCTCCCATGTGTCATTATGAATTCCAAAAGTATTCAGTGAGATTTTCAGTGTCTTTAAAGCGTTTCCACTGGCCGCCTTGGGAGCGTTTACCACAACGCAACTCGCCGTAAAAAATTCGTTTAGGGAGGTTGTGATCTGGCATGCGAGTCAAGTGACCAGCCCAGCGAATCTGATTCTTCATTAGTATAGTGTGGACACTGGGCAAGGACGCTCTTTCTAGGACTTCAGTGTCTGGGATCTTGTCTTGCCATTTAATCTTCAGTAACTTCCTAAGGCAGACTGTGTGGAAGTGGTTTAATTTCCTAGCGTGTCGCTGATAAACAGTCCAGGTTTCACAAGCATATAGCAGTGTGGATAATACAACTGCTTTGTAGACTTTCAGCTTTGTTTGCAGGCTTATTCCATTTCTGTCCCATACATTCTTGTACAGTCTGCCAAAGGCCGCGCTGGCCTTTGAGATTCTTGCATTCACTTCGTCATCAATTGTGGCAGCTTGTGACACAGTGCTGCCAAGATAGGTGAATTTGTCCACAACACTTAAACTATGACCATTCACTTTGATATTCGACACAGTGTGGTTATTCCCTGGAGCTGGCTGGTACATAACTACAGTCTTCTCCAAAATGATATTGAGCCCAAAGTTGGCACAGGCATGTGAGAAAGCTGAAACATTATGTTGCATGTCCGCCTCTGAGTTGGCGTATAGAGCGCAATCATCAGCAAACAGGAGCTCTCTAACGGTGTCGCTGTCAATTTTGGTTTTAGCTTTCAGCCTTCTGAGATTGAATAACTTTCCATCCATGCGGTAGTTGATGTCTATTCCAATGTCGTTGTTCTCGAAGGCATTCGTCAACATAGCTGAAAACATGAGGCTGAACAGTGTTGGTGCCAGGACACATCCTTGTTTCACTCCATTGGTGACAGGAAAGGGCTCAGAAAGTTCACAATTTTCCTGTACTCTTGCCTACATGCCATCATGACATAACTTTCGTGGACAGCCATACTTTGCCATAATATTCCACAGTCCTTCTCTGTTGACTGTATCAAAAGCCTTGGTAAGGTCAATGAAAGTGGAGAACATTTTGCAGTTCTGTTCCTGACATTTCTCTTGCAGCTGCCTTGCAGCGAAAATCATGTCAACAGTTCCACGTTCTTTTCTGAAGCCACACTGGCTCTCTGGAAGAAACCTTTAATCGAGATGGGCCGTGAGGCGATTGAGAAGAACTCTGGCGAGTTATCTTTTTCGTCACTGTATTGAGCACTAGTCACAGTTCCACTCCTGTCTCGGAAATGCACCAATACAGGCCTTTGATATCCAAAACCGTTGGTCATCGTGGCTTTTACGGGTCTCCTACTACACAGTTTATCAGTGGCTTGTGTCTTCCGTGTGGATGTCTTTCTACACAAGCATACAATCGTCCATGACTCAAACAATTGTCTGCATACTAAACTATCATTCGTCTGTAGATTTCACAAGGCTTTACACCCTCTAAACACCACATAAAAAACATATTAAACCTCGGTGTTCTAACGTGTAAGTCGATAGTGGGACAGTTATTTGTGTAATAGTTATTTCGCTCGCGCAAGCTGTCCGATTCTCACGGCCCCTACATGGGTTTTCGCTTGAGAGCTAGTTTCTGTCTTGAAGTAAGATTTTTCGTTGTCAATACTCTTCTATGAACTTTACAATGAAATCCATGTTACTTAATGATCTTCACTCGTACCTGGATGGCTAGGCCACGTGACATAATGGGTCTTGAACACAGATCTGATCCAAGACTGGTGATCGCGAAAGGTGGTGAACCATGACCGCTCATGCTTCTTGGCATAACACATGATGATGATGATCACAAGTACTGAAGGGTTGCGCGTGTCCTGTTATTCTGTATGGCTGCGAATGTCGGACAATAAGTGATGAAATGGTGAACAAACCGGACCACAGTGGAGAGGTGTTTGCTTTACAAGAATGTTGACAAAATCGTGGACCGAGAACCCATGACTACTGGCGGGTGGACAATCGTCTAGTCACAACTCTGCCCCTGCCCGTCCCACTTCCAAGTTAAGTAAGTTAGTTACATGTTATTTGCATGATATTTTAATCAACCCCAGCTTTTTGCATACCCATTACAGGACATCGCCGTAAACACCAGCATTTCTCCCTTGTGATCTCTTGGCAAGTTTACGTTTAGTAATTTGCCATTGCTATCTGAACGACATGCACCGATACCAACGTAAAACCAACGCAACGCGCTCTGCTACCAAATCGCGCGCAGCTGTATTTTGAACGCTTGTAAACGGGATTACGAACCGCGTCCGTAACACCTTCGCTACGGAGGCGGGTCAGCTTTTATTAGCTGTTGTAATTTACTGGGCAATGTCGTAGTTCAGTTGTTTATTTCTTTATGTACGGCCAACTTCTCATAACATTTAAATCATCGCAAAGCGACTGCTTTCAAGTTGTCTGTGGCGGATTTTGAATCCTCGATTCAGTATGGCGGGGAATTGTGAAACTGAGGTTCACTTTCCCCTAAGCCAAAGTGCCGACTCCATTAAGTAATTTTTAAAAAATATATATATTATTATGTTAAAGCTGGCAGAAGCAATTGCCATTAATTTACAAAATCCAATTTTGTGCAACCAGAAAGACATGATAATCAGTTTAAAATTACCGCGGTAGACAATTCAAATTACTGTGTGAATACATATGTTGTATATTACAGCTTGAAGGATTTATCGAATTACTTTAGTTTATGTTGTGTGATTTTTGCAGTATGTACCTGACGACATACAGCATAATATGCCAGACAATAAATCGTGCAATCTATTGTTTGTATCTTCTTTATTCAAATATTATTATGTTTCTGGTATGCATCACAGTATATTATTCTCGCAATATTCCTATAATTTATATACATGTTTCATCATCATCTTCATCATCTTCCACTTCTGCGATCAACCTTCGTGGGGAGGAAAAATTTGCGTTCCAGCGCGCAGTGAACGGCACTGGATAGTGTCATTCCGTGTGGTTGTTCAATGTCTTTGATGTTGTCAATCCATTTTCTTCTTGGACGACCTCGTGTTCTCGTCGCAGATGATCTTTGATGTAAGGCCAATGATGGCAGTTGCTGGTGTTGCATTCTAACTAGATGACCAAACCACTTGATCTTCTGTCTTTCAATAAATGTGGCACAATGTGTTGATGCCACAGTCTGTCTAATAATAGAATTTCTTATTCGGTCTCGGATTAAGTTGGCAGCTCTCCTCAGGCATCTCATTTCGCAGGTGTTGATTTTGCGAAGATGTAATTTGGATAAAGTCCAGGTTTGAGATTGGTGGCATAGGGTTGGTGTGAAAATGTTGTTTATTATCTGTCGTTTTGCGGACATGGGTATATTTGGATGTTTCAGTAAGGGTGATAGTTGATATGTAAGTGCACTAGCTTTTTGACATCTGATTTCGATTTCTCTGTCCAATCTGCCATCTTTTGTGATCATACTTCCAAGATATTTGAATTCCTTAACTTGTTTCAGAGTTGTGCTATTTATCTGTATACTTAGTGGGCCCGGCAATCTGCTAACTCGCATTACTTCGGTTTTGACTGTATTTATACTCATATTGTACCTGCTGCATGTTGAACTTAGATTATTAATATGATGTTGTAGTCTGCTCTTGTCGCTGTTAAACAGGCACTGATCGTCTGCAAATAGAAGTTCATTTATTCCATGTGGGTCAGTTGTTTCATCTGGAGTAAAGAGTTCTAAATAATCTGAATCTGTTCTGCCGAGACTTGCTTCTTTGGAAATTCTGTCCATCTAGATATTAAATAGCAGAGGAGAGAGCACACATCCCTGTCTCACTCCTGTATTGACTGTGAACAAATCTGATATACCATCTTGTGTTCTTACTGCACTTCGGCTCGAGTGGTACATGGCTATGTTGTTTTCTAGCAGTTGCCCTCGTATCCCATAGTCTTCAAGGATGGTCCATAATTTGTATCTGTCTACTCTATCGAACGCCTTTTCCTGATCTACAAACAATATTCTGCTGGTCGCTATATTCGATCGTTTTTTCACATATTAGTCTAAGTGTAAATAATGCATCAGTGCAACTTTTACCTTTCCGAAAACCGAATTGTACTTTGCTTAACCGTTGTTCAACTATTTGTTTATCTCTTTGTTCCAAGAGATTTGCATACATTTTCCCTATATGGCTCAGGAGTGATATACCTCTGTATGTTTCGCACTCTCTCATATTGCCTTTCTTTTTCAATATTGGTACTATTTTTGCCTGTTGCCAATCATCTGGGACTTTTCTTTCTTCCCATGCTATATTAAAAAGTCTTGTTAGCCATTTAACTCCTTTTCCCCACAGGCCTGAATAGCTTCTGTGGTTATTCCATCTGGACCTGGTGATTTGTTTTTAGGCCTTTTCTGTATAACTGCTTTGACTTCTGCAGGTATGAAATTTGGTTCTTGCTGTCCCTGGCTTATAGGCACAAAAGTGAGGTTTTCTATGTTATGTGTGGGGTTGAGTAGTTCTTGAAAGTATTCTGCCCAATTTGCTAGTCTTTGTTGTGGATTAAATATCGGTATACCTCTTTTGCTGTTTATGATGGTGATTGGGTTGTAGCATGCATCTCTGTTTCTCATTGTGGTGACACGTTTATAACATTCTCTTGTGCAGTCTTTGCTAAGGGTCGCCATCTGCTCACCGTAGATTCTCCAGTATTCATCTTTAAATGCTCTAATTGTTCGTTTGGCATTACGTTGTGCTATTTTATAAGTAACATAGTCTTGTTCAGATTTAGTTGTGATGCACTTTTTGAACGCTACCTTCTTTTTGAATATGCTATCTTTAACTTCGTTGTTCCACCAGGCTGTTCTTAATCTTTTGTCCTGCCCTACTTTCTTTGTTCCACATTTATTTCCCAGTGTGTCGAGCATGGCAGCCTTGAAACATGTCCATTCCTTATCTACGCTTGAGTGGTCATCAGGGATGTTCTTATATAGGTTTTTGTTTTCTTGATTGAATTCGTCTTTATCCGTGTTTTCCTGTAGCCTCCTATAATTGATGACATGTGTTGTTACCTTTTTGTTTCTTATTTTCCTGTATGTTGAGATCATTTTTATTATGTCTGGTTTGTGATCAGTATCAACATCTGTATACATGTTTAACGTGCTTAAATCCGCTGCATCATATCCTTTTAACCAAAGTTCTTTTCCCAAAGGCAAACACTAATTACGCGACCCATTTGCTTAAATCGTAATAATACAAGGTTTTACCGTCATAAAATACTTAAATATGTAAAAGTAAAAATGCGGGTGTACTTTAATTAACTTGGTTTTTTTAATCTGAGCTTGCATGAAAGTTGTATTCAAAATCAGTGCTTTGCAAATAGGCTGGGAAAATAAAATATTGCAAAAACTTTCTGGAATGTTATGAAAGAAAAACTTGAAAAGTATTTGCTTCTTGGAATATATCAGGGTTATTTATTATGGATATACATGAGCAAATGGATTTTGCAAAACACAACGGGAAGTTCACATACAATATGATTATTGTTTGGTTAGGACTGATATTATAGGAAATATATCTTATCTTATCTTATCTTATCTATCCGTCTATTTGTTAGACCATCCATCACCCCGGGAAGGTTAACCCGGTCAACAAATACCCGCAGAAGTCGGATGTGTCGGCCTAACGGCGCAAGAACGCAGCTCTGCTGTAAACAGGCACAACGCAATCACATCCGAAAAAAAAAAACTCCGGATGAACGAAGAAGAAGAAGAAGAAGAAGACCATCCACCCACCTGCCTATGTGTTTGTCTTATCTTTTCTTATCTTATCTTATCTTATGTTATCTATCCGTCTATTTGTTAGATCACCCACCCACCTGCCTATATGTTTGTCTTATCTTATCTTATCTTATCTTATCTTATCTTATCTATCCGTCTATTTGTTAGACCATCCACCCACCTGCCTATATGTTTGTCTTATCTTATCTTATCTTATCTATCCGTCTATTTGTTAGACCACCCACCCACCTGCCTATATGCTTGTCTTATCTTATCTTATCTTATCTTATCTATCCGTCTATTTGTTAGACCATCCACCCACCTGCCTATATGTTTGTCTTATCTTATCTTATCTTATCTTATCTTATCTTATCTTATCTATCCGTCTATTTGTTAGACCATCCACCCACCTGCCTATATGTTTGTCTTATCTTATCTTATCTTATCTTATCTATCCGTCTATGTGTTAGACCATCCACCCACCTGTCTATATGTTTGTCGTATCTTATCTTATCTATCCGTCAATTTGTTAGACCATCCACCCACCTGCCTATATGTTTGTCTTATCTTATCTTATCTTATCTATCCGTCTATTTGTTAGACCATCCACCCACCTGCCAATATGTTTGTCTATCTGCTTGTTCGCGTCTCTGCCTACCAGTCTGCTCATCACTTGTCCACACAATTTATTCTTCCAGACAGCTCTTGAGGGCGTGTTTTCCCTCCACCTAAGCCTGCACATATATTGAGACGTCTTCTGACTACATTCAACCGGTCAAGTCCATTGAGGAGTCCAGGAATCACAGCACCGGAGAAAGCTGACGAGTCTAGCTGGTAAATGGTATTCTACGTCTTTTTATTTTAAATTTACTTACTTGCCTTCACATATATTAGCAGACAACCTCGTGGAAGCCTCAATTGCTGTTTTGTTTGTAACTTCGAGCGCTTCCATGGGCATCTTTGTCAGGCGACTATCGTCATGTCCCAATGACTGTTCATGATTCCTGGGGAAGTGTTACGTTCAGTAGTTTGTCATTGCTTTCTGAACGGCCGGCTCACATACCTACATAAGTAACCAAAACGACTTGATCCGCTGCCAAATCTTGCGCAGCTGTATTTCGTACGAGAGTATACGGGATTATGAACAGAGTCCTTAGCCCCTAAGGCAGGGAGACCGGCTTTCGTGCTGCTATTGTTAAAGGTTCTTTTGATGTTGCTTTTATTTTCACATTATATAATATTTTGTGGTTCTTTTGTAAAGAATCACGTTTTTTGTGCACTGGGGTAACTCAATAAGTAATATAGACTACTGTCAAATGTCACTGTGTACACACCCAATGACAACGACAAGGATCTACATATGTATATCAGAAAACTACATGGTATACATTTTGTTCAGAAATGTCTAATATAACCGTTTTGCCCGGGTAGCGACAAACTAGGCCTGCTATTTACAATTTCCAACGACAGTTGGATTTTTAACGTGCATAACGTGCATACGAATCCTTCTAGCATTTTAGTATATCTGAGAAAGCAGCACGTCACATGATTACGGTGGTGAATACCATTTTCGGATTAATTAATATGTAAACACTAACACTACTGAGCGTAATCTTGCCAAGAAATCAACAGACAGCTGAAAGATTCTGCTGTTGACAGCGATGTCCTGTAAAGGATATGCGAATTAAAACCCCCCAAAAAACACTAACAGCTTGATTCTTACCCAACCAGAGGGGGATCTCGGACCGCTAAACCACCACCATCACTATATATTCAAACATTATGCTAGGAACAACGAAACAAAAACTTTGGTAAATATGTCCAAACGCAGGTCCGCATGCCGAATGGGTAAGAACGCGTGTTCTTAAACACTCGTGGTGCTGATGTCGTGGCTAGCGGTTCAATGCCTACACCGGACAGCGGACTAAAATGTTGACCTGTCGTCCTTGACTTGGGGACGTAAATTACAAGTACCTCTAAATTCGGAGTGGGTTCGTCTGATGGCGAGGGTCACTGTTAATAGGGAAAGTTATTCCACACTCAAAATTCAGTTCGTCACTACTACAGTGTGTATAGACTACGTTTGAGTTCAAAGCGAGCGACCGAAAAAAACATGTCCAAACTATACACAGCTCACAAACACGTGAGTCAGTGAGTTCTAAGATGGCTGATAAGGCCTATTTTGGCTCGAAATGTTTTTTGACAATGTGGACAAAGAATGCTTGACATTTCTGGAGGAGGATTTTCTGCAGTGGTTTTTCTGTTCTGTCTTTTCTTCACAGCTCTTGCAGTCCTGGTTGCCTCACAAGTGACTGCACCCTTGCGTAATGATGCACGCCACGAATTTCGGTCTCTGGCTGCAGTCTCCCATGTGTCATTATGAATTCCAAAAGTATTCAGTGAGATTTTCAGTGTCTTTAAAGCGTTTCCACTGGCCGCCTTGGGAGCGTTTACCACAACGCAACTCGCCGTAAAAAATTCGTTTAGGGAGGTTGTGATCTGGCATGCGAGTCAAGTGACCAGCCCAGCGAATCTGATTCTTCATTAGTATAGTGTGGACACTGGGCAAGGACGCTCTTTCTAGGACTTCAGTGTCTGGGATCTTGTCTTGCCATTTAATCTTCAGTAACTTCCTAAGGCAGACTGTGTGGAAGTGGTTTAATTTCCTAGCGTGTCGCTGATAAACAGTCCAGGTTTCACAAGCATATAGCAGTGTGGATAATACAACTGCTTTGTAGACTTTCAGCTTTGTTTGCAGGCTTATTCCATTTCTGTCCCATACATTCTTGTACAGTCTGCCAAAGGCCGCGCTGGCCTTTGAGATTCTTGCATTCACTTCGTCATCAATTGTGGCAGCTTGTGACACAGTGCTGCCAAGATAGGTGAATTTGTCCACAACACTTAAACTATGACCATTCACTTTGATATTCGACACAGTGTGGTTATTCCCTGGAGCTGGCTGGTACATAACTACAGTCTTCTCCAAAATGATATTGAGCCCAAAGTTGGCACAGGCATGTGAGAAAGCTGAAACATTATGTTGCATGTCCGCCTCTGAGTTGGCGTATAGAGCGCAATCATCAGCAAACAGGAGCTCTCTAACGGTGTCGCTGTCAATTTTGGTTTTAGCTTTCAGCCTTCTGAGATTGAATAACTTTCCATCCATGCGGTAGTTGATGTCTATTCCAATGTCGTTGTTCTCGAAGGCATTCGTCAACATAGCTGAAAACATGAGGCTGAACAGTGTTGGTGCCAGGACACATCCTTGTTTCACTCCATTGGTGACAGGAAAGGGCTCAGAAAGTTCACAATTTTCCTGTACTCTTGCCTACATGCCATCATGACATAACTTTCGTGGACAGCCATATTTTGCCATAATATTCCACAGTCCTTCTCTGTTGACTGTATCAAAAGCCTTGGTAAGGTCAATGAAAGTGGAGAACATTTTGCAGTTCTGTTCCTGACATTTCTCTTGCAGCTGCCTTGCAGCGAAAATCATGTCAACAGTTCCACGTTCTTTTCTGAAGCCACACTGGCTCTCTGGAAGAAACCTTTAATCGAGATGGGCCGTGAGGCGATTGAGAAGAACTCTGGCGAGTTATCTTTTTCGTCACTGTATTGAGCACTAGTCACAGTTCCACTCCTGTCTCGGAAATGCACCAATACAGGCCTTTGATATCCAAAACCGTTGGTCATCGTGGCTTTTACGGGTCTCCTACTACACAGTTTATCAGTGGCTTGTGTCTTCCGTGTGGATGTCTTTCTACACAAGCATACAATCGTCCATGACTCAAACAATTGTCTGCATACTAAACTATCATTCGTCTGTAGATTTCACAAGGCTTTACACCCTCTAAACACCACATAAAAAACATATTAAACCTCGGTGTTCTAACGTGTAAGTCGATAGTGGGACAGTTATTTGTGTAATAGTTATTTCGCTCGCGCAAGCTGTCCGATTCTCACGGCCCCTACATGGGTTTTCGCTTGAGAGCTAGTTTCTGTCTTGAAGTAAGATTTTTCGTTGTCAATACTCTTCTATGAACTTTACAATGAAATCCATGTTACTTAATGATCTTCACTCGTACCTGGATGGCTAGGCCACGTGACATAATGGGTCTTGAACACAGATCTGATCCAAGACTGGTGATCGCGAAAGGTGGTGAACCATGACCGCTCATGCTTCTTGGCATAACACATGATGATGATGATCACAAGTACTGAAGGGTTGCGCGTGTCCTGTTATTCTGTATGGCTGCGAATGTCGGACAATAAGTGATGAAATGGTGAACAAACCGGACCACAGTGGAGAGGTGTTTGCTTTACAAGAATGTTGACAAAATCGTGGACCGAGAACCCATGACTACTGGCGGGTGGACAATCGTCTAGTCACAACTCTGCCCCTGCCCGTCCCACTTCCAAGTTAAGTAAGTTAGTTACATGTTATTTGCATGATATTTTAATCAACCCCAGCTTTTTGCATACCCATTACAGGACATCGCCGTAAACACCAGCATTTCTCCCTTGTGATCTCTTGGCAAGTTTACGTTTAGTAATTTGCCATTGCTATCTGAACGACATGCACCGATACCAACGTAAAACCAACGCAACGCGCTCTGCTACCAAATCGCGCGCAGCTGTATTTTGAACGCTTGTAAACGGGATTACGAACCGCGTCCGTAACACCTTCGCTACGGAGGCGGGTCAGCTTTTATTAGCTGTTGTAATTTACTGGGCAATGTCGTAGTTCAGTTGTTTATTTCTTTATGTACGGCCAACTTCTCATAACATTTAAATCATCGCAAAGCGACTGCTTTCAAGTTGTCTGTGGCGGATTTTGAATCCTCGATTCAGTATGGCGGGGAATTGTGAAACTGAGGTTCACTTTCCCCTAAGCCAAAGTGCCGACTCCATTAAGTAATTTTTAAAAAATATATATATTATTATGTTAAAGCTGGCAGAAGCAATTGCCATTAATTTACAAAATCCAATTTTGTGCAACCAGAAAGACATGATAATCAGTTTAAAATTACCGCGGTAGACAATTCAAATTACTGTGTGAATACATATGTTGTATATTACAGCTTGAAGGATTTATCGAATTACTTTAGTTTATGTTGTGTGATTTTTGCAGTATGTACCTGACGACATACAGCATAATATGCCAGACAATAAATCGTGCAATCTATTGTTTGTATCTTCTTTATTCAAATATTATTATGTTTCTGGTATGCATCACAGTATATTATTCTCGCAATATTCCTATAATTTATATACATGTTTCATCATCATCTTCATCATCTTCCACTTCTGCGATCAAGCGTCGTGGAGAGGAAAAATTTGCGTTCCAGCGCGCAGTGAACGGCACTGGATAGTGTCATTCCGTGTGGTTGTTCAATGTCTTTGATGTTGTCAATCCATTTTCTTCTTGGACGACCTTGTGTTCTCGTCGCAGATGATCTTTGATGTAAGGCCAATGATGGTAGTTGCTGGTGTTGCATTCTAACTAGATGACCAAACCACTTGATCTTCTGTCTTTCAATAAATGTGGCACAATGTGTTGATGCCACCAGTCTGTCTAATAATAGAATTTCTTATTCGGTCTCGGATTAAGTTGGCAGCTCTCCTCAGGCATCTCATTTCGCAGGTGTTGATTTTGCGAAGATGTAATTTGGATAAAGTCCAGGTTTGAGATTGGTGGCATAGGGTTGGTGTGAAAATGTTGTTTATTATCTGTCGTTTTGCGGACATGGGTATATTTGGATGTTTCAGTAAGGGTGATAGTTGATATGTAAGTGCACTAGCTTTTTGACATCTGATTTCGATTTCTCTGTCCAATCTGCCATCTTTTGTGATCATACTTCCAAGATATTTGAATTCCTTAACTTGTTTCAGAGTTGTGCTATTTATCTGTATACTTAGTGGGCCCGGCAATCTGCTAACTCGCATTACTTCGGTTTTGACTGTATTTATACTCATATTGTACCTGCTGCATGTTGAACTTAGATTATTAATATGATGTTGTAGTCTGCTCTTGTCGCTGTTAAACAGGCACTGATCGTCTGCAAATAGAAGTTCATTTATTCCATGTGGGTCAGTTGTTTCATCTGGAGTAAAGAGTTCTAAATAATCTGAATCTGTTCTGCCGAGACTTGCTTCGTTGGAAATTCTGTCCATCTAGATATTAAATAGCAGAGGAGAGAGCACACATCCCTGTCTCACTCCTGTATTGACTGTGAACAAATCTGATATACCATCTTGTGTTCTTACTGCACTTCGGCTCGAGTGGTACATGGCTATGTTGTTTTCTAGCAGTTGCCCTCGTATCCCATAGTCTTCAAGGATGGTCCATAATTTGTATCTGTCTACTCTATCGAACGCCTTTTCCTGATCTACAAACAATATTCTGCTGGTCGCTATATTCGATCGTTTTTTCACATATTAGTCTAAGTGTAAATAATGCATCAGTGCAACTTTTACCTTTCCGAAAACCGAATTGTACTTTGCTTAACCGTTGTTCAACTATTGGTTTATCTCTTTGTTCCAAGAGATTTGCATACATTTTCCCTATATGGCTCAGGAGTGATATACCTCTGTATGTTTCGCACTCTCTCATATTGCCTTTCTTTTTCAATATTGGTACTATTTTTGCCTGTTGCCAATCATCTGGGACTTTTCTTTCTTCCCATGCTATATTAAAAAGTCTTGTTAGCCATTTAACTCCTTTTCCCCACAGACCTGAATAGCTTCTGTGGTTATTCCATCTGGACCTGGTGATTTGTTTTTAGGCCTTTTCTGTATAACTGCTTTGACTTCTACAGGTATGAAATTTGGTTCTTGCTGTCCCTGGCTTATAGGCACAAAAGTGAGGTTTTCTATGTTATGTGTGGGGTTGAGTAGTTCTTGAAAGTATTCTGCCCAATTTGCTAGTCTTTGTTGTGGATTAAATATCGGTATACCTCTTTTGCTGTTTATGATGGTGATTGGGTTGTAGCATGCATCTCTGTTTCTCATTGTGGTGACACGTTTATAACATTCTCTTGTGCAGTCTTTGCTAAGGGTCGCCATCTGCTCACCGTAGATTCTCCAGTATTCATCTTTAAATGCTCTAATTGTTCGTTTGGCATTACGTTGTGCTATTTTATAAGTAACATAGTCTTGTTCAGATTTAGTTGTGATGCACTTTTTGAACGCTACCTTCTTTTTGAATATGCTATCTTTAACTTCGTTGTTCCACCAGGCTGTTCTTAATCTTTTGTCCTGCCCTACTTTCTTTGTTCCACATTTATTTCCCAGTGTGTCGAGCATGGCAGCCTTGAAACATGTCCATTCCTTATCTACGCTTGAGTGGTCATCAGGGATGTTCTTATATAGGTTTTTGTTTTCTTGATTGAATTCGTCTTTATCCGTGTTTTCCTGTAGCCTCCTATAATTGATGACATGTGTTGTTACCTTTTTGTTTCTTATTTTCCTGTATGTTGAGATCATTTTTATTATGTCTGGTTTGTGATCAGTATCAACATCTGTATACATGTTTAACGTGCTTAAATCCGCTGCATCATATCCTTTTAACCAAAGTTCTTTTCCCAAAGGCAAACACTAATTACGCGACCCATTTGCTTAAATCGTAATAATACCCGGTTTTACCGTCATAAAATACTTAAATATGTAAAAGTAAAAATGCGGGTGTACTTTAATTAACTTGGTTTTTTTAATCTGAGCTTGCATGAAAGTTGTATTCAAAATCAGTGCTTTGCAAATAAGCTGGGAAAATAAAATATTGCAAAAACTTTCTGGAATGTTATGAAAGAAAAACTTGAAAAGTATTTGCTTCTTGGAATATATCAGGGTTATTTATTATGGATATACATGAGCAAATGGATTTTGCAAAACACAACGGGAAGTTCACATACAATATGATTATTGTTTGGTTAGGACTGATATTATAGGAAATATATCTTATCTTATCTTATCTTATCTATCCGTCTATTTGTTAGACCATCCACCACCCCGGGAAGGTTAACCCGGTCAACAAATACCCGCAGAAGTCGGATGTGTCGGCCTAACGGCGCAAGAACGCAGCTCTGCTGTAAACAGGCACAACGCAATCACATCCGAAAAAAAAAACTCCGGATGAACGAAGAAGAAGAAGAAGAAGAAGAAGAAGAAGAAGAAGACCATCCACCCACCTGCCTATATGTTTGTCTTATCTTTTCTTATCTTATCTTATCTTATGTTATCTATCCGTCTATTTGTTAGATCACCCACCCACCTGCCTATATGTTTGTCTTATCCTTATCTTATCTTATCTTATCTTATCTATCCGTCTATTTGTTAGACCATCCACCCACCTGCCTATATGTTTGTCTTATCTTATCTTATCTTATCTTATCTTATCTATCCGTCTATTTGTTAGACCACCCACCCACCTGCCTATATATGCTTGTCTTATCTTATCTTATCTTATCTTATCTATCCGTCTATTTGTTAGACCATCCACCCACCTGCCTATATGTTTGTCTTATCTTATCTTATCTTATCTTATCTTATCTTATCTTATCTTATCTATCCGTCTATTTGTTAGACCATCCACCCACCTGCCTATATGTTTGTCTTATCTTATCTTATCTTATCTATCCGTCTATGTGTTAGACCATCCACCCACCTGTCTATATGTTTGTCGTATCTTATCTTATCTATCCGTCAATTTGTTAGACCATCCACCCACCTGCCTATATGTTTGTCTTATCTTATCTTATCTTATCTTATCTATCCGTCTATTTGTTAGACTATCCACCCACCTGCCTATATATTTGTCTTATCTTATCTTATCTTATCTTATCTATCCGTCTATTTGTTAGACCACCCATCCACCTGCCTATATGCTTATCTTATCTTATCTTATCTTATCTTATCTATCCGTCTATTTGTTAGACCATCCACCCACCTGCCTATATGTTTGTCTTATCTTATCTTATCTTATCTTATCTTATCTATCCGTCTATTTGTTAGACCATCCACCCACCTGCCTATATGTTTGTCTTATCTTATCTTATCTTATCTTATCTATCCGTCTATGTGTTAGACCATCCACCCACCTGTCTATATGTTTGTCGTATCTTATCTTATCTATCCGTCAATTTGTTAGACCATCCACCCACCTGCCTATATGTTTGTCTTATCTTATCTTATCTTATCTTATCTTATCTATCCGTCTATTTGTTAGACCATCCACCCACCTGCCTATATGTTTGTCTATCTGCTTGTTCGCGTCTCTGCCTACCAGTCTGCTCATCACTTGTCCACACAATTTATTCTTCCAGACAGCTCTTGAGGGCGTGTTTTCCCTCCACCTAAGCCTGCACATATATTGAGACGTCTTCTGACTACATTCAACCGGTCAAGTCCATTGAGGAGTCCAGGAATCACAGCACCGGAGAAAGCTGACGAGTCTAGCTGGTAAGTGGTATTCTACGTCTTTTTATTTTAAATTTACTTACTTGCCTTCACATATATTAGCAGACAACCTCGTGGAAGCCTCAATTGCTGTTTTGTTTGTAACTTCGAGCGCTTCCATGGGCATCTTTGTCAGGCGATTATCGTCATGTCCCAATGACTGTTCATGATTCCTGGGGAAGTGTTACGTTCAGTAGTTTGTCATTGCTTTCTGAACGGCCGGCTCACATACCATCCACGACTTGATCCACTGCCAAATCTTGCGCAGCTGTATTTCGTACGAGAGTATACGGGATTATGAACAGAGTCCTTAGCCCCTAAGGCAGGGAGACCGGCTTTCGTGCTGCTATTGTTAAAGGTTCTTTTGATGTTGCTTTTATTTTCACATTATATAATATTTTGTGGTTCTTTTGTAAAGAATCACGTTTTTTGTGCACTGGGGTAACTCAATAAGTAATATAGACTACTGTCAAATGTCACTGTGTACACACCCAATGACAACGACAAGGATCTACATATGTATATCAGAAAACTACATGGTATACATTTTGTTCAGAAATGTCTAATATAACCGTTTTGCCCGGGTAGCGACAAACTAGGCCTGCTATTTACAATTTCCAACGACAGTTGGATTTTTAACGTGCATAACGTGCATACGAATCCTTCTAGCATTTTAGTATATCTGAGAAAGCAGCACGTCACATGATTACGGTGGTGAATACCATTTTCGGATTAATTAATATGTAAACACTAACACTACTGAGCGTAATCTTGCCAAGAAATCAACAGACAGCTGAAAGATTCTGCTGTTGACAGCGATGTCCTGTAAAGGATATGCGAATTAAAAACCCCCAAAAAACACTAACAGCTTGATTCTTACCCAACCAGAGGGGGATCTCGGACCGCTAAACCACCACCATCACTATATATTCAAACATTATGCTAGGAACAACGAAACAAAAACTTTGGTAAATATGTCCAAACGCAGGTCCGCATGCCGAATGGGTAAGAACGCGTGTTCTTAAACACTCGTGGTGCTGATGTCGTGGCTAGCGGTTCAATGCCTACACCGGACAGCGGACTAAAATGTTGACCTGTCGTCCTTGACTTGGGGACGTAAATTACAAGTACCTCTAAATTCGGAGTGGGTTCGTCTGATGGCGAGGGTCACTGTTAATAGGGAAAGCTATTCCACACTCAAAATTCAGTTCGTCACTACTACAGTGTGTATAGACTACGTTTGAGTTCAAAGCGAGCGACCGAAAAAAACATGTCCAAACTATACACAGCTCACAAACACGTGAGTCAGTGAGTTCTAAGATGGCTGATAAGGCCTATTTTGGCTCGAAATGTTTTTTGACAATGTGGACAAAGAATGCTTGACATTTCTGGAGGAGGATTTTCTGCAGTGGTTTTTCTGTTCTGTCTTTTCTTCACAGCTCTTGCAGTCCTGGTTGCCTCACAAGTGACTGCACCCTTGCGTAATGATGCACGCCACGAATTTCGGTCTCTGGCTGCAGTCTCCCATGTGTCATTATGAATTCCAAAAGTATTCAGTGAGATTTTCAGTGTCTTTAAAGCGTTTCCACTGGCCGCCTTGGGAGCGTTTACCACAACGCAACTCGCCGTAAAAAATTCGTTTAGGGAGGTTGTGATCTGGCATGCGAGTCAAGTGACCAGCCCAGCGAATCTGATTCTTCATTAGTATAGTGTGGACACTGGGCAAGGACGCTCTTTCTAGGACTTCAGTGTCTGGGATCTTGTCTTGCCATTTAATCTTCAGTAACTTCCTAAGGCAGACTGTGTGGAAGTGGTTTAATTTCCTAGCGTGTCGCTGATAAACAGTCCAGGTTTCACAAGCATATGGCAGTGTGGATAATACAACTGCTTTGTAGACTTTCAGCTTTGTTTGCAGGCTTATTCCATTTCTGTCCCATACATTCTTGTACAGTCTGCCAAAGGCCGCGCTGGCCTTTGAGATTCTTGCATTCACTTCGTCATCAATTGTGGCAGCTTGTGACACAGTGCTGCCAAGATAGGTGAATTTGTCCACAACACTTAAACTATGACCATTCACTTTGATATTCGACACAGTGTGGTTATTCCCTGGAGCTGGCTGGTACATAACTACAGTCTTCTCCAAAATGATATTGAGCCCAAAGTTGGCACAGGCATGTGAGAAAGCTGAAACATTATGTTGCATGTCCGCCTCTGAGTTGGCGTATAGAGCGCAATCATCAGCAAACAGGAGCTCTCTAACGGTGTCGCTGTCAATTTTGGTTTTAGCTTTCAGCCTTCTGAGATTGAATAACTTTCCATCCATGCGGTAGTTGATGTCTATTCCAATGTCGTTGTTCTCGAAGGCATTCGTCAACATAGCTGAAAACATGAGGCTGAACAGTGTTGGTGCCAGGACACATCCTTGTTTCACTCCATTGGTGACAGGAAAGGGCTCAGAAAGTTCACAATTTTCCTGTACTCTTGCCTACATGCCATCATGACATAACTTTCGTGGACAGCCATATTTTGCCATAATATTCCACAGTCCTTCTCTGTTGACTGTATCAAAAGCCTTGGTAAGGTCAATGAAAGTGGAGAACATTTCGCAGTTCTGTTCCTGACATTTCTCTTGCAGCTGCCTTGCAGCGAAAATCATGTCAACAGTTCCACGTTCTTTTCTGAAGCCACACTGGCTCTCTGGAAGAAACCTTTGATCGAGATGGGCCGTGAGGCGATTGAGAAGAACTCTGGCGAGTTATCTTTTTCGTCACTGTATTGAGCACTAGTCACAGTTCCACTCCTGTCTCGGAAATGCACCAATACAGGCCTTTGATATCCAAAACCGTTGGTCATCGTGGCTTTTACGGGTCTCCTACTACACAGTTTATCAGTGGCTTTTGTCTTCCGTGTGGATGTCTTTCTACACAAGCATACAATCGTCCATGACTCAAACAATTGTCTGCATACTAAACTATCATTCGTCTGTAGATTTCACAAGGCTTTACACCCTCTAAACACCACATAAAAAACATATTAAACCTCGGTGTTCTAACGTGTAAGTCGATAGTGGGACAGTTATTTGTGTAATAGTTATTTCGCTCGCGCAAGCTGTCCGATTCTCACGGCCCCTACATGGGTTTTCGCTTGAGAGCTAGTTTCTGTCTTGAAGTAAGATTTTTCGTTGTCAATACTCTTCTATGAACTTTACAATGAAATCCATGTTACTTAATGATCTTCACTCGTACCTGGATGGCTAGGCCACGTGACATAATGGGTCTTGAACACAGATCTGATCCAAGACTGGTGATCGCGAAAGGTGGTGAACCATGACCGCTCATGCTTCTTGGCATAACACATGATGATGATGATCACAAGTACTGAAGGGTTGCGCGTGTCCTGTTATTCTGTATGGCTGCGAATGTCGGACAATAAGTGATGAAATGGTGAACAAACCGGACCACAGTGGAGAGGTGTTTGCTTTATAAGAATGTTGACAAAATCGTGGACCGAGAACCCATGACTACTGGCGGGTGGACAATCGTCTAGTCACAACTCTGCCCCTGCCCGTCCCACTTCCAAGTTAAGTAAGTTAGTTACATGTTATTTGCATGATATTTTAATCAACCCCAGCTTTTTGCATACCCATTACAGGACATCGCCGTAAACACCAGCATTTCTCCCTTGTGATCTCTTGGCAAGTTTACGTTTAGTAATTTGCCATTGCTATCTGAACGACATGCACCGATACCAACGTAAAACCAACGCAACGCGCTCTGCTACCAAATCGCGCGCAGCTGTATTTTGAACGCTTGTAAACGGGATTACGAACCGCGTCCGTAACACCTTCGCTACGGAGGCGGGTCAGCTTTTATTAGCTGTTGTAATTTACTGGGCAATGTCGTAGTTCAGTTGTTTATTTCTTTATGTACGGCCAACTTCTCATAACATTTAAATCATCGCAAAGCGACTGCTTTCAAGTTGTCTGTGGCGGATTTTGAATCCTCGATTCAGTATGGCGGGGAATTGTGAAACTGAGGTTCACTTTCCCCTAAGCCAAAGTGCCGACTCCATTAAGTAATTTTAAAAAAATATATATATTATTATGTTAAAGCTGGCAGAAGCAATTGCCATTAATTTACAAAATCCAATTTTGTGCAACCAGAAAGACATGATAATCAGTTTAAAATTACCGCGGTAGACAATTCAAATTACTGTGTGAATACATATGTTGTATGTTACAGCTTGAAGGATTTATCGAATTACTTTAGTTTATGTTGTGTGATTTTTGCAGTATGTACCTGACGACATACAGCATAATATGCCAGACAATAAATCGTGCAATCTATTGTTTGTATCTTCTTTATTCAAATATTATTATGTTTCTGGTATGCATCACAGTATATTATTCTCGCAATATTCCTATAATTTATATACATGTTTCATCATCATCTTCATCATCTTCCACTTCTGCGATCAACCTTCGTGGGGAGGAAAAATTTGCGTTCCAGCGCGCAGTGAACGGCACTGGATAGTGTCATTCCGTGTGGTTGTTCAATGTCTTTGATGTTGTCAATCCATTTTCTTCTTGGACGACCTCGTGTTCTCGTCGCAGATGATCTTTGATGTAAGGCCAATGATGGTAGTTGCTGGTGTTGCATTCTAACTAGATGACCAAACCACTTGATCTTCTGTCTTTCAATAAATGTGGCACAATGTGTTGATGCCACAGTCTGTCTAATAATAGAATTTCTTATTCGGTCTCGGATTAAGTTGGCAGCTCTCCTCAGGCATCTCATTTCGCAGGTGTTGATTTTGCGAAGATGTAATTTGGATAAAGTCCAGGTTTGAGATTAAAGCATAGGGTTGGTGTGAAAATGTTGTTTATTATCTGTCGTTTTGCGGACATGGGTATATTTGGATGTTTCAGTAAGGGTGATAGTTGATATGTAAGTGCACTAGCTTTTTGACATCTGATTTCGATTTCTCTGTCCAATCTGCCATCTTTTGTGATCATACTTCCAAGATATTTGAATTCCTTAACTTGTTTCAGAGTTGTGCTATTTATCTGTATACTTAGTGGCCCCGGCAATCTGCTAACTCGCATTACTTCGGTTTTGACTGTATTTATACTCATATTGTACCTGCTGCATGTTGAACTTAGATTATTAATATGATGTTGTAGTCTGCTCTTGTCGCTGTTAAACAGGCACTGATCGTCTGCAAATAGAAGTTCATTTATTCCATGTGGGTCAGTTGTTTCATCTGGAGTAAAGAGTTCTAAATAATCTGAATCTGTTCTGCCGAGACTTGCTTCTTTGGAAATTCTGTCCATCTAGATATTAAATAGCAGAGGAGAGAGCACACATCCCTGTCTCACTCCTGTATTGACTGTGAACAAATCTGATATACCATCTTGTGTTCTTACTGCACTTCGGCTCGAGTGGTACATGGCTATGTTGTTTTCTAGCAGTTGCCCTCGTATCCCATAGTCTTCAAGGATGGTCCATAATTTGTATCTGTCTACTCTATCGAACGCCTTTTCCTGATCTACAAACAATATTCTGCTGGTCGCTATATTCGATCGTTTTTTCACATATTAGTCTAAGTGTAAATAATGCATCAGTGCAACTTTTACCTTTCCGAAAACCGAATTGTACTTTGCTTAACCGTTGTTCAACTATTGGTTTATCTCTTTGTTCCATGAGATTTGCATACATTTTCCCTATATGGCTCAGAGGTGATATACCTCTGTATGTTTCGCACTCTCTCATATTGCCTTTCTTTTTCAATATTGGTACTATTTTTGCCTGTTGCCAATCATCTGGGACTTTTCTTTCTTCCCATGCTATATTAAAAAGTCTTGTTAGCCATTTAACTCCTTTTCCCCACAGGCCTGAATAGCTTCTGTGGTTATTCCATCTGGACCTGGTGATTTGTTTTTAGGCCTTTTCTGTATAACTGCTTTGACTTCTACAGGTATGAAATTTGGTTCTTGCTGTCCCTGGCTTATAGGCACAAAAGTGAGGTTTTCTATGTTATGTGTGGGGTTGAGTAGTTCTTGAAAGTATTCTGCCCAATTTGCTAGTCTTTGTTGTGGATTAAATATCGGTATACCTCTTTTGCTGTTTATGATGGTGATTGGGTTGTAGCATGCATCTCTGTTTCTCATTGTGGTGACACGTTTATAACATTCTCTTGTGCAGTCTTTGCTAAGGGTCGCCATCTGCTCACCGTAGATTCTCCAGTATTCATCTTTAAATGCTCTAATTGTTCGTTTGGCATTACGTTGTGCTATTTTATAAGTAACATAGTCTTGTTCAGATTTAGTTGTGATGCACTTTTTGAACGCTACCTTCTTTTTGAATATGCTATCTTTAACTTCGTTGTTCCACCAGGCTGTTCTTAATCTTTTGTCCTGCCCTACTTTCTTTGTTCCACATTTATTTCCCAGTGTGTCGAGCATGGCAGCCTTGAAACATGTCCATTCCTTATCTACGCTTGAGTGGTCATCAGGGATGTTCTTATATAGGTTTTTGTTTTCTTGATTGAATTCGTCTTTATCCGTGTTTTCCTGTAGCCTCCTATAATTGATGACATGTGTTGTTACCTTTTTGTTTCTTATTTTCCTGTATGTTGAGATCATTTTTATTATGTCTGGTTTGTGATCAGTATCAACATCTGTATACATGTTTAACGTGCTTAAATCCGCTGCATCATATCCTTTTAACCAAAGTTCTTTTCCCAAAGGCAAACACTAATTACGCGACCCATTTGCTTAAATCGTAATAATACCCGGTTTTACCGTCATAAAATACTTAAATATGTAAAAGTAAAAATGCGGGTGTACTTTAATTAACTTGGTTTTTTTAATCTGAGCTTGCATGAAAGTTGTATTCAAAATCAGTGCTTTGCAAATAAGCTGGGAAAATAAAATATTGCAAAAACTTTCTGGAATGTTATGAAAGAAAAACTTGAAAAGTATTTGCTTCTTGGAATATATCAGGGTTATTTATTATGGATATACATGAGCAAATGGATTTTGCAAAACACAACGGGAAGTTCACATACAATATGATTATTGTTTGGTTAGGACTGATATTATAGGAAATATATCTTATCTTATCTTATCTTATCTATCCGTCTATTTGTTAGACCATCCACCACCCCGGGAAGGTTAACCCGGTCAACAAATACCCGCAGAAGTCGGATGTGTCGGCCTAACGGCGCAAGAACGCAGCTCTGCTGTAAACAGGCACAACGCAATCACATCCGAAAAAAAAAACTCCGGATGAACGAAGAAGAAGAAGAAGAAGAAGAAGAAGAAGAAGAAGAAGAAGAAGAAGACCATCCACCCACCTGCCTATATGTTTGTCTTATCTTTTCTTATCTTATCTTATCTTATGTTATCTATCCGTCTATTTGTTAGATCACCCACCCACCTGCCTATATGTTTGTCTTATCCTTATCTTATCTTATCTTATATTATCTATCCGTCTATTTGTTAGACCATCCACCCACCTGCCTATATGTTTGTCTTATCTTATCTTATCTTATCTTATCTTATCTATCCGTCTATTTGTTAGACCACCCACCCACCTGCCTATATATGCTTGTCTTATCTTATCTTATCTTATCTTATCTATCCGTCTATTTGTTAGACCATCCACCCACCTGCCTATATGTTTGTCTTATCTTATCTTATCTTATCTTATCTTATCTTATCTTATCTTATCTTATCTTATCTATCCGTCTATTTGTTAGACCATCCACCCACCTGCCTATATGTTTGTCTTATCTTATCTTATCTATCCGTCAATTTGTTAGACCATCCACCCACCTGCCTATATGTTTGTCTTATCTTATCTTATCTTATCTTATCTTATCTTATCTATCCGTCTATTTGTTAGACCATCCACCCACCTGCCTATATGTTTGTCTTATCTTATCTTATCTTATCTTATCTATCCGTCTATTTGTTAGACCACCCACCCACCTGCCTATATGCTTATCTTATCTTATCTTATCTTATCTTATCTATCCGTCTATTTGTTAGACCATCCACCCACCTGCCTATATGTTTGTCTTATCTTATCTTATCTTATCTTATCTTATCTATCCGTCTATTTGTTAGACCATCCACCCACCTGCCTATATGTTTGTCTTATCTTATCTTATCTTATCTTATCTATCCGTCTATGTGTTAGACCATCCACCCACCTGTCTATATGTTTGTCGTATCTTATCTTATCTATCCGTCAATTTGTTAGACCATCCACCCACCTGCCTATATGTTTGTCTTATCTTATCTTATCTTATCTTATCTTATCTATCCGTCTATTTGTTAGACCATCCACCCACCTGCCTATATGTTTGTCTATCTGCTTGTTCGCGTCTCTGCCTACCAGTCTGCTCATCACTTGTCCACACAATTTATTCTTCCAGACAGCTCTTGAGGGCGTGTTTTCCCTCCACCTAAGCCTGCACATATATTGAGACGTCTTCTGACTACATTCAACCGGTCAAGTCCATTGAGGAGTCCAGGAATCACAGCACCGGAGAAAGCTGACGAGTCTAGCTGGTAAGTGGTATTCTACGTCTTTTTATTTTAAATTTACTTACTTGCCTTCACATATATTAGCAGACAACCTCGTGGAAGCCTCAATTGCTGTTTTGTTTGTAACTTCGAGCGCTTCCATGGGCATCTTTGTCAGGCGATTATCGTCATGTCCCAATGACTGTTCATGATTCCTGGGGAAGTGTTACGTTCAGTAGTTTGTCATTGCTTTCTGAACGGCCGGCTCACATACCTACATAAGTAACCAAAACGACTTGATCCGCTGCCAAATCTTGCGCAGCTGTATTTCGTACGAGAGTATACGGGATTATGAACAGAGTCCTTAGCCCCTAAGGCAGGGAGACCGGCTTTCGTGCTGCTATTGTTAAAGGTTCTTTTGATGTTGCTTTTATTTTCACATTATATAATATTTTGTGGTTCTTTTGTAAAGAATCACGTTTTTTGTGCACTGGGGTAACTCAATAAGTAATATAGACTACTGTCAAATGTCACTGTGTACACACCCAATGACAACGACAAGGATCTACATATGTATATCAGAAAACTACATGGTATACATTTTG
The DNA here is from genome assembly GCA_963921405.1 of Cepaea hortensis. Lineage (NCBI taxonomy): Eukaryota > Metazoa > Mollusca > Gastropoda > Stylommatophora > Helicidae > Cepaea > Cepaea hortensis. The sequence continues at coordinate 22,893,445 of OY992885.1, read as the reverse complement.
TTCAGAAATGTCTAATATAACCGTTTTGCCCGGGTAGCGACAAACTAGGCCTGCTATTTACAATTTCCAACGACAGTTGGATTTTTAACGTGCATAACGTGCATACGAATCCTTCTAGCATTTTAGTATATCTGAGAAAGCAGCACGTCACATGATTACGGTGGTGAATACCATTTTCGGATTAATTAATATGTAAACACTAACACTACTGAGCGTAATCTTGCCAAGAAATCAACAGACAGCTGAAAGATTCTGCTGTTGACAGCGATGTCCTGTAAAGGATATGCGAATTAAAACCCCCCAAAAAACACTAACAGCTTGATTCTTACCCAACCAGAGGGGGATCTCGGACCGCTAAACCACCACCATCACTATATATTCAAACATTATGCTAGGAACAACGAAACAAAAACTTTGGTAAATATGTCCAAACGCAGGTCCGCATGCCGAATGGGTAAGAACGCGTGTTCTTAAACACTCGTGGTGCTGATGTCGTGGCTAGCGGTTCAATGCCTACACCGGACAGCGGACTAAAATGTTGACCTGTCGTCCTTGACTTGGGGACGTAAATTACAAGTACCTCTAAATTCGGAGTGGGTTCGTCTGATGGCGAGGGTCACTGTTAATAGGGAAAGCTATTCCACACTCAAAATTCAGTTCGTCACTACTACAGTGTGTATAGACTACGTTTGAGTTCAAAGCGAGCGACCGAAAAAAAACATGTCCAAACTATACACAGCTCACAAACACGTGAGTCAGTGAGTTCTAAGATGGCTGATAAGGCCTATTTTGGCTCGAAATGTTTTTTGACAATGTGGACAAAGAATGCTTGACATTTCTGGAGGAGGATTTTCTGCAGTGGTTTTTCTGTTCTGTCTTTTCTTCACAGCTCTTGCAGTCCTGGTTGCCTCACAAGTGACTGCACCCTTGCGTAATGATGCACGCCACGAATTTCGGTCTCTGGCTGCAGTCTCCCATGTGTCATTATGAATTCCAAAAGTATTCAGTGAGATTTTCAGTGTCTTTAAAGCGTTTCCACTGGCCGCCTTGGGAGCGTTTACCACAACGCAACTCGCCGTAAAAAATTCGTTTAGGGAGGTTGTGATCTGGCATGCGAGTCAAGTGACCAGCCCAGCGAATCTGATTCTTCATTAGTATAGTGTGGACACTGGGCAAGGACGCTCTTTCTAGGACTTCAGTGTCTGGGATCTTGTCTTGCCATTTAATCTTCAGTAACTTCCTAAGGCAGACTGTGTGGAAGTGGTTTAATTTCCTAGCGTGTCGCTGATAAACAGTCCAGGTTTCACAAGCATATAGCAGTGTGGATAATACAACTGCTTTGTAGACTTTCAGCTTTGTTTGCAGGCTTATTCCATTTCTGTCCCATACATTCTTGTACAGTCTGCCAAAGGCCGCGCTGGCCTTTGAGATTCTTGCATTCACTTCGTCATCAATTGTGGCAGCTTGTGACACAGTGCTGCCAAGATAGGTGAATTTGTCCACAACACTTAAACTATGACCATTCACTTTGATATTCGACACAGTGTGGTTATTCCCTGGAGCTGGCTGGTACATAACTACAGTCTTCTCCAAAATGATATTGAGCCCAAAGTTGGCACAGGCATGTGAGAAAGCTGAAACATTATGTTGCATGTCCGCCTCTGAGTTGGCGTATAGAGCGCAATCATCAGCAAACAGGAGCTCTCTAACGGTGTCGCTGTCAATTTTGGTTTTAGCTTTCAGCCTTCTGAGATTGAATAACTTTCCATCCATGCGGTAGTTGATGTCTATTCCAATGTCGTTGTTCTCGAAGGCATTCGTCAACATAGCTGAAAACATGAGGCTGAACAGTGTTGGTGCCAGGACACATCCTTGTTTCACTCCATTGGTGACAGGAAAGGGCTCAGAAAGTTCACAATTTTCCTGTACTCTTGCCTACATGCCATCATGACATAACTTTCGTGGACAGCCATATTTTGCCATAATATTCCACAGTCCTTCTCTGTTGACTGTATCAAAAGCCTTGGTAAGGTCAATGAAAGTGGAGAACATTTCGCAGTTCTGTTCCTGACATTTCTCTTGCAGCTGCCTTGCAGCGAAAATCATGTCAACAGTTCCACGTTCTTTTCTGAAGCCACACTGGCTCTCTGGAAGAAACCTTTGATCGAGATGGGCCGTGAGGCGATTGAGAAGAACTCTGGCGAGTTATCTTTTTCGTCACTGTATTGAGCACTAGTCACAGTTCCACTCCTGTCTCGGAAATGCACCAATACAGGCCTTTGATATCCAAAACCGTTGGTCATCGTGGCTTTTACGGGTCTCCTACTACACAGTTTATCAGTGGCTTTTGTCTTCCGTGTGGATGTCTTTCTACACAAGCATACAATCGTCCATGACTCAAACAATTGTCTGCATACTAAACTATCATTCGTCTGTAGATTTCACAAGGCTTTACACCCTCTAAACACCACATAAAAAACATATTAAACCTCGGTGTTCTAACGTGTAAGTCGATAGTGGGACAGTTATTTGTGTAATAGTTATTTCGCTCGCGCAAGCTGTCCGATTCTCACGGCCCCTACATGGGTTTTCGCTTGAGAGCTAGTTTCTGTCTTGAAGTAAGATTTTTCGTTGTCAATACTCTTCTATGAACTTTACAATGAAATCCATGTTACTTAATGATCTTCACTCGTACCTGGATGGCTAGGCCACGTGACATAATGGGTCTTGAACACAGATCTGATCCAAGACTGGTGATCGCGAAAGGTGGTGAACCATGACCGCTCATGCTTCTTGGCATAACACATGATGATGATGATCACAAGTACTGAAGGGTTGCGCGTGTCCTGTTATTCTGTATGGCTGCGAATGTCGGACAATAAGTGATGAAATGGTGAACAAACCGGACCACAGTGGAGAGGTGTTTGCTTTATAAGAATGTTGACAAAATCGTGGACCGAGAACCCATGACTACTGGCGGGTGGACAATCGTCTAGTCACAACTCTGCCCCTGCCCGTCCCACTTCCAAGTTAAGTAAGTTAGTTACATGTTATTTGCATGATATTTTAATCAACCCCAGCTTTTTGCATACCCATTACAGGACATCGCCGTAAACACCAGCATTTCTCCCTTGTGATCTCTTGGCAAGTTTACGTTTAGTAATTTGCCATTGCTATCTGAACGACATGCACCGATACCAACGTAAAACCAACGCAACGCGCTCTGCTACCAAATCGCGCGCAGCTGTATTTTGAACGCTTGTAAACGGGATTACGAACCGCGTCCGTAACACCTTCGCTACGGAGGCGGGTCAGCTTTTATTAGCTGTTGTAATTTACTGGGCAATGTCGTAGTTCAGTTGTTTATTTCTTTATGTACGGCCAACTTCTCATAACATTTAAATCATCGCAAAGCGACTGCTTTCAAGTTGTCTGTGGCGGATTTTGAATCCTCGATTCAGTATGGCGGGGAATTGTGAAACTGAGGTTCACTTTCCCCTAAGCCAAAGTGCCGACTCCATTAAGTAATTTTTAAAAAATATATATATTATTATGTTAAAGCTGGCAGAAGCAATTGCCATTAATTTACAAAATCCAATTTTGTGCAACCAGAAAGACATGATAATCAGTTTAAAATTACCGCGGTAGACAATTCAAATTACTGTGTGAATACATATGTTGTATATTACAGCTTGAAGGATTTATCGAATTACTTTAGTTTATGTTGTGTGATTTTTGCAGTATGTACCTGACGACATACAGCATAATATGCCAGACAATAAATCGTGCAATCTATTGTTTGTATCTTCTTTATTCAAATATTATTATGTTTCTGGTATGCATCACAGTATATTATTCTCGCAATATTCCTATAATTTATATACATGTTTCATCATCATCTTCATCATCTTCCACTTCTGCGATCAACCTTCGTGGGGAGGAAAAATTTGCGTTCCAGCGCGCAGTGAACGGCACTGGATAGTGTCATTCCGTGTGGTTGTTCAATGTCTTTGATGTTGTCAATCCATTTTCTTCTTGGACGACCTCGTGTTCTCGTCGCAGATGATCTTTGATGTAAGGCCAATGATGGTAGTTGCTGGTGTTGCATTCTAACTAGATGACCAAACCACTTGATCTTCTGTCTTTCAATAAATGTGGCACAATGTGTTGATGCCACAGTCTGTCTAATAATAGAATTTCTTATTCGGTCTCGGATTAAGTTGGCAGCTCTCCTCAGGCATCTCATTTCGCAGGTGTTGATTTTGCGAAGATGTAATTTGGATAAAGTCCAGGTTTGAGATTGGTGGCATAGGGTTGGTGTGAAAATGTTGTTTATTATCTGTCGTTTTGCGGACATGGGTATATTTGGATGTTTCAGTAAGGGTGATAGTTGATATGTAAGTGCACTAGCTTTTTGACATCTGATTTCGATTTCTCTGTCCAATCTGCCATCTTTTGTGATCATACTTCCAAGATATTTGAATTCCTTAACTTGTTTCAGAGTTGTGCTATTTATCTGTATACTTAGTGGGCCCGGCAATCTGCTAACTCGCATTACTTCGGTTTTGACTGTATTTATACTCATATTGTACCTGCTGCATGTTGAACTTAGATTATTAATATGATGTTGTAGTCTGCTCTTGTCGCTGTTAAACAGGCACTGATCGTCTGCAAATAGAAGTTCATTTATTCCATGTGGGTCAGTTGTTTCATCTGGAGTAAAGAGTTCTAAATAATCTGAATCTGTTCTGCCGAGACTTGCTTCTTTGGAAATTCTGTCCATCTAGATATTAAATAGCAGAGGAGAGAGCACACATCCCTGTCTCACTCCTGTATTGACTGTGAACAAATCTGATATACCATCTTGTGTTCTTACTGCACTTCGGCTCGAGTGGTACATGGCTATGTTGTTTTCTAGCAGTTGCCCTCGTATCCCATAGTCTTCAAGGATGGTCCATAATTTGTATCTGTCTACTCTATCGAACGCCTTTTCCTGATCTACAAACAATATTCTGCTGGTCGCTATATTCGATCGTTTTTTCACATATTAGTCTAAGTGTAAATAATGCATCAGTGCAACTTTTACCTTTCCGAAAACCGAATTGTACTTTGCTTAACCGTTGTTCAACTATTGGTTTATCTCTTTGTTCCAAGAGATTTGCATACATTTTCCCTATATGGCTCAGGAGTGATATACCTCTGTATGTTTCGCACTCTCTCATATTGCCTTTCTTTTTCAATATTGGTACTATTTTTGCCTGTTGCCAATCATCTGGGACTTTTCTTTCTTCCCATGCTATATTAAAAAGTCTTGTTAGCCATTTAACTCCTTTTCCCCACAGGCCTGAATAGCTTCTGTGGTTATTCCATCTGGACCTGGTGATTTGTTTTTAGGCCTTTTCTGTATAACTGCTTTGACTTCTGCAGGTATGAAATTTGGTTCTTGCTGTCCCTGGCTTATAGGCACAAAAGTGAGGTTTTCTATGTTATGTGTGGGGTTGAGTAGTTCTTGAAAGTATTCTGCCCAATTTGCTAGTCTTTGTTGTGGATTAAATATCGGTATACCTCTTTTGCTGTTTATGATGGTGATTGGGTTGTAGCATGCATCTCTGTTTCTCATTGTGGTGACACGTTTATAACATTCTCTTGTGCAGTCTTTGCTAAGGGTCGCCATCTGCTCACCGTAGATTCTCCAGTATTCATCTTTAAATGCTCTAATTGTTCGTTTGGCATTACGTTGTGCTATTTTATAAGTAACATAGACTTGTTCAGATTTAGTTGTGATGCACTTTTTGAACGCTACCTTCTTTTTGAATATGCTATCTTTAACTTCGTTGTTCCACCAGGCTGTTCTTAATCTTTTGTCCTGCCCTACTTTCTTTGTTCCACATTTATTTCCCAGTGTGTCGAGCATGGCAGCCTTGAAACATGTCCATTCCTTATCTACGCTTGAGTGGTCATCAGGGATGTTCTTATATAGGTTTTTGTTTTCTTGATTGAATTCGTCTTTATCCGTGTTTTCCTGTAGCCTCCTATAATTGATGACATGTGTTGTTACCTTTTTGTTTCTTATTTTCCTGTATGTTGAGATCATTTTTATTATGTCTGGTTTGTGATCAGTATCAACATCTGTATACATGTTTAACGTGCTTAAATCCGCTGCATCATATCCTTTTAACCAAAGTTCTTTTCCCAAAGGCAAACACTAATTACGCGACCCATTTGCTTAAATCGTAATAATACCCGGTTTTACCGTCATAAAATACTTAAATATGTAAAAGTAAAAATGCGGGTGTACTTTAATTAACTTGGTTTTTTTAATCTGAGCTTGCATGAAAGTTGTATTCAAAATCAGTGCTTTGCAAATAAGCTGGGAAAATAAAATATTGCAAAAACTTTCTGGAATGTTATGAAAGAAAAACTTGAAAAGTATTTGCTTCTTGGAATATATCAGGGTTATTTATTATGGATATACATGAGCAAATTGATTTTGGAAAACAAAACGAAGTTCACATACAATATGATTATTATTTGGTTAGGACTGATATTATAGGAAATATATCTTATCTTATCTTATCTTATCGTATCTTATCTTATCTTATCTTATCGTATCTTATCTTATCTTATCTTTTCTTATCTATCCGTCTATGTGTTAGACCATCCACCCACCTGTCTATATGTTTGTCTTATCTTATCTTATCTTATCTTATCTATCCGTCTATGTGTTAGACCATCCACCCACCTGTCTATATGTTTGTCTTATCTTATCTTATCTATCCGTCTATTTGTTAGACCATCCACCCACCTGCCTATATGTTTGTCTTATCTTATCTTATCGTATCTTATCTAATCTATCCGTCTATGTGTTAGACCATCCAGCCACATGTCTATATGTTTGTCTTGTCTTATCTTATCTTATCTTATCTATCCGTCTATGTGTTAGACCATCCACCCACCTGTCTATATGTTTGTCTTATCTTATCTTATCTTATCTTATCTTATCTATCCGTCTATTTGTTAGACCATCCACCCACCTGCCTATATGTTTGTCTATCTGCTTGTTCGCGTCTCTGCCTACCAGTCTGCTCATCACTTTTCCACACAATTTATTCTTCCAGACAGCTCTTGAGGGCGTGTTTTCCCCCAACCTTAGCCTGCACATATATTGAGACGTCTTCTGACTACATTCAACCGGTCAAAGTCCATTGAGGAGTCCAGGAATCACAGCACCGGAGAAAGCTGACGAGTCTAGCTGGTAAGTGGTATTCTACGTCTTTTTATTTTTAAATTTACTTTCATGCCTTCACATATATTAGCAGACAACCTCAGCAAGGAGGGAGTCTATGAGAAACTCGGTGACTAACCCCTTTCAAAACTGAATCTGTCAAGAAATAATCTCCTCTGCGTAAGTTATGCTCTATCTTCTGTTCCTCTCCTCACTCTGTCACCGCTCTTCAAACCCCGAGAGTCCCAGTCCTCGTTCCCTAATCGCCAAGCAGGCTGTTACGTCCCCTCTCTCTCTCTCTCTCTCTCTCTCTCTCTCTCTCTCTCTCTCTCTATTTCTCTCTCTCTCTTTCTCTCTCTCACTCTCTCTCTCTCTCTAAGGCAGTCTCGAGCTGGCTCTCTCTTTCTTCTTCTTCTTCTTCTTCTTCTTCTTCTTCTTCTTCTTCTTCGTCTTCCTCTTCTTCTTCTTCTTCTTCTTCTTCTTCTTCTTCTTCTTCTTCTTCTTCTTCAAAGCAGTCTCAGAGAGTTTGCTATCTTCCCTCTCCAAAGCAGTCTCTTCTCCGGAGAAGTCTTTGAAAGTCTCCCGTTTCCTCTCTCCAAAGCCCTTCTGTTAATTTCACCCATAACTACTTTTAAATAGCCTTCGATTTGTGAATCATGCTTTCACCATTACTCTTGCTAAACGTGTTACATGCACACGCCTGAGTTACCATCAAGTCTACCTTAGACATTTCAAGGCCAGAACAACACGACAAAGCAACCTTTCTCACCCAACTCCGTGCAATGAAAAGCCCATTAGTTTATATGTTCTGTACTAGTTGTACTACAAATATACTGACCACAGCGCACTCAGCGCACTATCATTTTAAATGCGTCCGTAAACGCGCCCCTACCACTTTTGTCCTTTTCTTAACCTAACTTGCTGGGCAGGGCTACGTTGACCTGAGTACTCCACACTTCCGTACCAAGCCTAATCTGTTACAGATCGCCACCTTTCCCGTCCTGAGACTTTACGTAGTAATGTCTTAAACAGAAAACCCGCAATCGCACACCCACTATAAAAGTCAACCATTTCTCCACCATGAATCGCCACCTGTGATTCGTACACTTTAACTCTTCACTTCCCCACAGAAGCTCTGAGCTAAGAAATCTCCGTGGTGAAGTGGTGAAGCCGTCTGCCTCGCGCTCTGAAATATGTGTTTTCGATTCCTGGCTACGTCTTTCAGTTCACGAGTGCATTTTTGTTTCCAGAGACTGGGGGTCGCCGCTGGAGCTATGTAGTTCGTGACTTGTGCGACGCTTTCGGCAAGCCGCCTTGCGGAAAGAAACCGAGCCGTATAGGATAAAATCAGGTGCAATTAAGTCGATCGAATGTTTAGACATTTTCCCCCTCGTAATATGCTATTCTCCACTCAGCTTCTTAGTTAAAATGGTTAGTTGCATATCCTTTACAAGACGTCGCAGTCAACACTAATATTTTCGTTTTGCTGTAGTGATCCCTTGGCAAGTTTACGTTCAGTAGTTTGTCATTGCTTCGTGAACGACCGGCTCCCATACCATTTCATAAAAACAAAACCAAGGCAAGGCGGTGTGCTGCCAAACCACCCACAGTTGTGTTTCGAAAGCGGGTATACGGGATAACGAACTGCGTCCGTGACTAACTTTAAAAACAAAACATAACTTGTTTAACAATATTTTATTTATATTTAACTCAATGAATGTTATGTGATGTTATCTTCATAGACACACTTGCGATGCCAAAAGAAAGGAAGCTTCCCTTGATGCCCCAAACACCCACATCATTGCAGGCTGCCGCTCCCTAGGATAATATAACAAATGTTGTGAGGAATAGTTCAGCCGACACGCAGGCCAACAGAGGCAGTGCTCCTAATGTGGGTAGTGAAGAGTCTCTAGCTGGTGCATTGAACATTACAGTTCGTAATGCTGGACAGAGTGTGGAAGAGTTTCCAGCTGGTGCATTGAACATTACAGTTCGTGATGCTGGACAGAGTGTGGAAGAGTATCCAGCTGGTGCACCGATCATTACAGTTCGTGATGCTGGACAGAGTGTGGAAGAGTATCCAGCTGGTGCACCGATCATTACAGTTCGTGATGCTGGACAGAGTGTGGAAGAGTATCCAGCTGGTGCACCGATCATTACAGTTCGTGATGCTGGACAGAGTGTGGAAGAGTATCCAGCTGGTGCACCGATCATTACAGTTCGTGATGCTGGACAGAGCGTGGAAGAGTATCCAGCACGCATAAAGGTCAAAAGAGTTCGTGCTGCTGAACAGAGTGGTAAAGAGTATACAGCACGAAAAAAGGCCAGAAGAGGCTGTGCCGCTGGACCAAGAGTTAAACATATTGATTACGTTGACTATCCAGGAAGCGTACTGGCCAATGAAGGCCGTAATGATGACGAACGTGATGCAGCTCATAGTATTCTAAGCCTTGCAATCCCAGTGGTCAGTGGAGTTAGCGATGCTGGACATGGTGTTCAAGAGTATCCAGATAGGACACGGGACGTTGAAGTTAGTGATGCTGGAAATGGTGTTCAAGAGTATCCAGATAGGACACGGGACGTTGAAGTTAGCGATGCTGGACATGGTGTTCAAGAGTATCCAGATAGGACACGGGACGTTGAAGTTAGCGATGCTGGACATGGTGTTCAAGAGTATCCAGATAGGACACGGAACGTTGAAGTTAGCGATGCTGGACATGGTGTTGAAGAGTATCCAGATAGGACACGGAACGTTGAAGTTAGCGATGCTGGACATGGTGTTCAAGAGTATCCAGATAGGACACGGAACGTTGAAGTTAGCGATGCTGGACATGGTGTTCAAGAGTATCCAGACAGGACACGGAACGTTGAAGTTAGTGATGCTGGACATGGTGTTCAAGAGTATCCAGACAGGACACGGAACGTTGAAGTTAGCGATGCTGGACATGGTGTTCAAGAGTATCCAGACAGGACACGGGACGTTGAAGTTAGCGATGCTGGACATGGTGTTCAAGAGTATCCAGACAGGACACGGGACGTTGAAGTTAGCGATGCTGGACATGGTGTTCAAGAGTATCCAGACAGGACACGGGACGTTGAAGTTAGCGATGCTGGACATGGTGTTGAAGAGTATCCAGATAGGACACGGAACGTTGAAGTTAGCGATGCTGGACATGGTGTTCAAGAGTATCCAGACAGGACACGGGACGTTGAAGTTAGCGATGCTGGACTGAATCGTGAAGTCTATAAGTTGATTACACCTCACGGTAAAACGATTTCTATTCTTCCTTGTCCTCTACTTACACCGGACATTTCCGATCATGATGCTGGACATGGTGTTCAAGAGTATCCAGACAGGACACGGGACGTTGAAGTTAGCGATGCTGGACATGGTGTTCAAGAGTATCCAGACAGGACACGGGACGTTGAAGTTAGCGATGCTGGACATGGTGTTCAAGAGTATCCAGACAGGACACGGGACGTTGAAGTTAGCGATGCTGGACATGGTGTTCAAGAGTATCCAGACAGGACACGGGACGTTGAAGTTAGCGATGCTGGACATGGTGTTCAAGAGTATCCAGACAGGACACGGGACGTTGTAGTTAGCGATGCTGGACATGGTGTTCAAGAGTATCCAGACAGGACACGGGACGTTGAAGTTAGCGATCCTGGACATGGTGTTCAAGAGTATCCAGACAGGACACGGGACGTTGAAGTTAGCGATGCTGGACATGGTGTTCAAGAGTATCCAGACAGGACACGGGACGTTGAAGTTAGCGATGCTGGACATGGTGTTGAAGAGTATCCAGATAGGACACGGAACGTTGAAGTTAGCGATGCTGGACATGGTGTTCAAGAGTATCCAGACAGGACACGGGACGTTGAAGTTAGCGATGCTGGACTGAATCGTGAAGTCTATAAGTTGATTACACCTCACGGTAAAACGATTTCTATTCTTCCTTGTCCTCTACTTACACCGGACATTTCCGATCATGATGCTGGACATGGTGTTCAAGAGTATCCAGATAGGACACGGAACGTTGAAGTTAGTGATGCTGGACATGGTGTTCAAGAGTATCCAGACAGGACACGGGACGTTGAAGTTAGTGATGCTGGACATGGTGTTCAAGAGTATCCAGATAGGGCACGGAACGTTGGAGTTAGCGATGCTGGACATGGTGTTCAAGAGTATCCAGATAGGGCACGGAACGTTGGAGTTAGCGATGCTGGACATGGTGTTCAAGAGTATCCAGATAGGGCACGGAACGTTGAAGTTAGTGATGCTGGACATGGTGTTCAAGAGTATCCAGACAGGACACGGGACGTTGAAGTTAGTGATGCTGGACATGGTGTTCAAGAGTATCCAGATAGGGCACGGAACGTTGGAGTTAGCGATGCTGGACATGGTGTTCAAGAGTATCCAGATAGGGCACGGAACGTTGGAGTTAGCGATGCTGGACATGGTGTTCAAGAGTATCCAGATAGGGCACGGAACGTTGAAGTTAGTGATGCTGGACATGGTGTTCAAGAGTATCCAGATAGGGCACGGAACGTTGAAGTTAGTGATGCTGGACATGGTGTTCAAGAGTATCCAGATAGGGCACGGAACGTTGGAGTTAGCGATGCTGGACATGGTGTTCAAGAGTATCCAGATAGGGCACGGAACGTTGAAGTTAGTGATGCTGGACATGGTGTTCAAGAGTATCCAGATAGGGCACGGAACGTTGAAGTTAGTGATGCTGGACATGGTGTTCAAGAGTATCCAGATAGGGCACGGAACGTTGGAGTTAGCGATGCTGGAAATGTTGTTCAAGAGTATCCAGATAGGGCACGGAACGTTGAAGTTAGTGATGCTGGACATGGTGTTCAAGAGTATCCAGATAGGGCACGGAACGTTGGAGTTAGCGATGCTGGACATGGTGTTCAAGAGTATCCAGATAGGGCACGGAACGTTGGAGTTAGCGATGCTGGACATGGTGTTCAAGAGTATCCAGATAGGGCACGGAACGTTGAAGTTAGTGATGCTGGACATGGTGTTCAAGAGTATCCAGATAGGGCACGGAACGTTGGAGTTAGCGATGCTGGACATGGTGTTCAAGAGTATCCAGATAGGGCACGGAACGTTGGAGTTAGCGATGCTGGACATGGTGTTCAAGAGTATCCAGATAGGGCACGGAACGTTGAAGTTAGTGATGCTGGACATGGTGTTCAAGAGTATCCAGATAGGGCACGGAACGTTGGAGTTAGCGATGCTGGACATGGTGTTCAAGAGTATCCAGATAGGGCACGGAACGTTGGAGTTAGCGATGCTGGACATGGTGTTCAAGAGTATCCAGATAGGGCACGGAACGTTGAAGTTAGCGATGCTGGACATGGTGTTCAAGAGTATCCAGATAGGGCACGGAACGTTGAAGTTAGTGATGCTGGACATGGTGTTCAAGAGTATCCAGTTAGGGCACGGAACGTTGAAGTTAGCGATGCTGGACATGGTGTTCAAGAGTATCCAGATAGGGCACGGAACGTTGGAGTTAGCGATGCTGGACATGGTGTTCAAGAGTATCCAGATAGGGCACGGAACGTTGAAGTTAGTGATGCTGGACATGGTGTTCAAGAGTATCCAGATAGGGCACGGAACGTTGAAGTTAGTGATGCTGGACATGGTGTTCAAGAGTATCCAGATAGGGCACGGAACGTTGAAGTTAGTGATGCTGGACATGGTGTTCAAGAGTATCCAGATAGGGCACGGAACGTTGGAGTTAGCGATGCTGGACATGGTGTTCAAGAGTATCCAGATAGGGCACGGAACGTTGAAGTTAGTGATGCTGGACATGGTGTTCAAGAGTATCCAGCTAGTGCCCCTGATCTAGGTAGCGCTGGAGGAGCATTGCAATTTTGAGGCCCATCGTGATTGGCTGCGCTTTCCGTTACAATATAGTTTAAATCCCAGAGCGGCAGCAGCAAGTCCGATATTTAAATGTGCACACGGCGGATCCCCTGGCCATGGTAAACCAACCTCTGACTGAAGGAACAAGACAAGGTGAACTACATCTGATAGGTGAACCAACACTGTTAAATGGCATTTTAACTAGAACAATAAAGACGCATAATTCTGTTGAGTACCAGGATAAGCTTCATGCTTGGACAGTTATTGCATTACATTGTTTTCATCATTTTGTACATTTACAGATCTCATGAAAATTTTTATAAAAATTCATTTTACAATGCAAATTCTGTTTGGTGAATTGAGTGCCATTGTACCAATTGTTACAAGTCATCGACCTCGAGGTGTTGGTTTTCAAGGTACACTTTTAGATAAGGTAATAACCAGTATACACACAGGACATAGTTGCCTATGCTTTACTAGATAAAATACTTACATATTAAATCAATATCACCATACAGACACAAACATATGTACATGAAAAGACATTTACAACAGCCTTTGAAGATGAAATCAATGTGATAATTTCATTGCAAGTGTATTTGAAGATACTCTAACATTTTAATAATATATGAAAATTGTAATTAAAGCAACAGGACTTTTAATATTACATACAATTTTAATCGTTTAGTGGCATGTGATGTAATGTATCTGTAATTAAATATGCAGGCTTTTTCAAAGCATCACTTGCAAACATGTCATGTTGAAAAGAATGTTTTGTCTTTTATTGGATATATTGTAACAACCTCCTAAAGACACACTTCTGTGTGACCATGTGACAGTGGAATCGACCCAGTCTCATAGAATAAGCAGCTGAGAATGTTCTGAGTGGTAAGGTGGCTGGCATACTACTGACCCCACCCCTGTCAACTGTTGTTTGGTCAACAAAATAGGGGCCTTGCTGTGTATACCGAAAACGTTACTATGCTATGTAAATAGAGTCCTTTTTAATCACATTAACATGTTGTCAGAGTCTTATGATAATGTACTGTTATTTTATTTCTTAAGATTTCGTTTATAACGTTTTTATAAATCTGTGCCGCTATGTAGCTAAAAGTTAATATTCTTGTAATAGGTAAACACTTTAATCATAATTTTTACCGCTTCATTATTTTATCCACTGACTTCTTCTGTTTTTTGTTTTTTCCTATGGCCAAATCTGTTGCTGAAAGCAAGTTGTAACATGTGTGAAATGTGCATACTACTGTTGTTTCTTAATAAAATAAGAGTCAACGTGGCCATTCATTCATTCATTCATTCATTCATTCATTCAGTAGCATGTCCTTTGCAGAACTTCGTTCCCTAACAACCTTCCGGAAAACCTCTCGATCATAAGCAAGATGTCCCGCGTCCGATACACCCATCTCTTTGGCCTTCCTCGTGACAAGGCAAAACATGAGAGATACTGGAAGGGAAAAACATCACTACTTAATATTTTATAGCAAACAAACTGTTGATGGCTCAGTTAAGTCAAGAATCACGTTACAGCACACGGGACATTCCCTTGCGTGTTCCCTCCTCATCTTCAACAGCCAGCGAAGGTCACAAAAAGGCAGACCTTGAATTTGTTAAATTTCCATATACAGCCTTTCATTGTTTTAATCAGTTAAGACGGGTTTTGTTTATTGTGAAACAAGTTTAATAAAAGTATTTGTGGTTTAATAAGCTGTAGTTTGTGTATTATGTGTGTATAAGCTAGCGGTAATATGTAGCGTCTGGTGATTTTTCTGTTTCAAGAACGTAATCAGTGTTATTACGTTGTGTTTTTGTGTCTTATTAACTTCATTGCTTATATGATACATCACAAACACAGGTCATAGATAAACCATTGACCTTGAACTCCAATGGTTCCATAATCACATCTACAAAGAGTAAATTAATGAAAAGGTAATTAGAACTGATAAGTTTGACAAGAACGCATTCACATGTGACAACATGAATGTTTTGGCTACAGTCTTCTTCAGTACAAACAATAAACCAACAATGCTACTAGTATCATCTGCAGAATGAGATCAGAGTATTAATAGATAGTTTCAAAGTGCTTTCATTACGCTCCTTAAATCCAATCAACCCATCAATCAATCAATCCATCACAGATCATATACACAAGCACCCACCTAGATAAACATCAGTAAACAGATTCTGCTGGTAGCATTGATTTTCAGTAGAGCTATGTATTACCATTATCTCTGACAAGGTACAGCGTACCAATCATCTACTAAACGCATTCTATATAAAGACATTCACTGTACAAGAAGACTTCAGGAACAACAATTAAACAGGTTGTAAAAATGTGCATACATACATGAAGATGACATGCTCATGTTAGATTAAACCAGTTCATAAGTTTATCTAAGCTCATAAGAGCAATATCCACTACAACAGAATATGGCACTGCAAAACTGAGACAAAAAGGGTATGGTAAGATGTCAATTGAAACGAGAAAAAGAGTGTTGAGGGGATACATAGAGCCTGTTCTTTTGTTTGGATGTGAAACTTGGACAATGGGCAGTCAAGCTGAAGGACATCTGATGACTGCGGAAATGTAGTTTCTGAGGAAAATGCAAAGAATACCATGGACAGACAGAAAAACCAATGACCAAGTACTACAGGAGACAAATGAACATCGTAAACTGATTGGAGAAATTAGACGTAGACAGTCAAAATTTTTTGGACATGTTATGAGAAGAAATTGATTGGAGAACTTGGTGACAACTGGCAAGATCGAAGGAAACAGACCAAGAGGCAGACCGAGAGGAAAATACCTGGATGGCTTGGCCACATAGCATGGACGAGACATGAACACTGAGCTGATCCACGACACTGGTGATCGAGTGAAATGGCGAGTCATGACCGCCCACGCTTTTCGGCATGGCACATGATTGATTGATTGAAGATCACTAGTGGAATCCATGTTACTACACACTGTGAGTTATAGTACAGGGTGTATTTTTAATGACTTTGCAGTGTTTGAAAATATTGCCGGTCCAAGTTTTATATTTACCTATTATGTTGCATGAACTTTACAGAGGGTAAATACAAAACACTGCACAGTCATTAAAAATACACCCTATATACGACATTGCATTTGTTGTTTCTTTATGGAATCCTCTACTTCTGCCTGTCACTTTCCAACGGAGCACAGGCCCTCAATCAACTCATGGCACGCCCTTTGCAGGCTTGTTCATGATTGGTTGGATTTTGCAGCTGAAGTTTTCAATTGGATGAAATAGCCAGTCAGATACCAACCCTCCTTAGTGGCCTCTTATGACATGCATGGTAGATTACAGTATCACTATTCTTTACTGCCCTTATGGGCCCCGATGACACACAGACTATGCAGGGTCTTAACAAAACTTGTTTGTCTTAGTTTCATGTTATCAAAGTTGCCCAACCAAATAACAATTGTACTTGAATAATGCTGGCACCGTCAAACATTTCTCTCATTCATGAATACTACAATCATCATCACGTGGCAAGTGCTTTGCAGAGCGTCACTCTCATCACGACTCACCAGGAAGATTCTCAACTTTTCACCAACTCTCCTCCCTCATACACTCTCACACTCTGGTTGCCTTCAAAGTCTTGTGCCCACCCACGATCATGCAGGCCAACTCCTCTGCCTCCCCCTCTCTCAGGAACCACTGCCTCCTACTCCATTCTCTCCAAACCCAACATCTAATATGGTCAAAGTATTTCATCCTCCATGACGTGCAAATATTAAAATGTCATATGTATAACAGGAGGGCCACGTTTGCATAGTCGCTAGACACTTTCCTGCCAGCCTGGTGGTTATGGGTTCGAATCCACTTTGAGGCTCCCAAGTCTACCTCGCCTAAGATGGCTACCAGGAAATGTGTTGGGAAGTAAAGGGGGCCGGTGTGACGCTGATCACGTCAACCGCTGAGTGCCGACTGATCTATACAGCTATGGGGCTTGCACCATATGTCCAATGCAAAATGGTGCTCTACTTGACTTCTGCAGCACATTCCACACAATCCTCATTTACATGAATTGAGTTGACCACACATTGAGATAAAAAAAAACAACAACAAAGCGACCAACTTACCAAATGTAAAGATTATTCAGTGCTATGCCATTGAAGCGTGAAATTTTAGGTCTCCACATATTGTAGACCATGACATAATGATGTAAAGTAGCCAATTCCCTTCCTCACTGTCATTCCTTCCCAAACGTTTTCAAGAAATTCTGAAAGCTATTTGGTGTCCATGTTATGAGTTTGGCTTGACCCAAGTACTTGTAAAAATACTTGTGAAAAAAAAAAAAAATTGTTAAAAAAAAGAAAAGAAAGAATCCTGTCACTGCTGGGGGTTGAACCAAGACCAGTGTCTTGCTAAGCAGCAACACTGACCACTAGACCACTGCTGCTCATAAAAATGGTTTAATAGATGAATACAAGCCACAGTTTGACCAAATACATGTGAAATATACAAGTTAACATCAAAACAATCACTGACTAAATATGGCATCCTGTATCAAATATTCACATATATAACAAATATGAAAACTACAATTCTGTAAGTATGTACATATTTAAACAAGGCTCTTTTATTCTGATTACATAGCATAGTCTGTGTATACACATCAATGAGAGGGACACAGTAGTTCAGTGGCTAGTATGCTTGCTTGCTGCACAGTGGTTGTGTGTTCAAATCCTCATTAATCTGGGCTCCCAGATTAACCCAGCCTAAAATGGCTGCCAGAAATATTTCTGGGAAGTAAAGAAGCCAACATGATATTTACATCACGCAGTCAGTGTCGATTTGTCTACACAAATATGGAGCCATCAACATATATCCGGTGTGCTGATGCCGAGGTAAGGGGTTCAATCCCTAAACCGGACAGTTGGACTAAAATGTGACCTCTCGTCCTTGACTTGGGAACATAAATTACAAGTACCTCTGCAGTCGGAGTGGGTTCATCTGATGCGAGGGACACTGTTAATAGGGAAAACTAATCCACACGCAAAATCCAGTCCAGCATTATTATAAGTAGTGTGTGTGGACCAGGCAACAACAGAAAGAAATATGCCCCTTCTTTCTGTTGTTGCGTGATCCACACACACTACTTATAGTAGTGCTGGACTGAATTTTGCGTGTGGATTATATATATATAACTCTTCAATTCTATCCTCAATTTATAATGAATTTTACAGAATGTTGACCGGTCTTGCACATATGCGGGTTTTCATATATTAGAAGCTGAAAACCTTAGAAAAGGTAGGGAATTAATGCACCCATGTATCCAGAGCAGCCAAACTTACAAGCTACCCTAAGTGTTTAGTTACTTGGATTGAAAATTGGAGATAGACATCTGATAATTCTCATAACAATTGAAACGATCCTTCCTGGACATGGTCTAGTAATGTGTTCAGAACCTCTATCACTCATTGTGTTATACTTATTGGATTTTACCATTGTACCCCTAGCATGTGGAACTTGACAATTTCAATAAATCGTCTCACCATGATTCATGACAACTTTGATTGATACCACGGGAGGTCTCCTTGAGTTGACTCCACATCTCCATTTTCTCTTCATCGTCAAGTATCAGAGGTTCCAATGTTTCCTGGTAATTTAGTTAGTTTTTTTCCCGTTTCTAATTCTAACCCGTGATCTCTGGAGATTACGAATGGCGACGAATCCATTTGAGCTCCATCCATTAGTGTGCTGCAGGTTGATTCAAACTATCAGTTGTCGCACCAACACTATGCTGTAATTCTGCGCGTATTTTAAATCTTGATATTTCCGTTACATTATGAATTTGTTCATAAATGGTTATTCCTCACCAGGCTCTTTCTCGTTTAAAAAAAAAAAAAAAATTTAATTTTGGAGAGGGTACCTTATGACCTTGAAGTACTGAAAGACTTAATATTGCCTCGGCTCTGGGTCAGTCCACTCTATTCAAATGAGTCTTTTAACTTTCTTACAATAATGTTAACATCACGTCCAACGTAAGCTATTCGTGTGATTCTTGTATTATGTAGCATGTGTGATAATCGCATATATAATGAGATTATGGTATATTGACGGGTTGGTTGGTTCGTTGGTTGGATGGGAAGCAAGCAGCCAGGTAATAAATAATGGGAAAAAAAAGACCAAAAAGAAAAGTGAGAACAATAAGAAAAAAAGAGAACAAAAAGAAATACGAGAAAAACAAGAACAAAAGATCCCCCCTCCCCCCCCCCCCCCACCAAAAAAAAAAGATAACAGAAAGAAGGAAAAGGAGAATAGAAACAGGAAAAAATAGAAACAGAAAACAAGACAGAAGTAGGAAGTAAGGAAGAAAGGAAGGAAGGAAGGAATGAAGGCAGGCAGGCAGGAAGGAAGGAATGACAATCAGAAGTCACACTACTTGCTGCAGCATATGAACTGAATTCTGCTGCCGATGTCTGTGTGTTCATACAATCAACATTTGTTTAACGGGCACATACGGTGTGTTGTGTGTGGCTGTTATCTCAATGGACAGTGCTCCATATGTCATGAACAGTCACAGTCATACACACACACCCACACACACACACACACACACACGCACGCACGCAGGCACGCACGCACGTACACACACACAAGCACACACACACACATACACACACACGCACGCACGCACGCACGTACACACACACACACGCACACACACGCACACGCACGCACGCACGCACACACGCACACATACACGCACACACACACTGGTAAATTGGGAGTCTCAAATCAGCAAGATTGGTTTGGAGTAACAGATTGACAGTCTGGTAAATTGTTGGTCATGTGTTTAATCAGATTGGTATACTGAAGATACATAACTCACAGACAGACAGACAGACAGACAGACAGACAGACAGACAGACAGACAGACAGACAGACAGACAGACAGACAGACAGACAGACAGACAGACAGACAGACGGACGGACGGACGGACGGACGGACGGACGGACGGACGGACGGACGGACGGACGGACGGACGGACGGGCGGACGGGCGGGCGGGCGGGCGGGCGGGCGGGCGGGCGGGCGGGCGGCCGGCCGGGCGGCACGGGCGGCACGGGCGGCACGGGCGGCACGGGCGGCACGGGCGGCACGGGCGGCACGGGCGGCACGGACGGCACGGACGGCACGGACGGCACGGACAGACAGATCTTCGCAAAGACAACTTATCACAGAAATAAGAAAGAGGCAGTCTTTATTTTATTTTATGTTATTTTATTTTATTGAATTTTAATTTGGTGACATTATGAGTCATAAACTGAAATATGTGACACCTGAAAAGCTTTGGGAAAAGAGAGAGCTGAAGACCGGGCTCTCAAAAATGTTGAGAAGTCTCTGAGGGGCCTCTTTCGTGATTGTCAGACTTTGCAAAATGGCAGTCATCCCTTTGCGGAGCAGTTATACAAAAGAATGTATGATCTGCATGCCAAAGTATCCCGTCTAAGGAATCACTAGCACAATCATTTGCTGCATCCAGTGATGGCTCGACCCGGTGATGTCCGCGAACTTGGGGGTTGACGTCTAGACAAAGAAAGGTAAATCTTTTAATGCAGGAAACTATACCTACATCATACGGTTCTCCAATCTGTTGGTGCTATCTCCCCACTCTTATCACTGTCTGCTTCTTTCTTATCGACAGTCGTCCATTCGGTTTGATCTATCCACTCTTAAGGCTGCCTGCTTCTTTCTTTCCGACATTCGCCTTTTCCCTTCGGTATGATCTCCCCACTCTTATGATTCCCTGCTTCCTTTTTTTTTTATTGACATCCGCCTTTTCCCTTCTGCATGATCTCCCCACTTTTATGGTTGCATACTTATTTCTTAACGACATTCGTCTTTTCTTTCGGTATGATGGCAGTTCATCTCCTACACCGGTTAATTGCACTTAAACTGAACGTAAATTGCCAACGTTCTGCAAGGCGTTATGGCTTTCAATATGGCACAAATATTTGACTTATCTCTTTTTTGTTGTTGTCATTAGCTCTATTTATTTGTATGTGATAAATCGTGAGATACATATATATATATATATATATATATATATATATATATATATATATATATATATATATATATATATATATATATATATATATATCATTGGCACCTTTCCGTCTTGACAGACGATAGTTTGGTACATTGTGCTTCAAAAAGGCTTAATAATGTGGTGTTAGCGTGGTGTAGTAGCGAGTGTGGCTGGTAAGGCCAATTCTTGCTTCAAATGATTGCCCACAGGAGATGCATGTGAAAACATGGTCATTTCCACCATTGTGCACCATCTTACGTCTCTCACGCTCTGTGTGTGCTTTATCTGCAATCATTATCTGCATGTGTCTCACGCTCTGTGTGTGCTTTATCTGCAATCATTATCTGCATATATATATATATATATATATATAT
Organism: Cepaea hortensis; assembly: GCA_963921405.1. Taxonomy (NCBI): domain Eukaryota; kingdom Metazoa; phylum Mollusca; class Gastropoda; order Stylommatophora; family Helicidae; genus Cepaea; species Cepaea hortensis. Next base: position 22,871,878 of record OY992885.1, on the reverse strand, counting down.
ATATATATATATATATATATATATATATATATATGACATCAATTCGACTTTAGAATTGTTTGTTCTCGCCTTCTGCACCACAGAGTAGTATTGGGTGTATTTATTTATTCTCACAGACAATTGCTTGTTTCTCTCTCTAGATATTAATGTTGTTAAATGTATTTTTTCCGCCTTTCCTTTTGTCTTTCTGTTTTTGTTCCTGTTTCACATGTACCACCGTCTATTATTGCATGTTTAACTGTGTTATGTGCAGTTTAAATTCATGCCCTAAATGATTAAGGTCGATCTGTAATCGGAGAAGTACACTAGAGCATTAATGTATACTGTAGTGAAGACAGTCTTTGAATGCAACCCATTCGGTATGTATGGATCATGGTGACGTATTCAAATCCCTTACATCATTCGATTGGTGATGTGATCAACATCACATCGGTTACTGTTAACTTTCCAGAAAATTTGTGTGTGCCCACTTTAGGCTGCGATGACCTGGGAGTCCTACTGAATCTTAAATATGTCCACCTAAAAAGGGATTCAAACACCTGACCACTGTACTACTGAGGCTCCCGTGCTGTGGAACACTGACGATACAACTGCATATTTTGTACTAACTTCACACAAGTATGTAAATAAACAGTGAGATTTTTTAATGCAATACATGTTCTTCACTTGCATGGTGTGATTGCTAATCATGACCCTCCAATAATTTCTCATTTAAAATTTCAATAAAATACATGTTGCTTATATCTTAATGTTTTATAGTAGAATGATAGCAGTAGACGGATGAAAGGCGTCGTGATGATGTCTTGAAAGAAGTTAACTCACCAAGAGAACTGGTTACTCGCATCAGATGAATACCATCCACGATCTTTGGGCATCGGAGAGAAGGGAAAGCCGGAGTTCGCCCTTACAACGGGAAAGATGTAGTAGATATGAAGATAAAATGCAGGACAGTGTCGCCTGGAGATCTTCCCATGGTTCACATACACAGGCTAATTTCTGTGTTACCTTCGTCTCATGAATATTTAATAAACAAACCACGACAATTCTAAGCGTGAAAACATGTTTAAAACAGCAAATTGAACCAATCGATACGTGTTTAAAAGAACAAATTGAATAACTCACATACTGTACACTATACACACGATCCTAACGAAAGACATATGTCAATTGCTTTAATTTTACAAGCAGGAACAACATCAATTGAAGTTGTTTTATATATCATTTGTGTTTTACTACTGGTGACTGAAGCTCAGTCCTACGTGACCAGAGTTGGTGAGCAATTTTCGAACAATTAATCAGGAATCTTCAACGATTAAAACAACTGAATAAATTGTAGAGTGGGACAGATAGAACTACAAAAATGTGATTTTTAAGAGCATGCATCTTTCCCATTGCAACATACGTCTATGAGGCCTGGACACATACTAAACAAGCTGAACAGCGCATAAATGCCTTTGAATATAAATGTTACAGACAAGTCCTAAGAATATCTTGGGTAAAGAAAAGAACAAATGCATCCATACTTCAAGAGTTGAATATTGAAGGCGGTTGGAGATTAAAGACGATAAAACAAAGAAAACTGAAATATGCTGGTCACTTGACACATCACGAAAGTTTGGAGAGAACAATAATGGAGGGGGTATATGTCTGGGAAGAGAGGAAGAGGAAGGCCAAAGAGAAGATGGGTGCAGGATCTGGCGGATGATCTCCGGATGGGTGTATCAGACGCGGGACATCTTGCTTATGATCGAGAGGTTTTCCGGAAGGTTGTTATGGGAGCGAGGTTCTACAAAGGACATGCCACTGAATGAATGAATGAATCAGGTTCCATCTTCACAGATAAGGTAAGGCACGGTGGTTCACTAACAATTACTTCTTACGACTGTTATCGGCTATTGAACTTCTATCAAGTTTTCTCAGTGTGTGTCCTACCCAGCGCCAGCGTATTTTCCTCACATTTTCATTCACTGTTGTTTACATAATTCTTTCCATGAACTATACATTGGCGTGTGTGTCTATAAACTGTTCCCATTTACTTGTCTGCTTTTGACTTTTCCCTCCAATATGGCTTTGATAAGTATGTCATGTCTTTCAGTGTGCCAAACTAAAGGACATCTTTGATATCTTCCATCTGTCCTACTTTTATTTCCCAGCGCTTAGTTTTGTTTTGATTTACATCTCAAATTGTCACCATATTGACAATGAGAAATTGGAAAGGGAGACAATTCAGTCCAATGTATCTCTGTAAAAGTAGGTTCTCTCCCGTTGAACGCTTGGCACAAAGCACGAACCCTGTAGCTCTAGCGACGATCCCCCAGGAGTCTCCAAGGAAAATGCAATCGTGAAACGAAAGACGTAGCCCAGAATCGAACCCACGACCATCGGAGCTCGAGGCAAGCGTGACCACTTCGCCACGAAGATTTCTGATTAATACTGGGTATTGACTGAAGCAGATTTGCAGTTCTATCCAGTCCCATAGTACAGCGGGCACGTCGGTATAACGGTTAGTACGTATGAGCACATTCGGACAAGGAATGGATGCCAGCTTTCTTCGTTCGCTACAGAAAGAAAAGATCTATTCCTCCGTGTCCTCAAGCCTACAATATGCGATGGTCCTAAAACTCCGCATACCCACTAACGGTTCCTACTAAGGTACATGTTTTGTTTTGTAGTCCCATCTTCTATGCGAAACAGTAAACTTTAAAAACCTAAAAGACGAGACAGTGAGGAAAAATTGTTAGAAAGAACTAACTGAAATTTTGTAAAGTTATCCATAGAAAGAAATACTGTGGAAGAAGAACGGGAGATGTTCAAATCAAGAACTTTAAATACTGCAAAAATAACATGTGAAACCACGAAAAAACGCAAAATACGGATAAAGAAAATAACAAGTTGGTGGAACGCAGAGTGTAAAGAAATCTGTAAAATCAAAAAGGAAAAATATAAAAAGTGGGTTAGGAGCAAACAGGACTTTGATAACATAGAATACAGAATAGCAAGAAGAATAGAATGTGAAAAATGTGAATAGAATAGTAGAAAGGGAAAAATAAAAAGACAGGGAAGAATATGGAGAAACCCTAAATTAAAAACTACAAGGAGGCAGGAGAAACTTCTATAAAAAAAAAGATCAGTGCAATGAGAGTCAGTGGTCAACTTTTTGATTCAAATGAAAAAGGAGAACCAATAAGTGAACAAAGGCAAATCCTAAAAAGATTGAGCAGTACTTGAACAACTTTTTAACATTCCATCACATGCCACGGGAATTCAGGAAACCGATACAGATGCAATCGAAGAACTGGAAACAGTTAAAGAGACTGCATACAATACAGAGGCAATTCCCTTTTGAGTCATACTGGGAAAATATTTTGCAAAATTCTTGAGAAAATATTCACCATCATCAAGTGCCATGCCGCCTGGCGTAGGCGTTTGTGACTCCCCACATATCTCGGTCTTTGGTTTTCTGGATCAACTCTACCGTTGATATTCCTCCATGCCATCGTCGCAATCCATCCAGCATCATTTCTCTTGGTCTGATTCTGCTTCTCTTCCCCTCGATCTGTCCAGTTGTCAGGATGTTCTCCAATGCCTCTCTTATCATCACATGACCAAAAAATTGTTTTTTGCCTCTTTCTTATTGTTGTATATAATCTTCTATCAGGTTGTGTGACAGTTTATTCCATGCTCAGTCTTCGTAGACTTAGATGGATAGGACATCTTAGGAGGATGGATGATGGTAGAATACCAAAGGATATCTTTTTTGGTGAATTACAGATGGGTAAGAGATCTCAGGGTCGGCCTCTACTACGATACAAAGATGTGTGTAAGCGGGACATGATTGATACAGGCATTGATAATGCACATTGGGAGCAAGTCGCCGCTGAACGTGTTGCATGGAGGGCAAATATCAGAAATGGAATAAAGCCAAAGGAGAAAATTATTGCAGAAAAGTCACACACCAAGCGTTTGAGACGTAAGATGGTGCATGATGGTGGAAATGACCACGTGTTCACATGCACCCACTGTGAACGGACATTTACAGCGCAAATTGGCCTTATCAGTCACACTCGCTACCGCCATAGTTAAAAGTTATTATGCCTTTTTAAAGCACAAACTATCGTCTGTCAAGACGGCAAGGTGCCAATGAATGAATGAATATAATCTTCTAGTGTCATAAGCCTCTTTCAGATTAAGAACTACAATAGAACCACGGCTAAGCGAACTACAACTTAGATTTAGGATAAACATGGGACTCACAGATGTCATATTTGATTTTAGACAACTTATGGAAAAATCAACAGATTTCAATGAAACACACTAATTAGACTTTGTCGACCAAGAAAGGGCATTTGATAGAGTTGATAGAAACAAGCTGCGGGGAATCTTTAAATGTTATGGAGAGAGTGAATATCTAACATACATATGTAAAAGCTTATACATTAACAGTGAATGCATAGTGAGAACAAATGGAGGACACTCAGAACCCTTCATCATAAGATCCGGGGTACGACAAGGTTGTGTCCTGTCCCCTCTCTTGTTCATAACCTATGTAGACAGCATATGTAAAGAAACGAGCCAAACAGAGACCGCAAGAACATCGCATGACGAATAGAACACAGAAGGAAAACCAACGGCAAATTAAACCATTAAAGAACACCTATTTGTGGAAGAGCAAGCACTAATAGCAAAATCAGAAGCATAATTACAAGACCACATGAATATCAAAACAATGTGTTCCCGTAGTAAATTTTAATAACGAAGACACAAACACTAGATTGCACTATTTGTTGCCTGGCACATTTCGTTGTATCTCGTCGGGTACATACTGCAGAATTCACACAACATAATTGTTTAATACACAAAATAGTCGCTTGTTAAAGCTTGCACAAGCCATACTGAGTAACCTACATAGGCCGGTTTTATGCAAACAGAAAGTCATTATAGTGAGTTTAAAATTACCGAAATCGACATTATATGCGAACATGTGTATATTTCAGCTTGAAGGATGCATCTAGTTATTTTATTTTATGTTGTGTGAATTCTGCCGTAACCACATGAATAGTCTGAACGAAGTGTGTTAGGAACATAACATGAAAATTAGCACAAGTAAAACATAGGTAATAACTATAACCAAAGAAGAAAAAAAAACAAAGATTTATTTAAAAGAACACCCCCTGAAACAAGTAAAGAGTTTCAAGTACTTAGGAAGTATAATATAATCCAATGGTAAATCTGAAGACGAGATCGAAAATAGGCACAATAAGGCAAATCAACTAATTACAAACATGTATCAAAAGCTACTACGAAAGCACTCTACAACACAATCTTCCTGCCAACTCTAAGCTACCAATGCGATTCCTGAGAAGAATACTCATGCATAAAGAAGGGAGAAAATCAGAAATAAAGAAATCAGGACTAAAGTAGGGGTTATAGTAGCGCTAGAGTTTATTAGAAGGCAACAATTCAAATGGTTTGGTCTTGTAACTAAGTTATCAACTAACAGGATATAACAACAAGCAATAATGTACAGACCAAATGGATGTAGAAGAAGAGGCCGACCACGTAAACGATATATAGAGGGAATAGCAGAGTCCACGGGAATCCCGATACATGAAACTATAAACGGGCACTCTCCCTCCACACCACACCGCGAGGTACAAAAGGAACAAGATGAGATGAGATGAGATAGAGATTCTGCTATTTAAGAGAGAGAAATGTAGGTCTTCGCGTGTTCTCATCATCATCATGTGACATGCCGATAAGCATGGGCGTTCTTATTTCGCCACCTCAAACGATCACTAGAATCGTGGTCTTTGTTCATGTCTCGACCATACCAAGTGCCCAAGCCATCAAGGTATTTACTTCCATTGTTCATTTCCACTCAATCTTGCCAGTTGTCACCAAGTTCTCCAACTTATTTCTTCTTATAACGTGTCCAAAAATTGTTGATCATGTTACGGTTTTTATTTGTTTCTTGTAGGACTCGGTTCTAGGCCACAGCATATGCTGTGGATTAGCCAGCTCTCCCTTCTTCTTCGTTGTTTCTTCCCAGAAAATTCCAGAAAATTATGAAAATTGTCGCCAATTGTCACGAGGCTGTTTCGACCTCAGAACCGCACTAATCGGAAATCGTCTTGCCTCTACTGGAGATTCAACCATGACCACGGTCTTTCAATCCAAACGCACCAACCACTCATCTACCGCTGCTCCCATAAATTATCCCATAAACACGAGATATTAATAGGGAAGTGTTTGGGAAACGCAATGGAAATGCAATGATTTACAAAAATTTTGAGTATTTTTTTTTAACACACTTACAACAGCAACATAAAGAAAAACCGCAAGGCACAAGTTCTGCATAGAAAATGCAAACGTAATCAACAATTTTACAAACACTACTGAACTTGGAGAAAATAACATTGAACAACAAAGAAACAAAAAATAAAGCACTAATTTTGAGATTTAAGCCAATTAAATTTTAATTAAGTTTGAGCAGATGTCGATGTTTGCTCTCACAAATTGCCTTCATTATTAAAAATGGAGCATACAATTTGCTTCACATAGTGCACCATAAACAGGGCTTTGTGCTGGCGAGTGTGTTGTGGCTTCACAAACTTAAAACAGTTGGTTATCATGATGGTCGAGTTGCTATATAGTATTGGTTTCACAAGTGATAGTCGGGTTGTTATATAGTATTGGTATAACAGGTTGAGCCCCGCTAATCGTCGGGTTGCTTTATAGTATTGATTTCACAAGTTGAGCCCCTTTGATCGTCGGGTTGCTAAATAGTATTGATTTCACAATCTGAGCCCTGCTGATCGTCGGGTTGCTAAATAGTATTGATTTCACAAGCTGAGCCCTGCTGATCGTCGGGTTGTTATATAGTATTGTTTTCACAAGTTGAGCCCCGCTGATTGTCGGGTTGTTATATAGTATTGATTTCACAAGTTGAGCCCCACTGATCGTCGCACTGAATTTGTCGGATTTCTATACAGTATTGGTTTCTCGGGGTGAACTCCGCCGATCGTCTAGTTGCTATATAGCATTGGTTTCATAAGATGAACTCCGGCGATCGTTGGTTTGCTTTATAGCATTGGTTTCACACTCAGATAACCCCTGATCTTGACGCTGCTGTCAAGCATTCGCTTCACAAGTTCTAAACTGTTGATCTCGGGCTCCAATGAAGTTTCCCTTTAGTGTGCAGTACTGGTTCCACAGTTTGAAAACTGCTGATGGAGGCGCTAACATTTTAAAATCACTTTCAAACACGTGAACCGGCGTCTTTGGCTTAAGAAATAATACCACGCAATTTCGCAACTCCCCGACATACGGAGTTGAGGGTTCGAAATCTGCCGCGGGGGATTCAACTCTACGCATGATTTGCATTGCATCTACTCCTGACCCAGTGAGCTGCGGCATTAACTCACAATGCACTGATTACTGTACATTAACTCTCACTGCACTGACTACTGTACATACACTAGTAACTACTCTGATTACCGTACACACACTAATAACTACTCTGATTACTGTAAAATAACTCTCACTACTCTGATTCTTTCAGTCATCACGTGCTATGCCGATAAGCATGGGCGGTCATGTTTCGCCTTCTCATGTGATCACCAGAGTCGTGTATCAGCCCAGCGTTCTTGTCTCGACCATACCATGTGGCCAAGCCATCCAGGTGTTTACTTCTCTGTCTTCCCCTTGTTCTCTTTCCCTCGATCTTGCCAGGTGTCACCAAGTTCTCTAATGTATTTCTTCTCATAACGTGGCCAAACAATTGTGATTGTCTACGTCTAATTTATCTAATCAGTTTACGGTTTTAATCTGTTTCTTGTAGGACTTGGTATTGGTTTTTCTGTCTGTCTGTGGTATTCTTTGCTGTTTCCTAAGAAACCACATTTCCACAGCCATCAGATGTTTTTCTACTTGTCTGCTAATTGTCCACGCTTCACATTCATTCAAAATCGCAGGTTCTGTTTAGCACCTCAACACTCTTTTTCTCGTTACAAATGACATAATTTTATTATTCAGCATGTTGTCCATCTGGCAGAAGGCTACTTTCACCATGGCGATTCGTGTTCTAATTTCTTCAAAGCATCTCCCATCAGATGTTATGATTGTTCCGAGACATTTATACCGATTCACTTGTTTAAGGATTGATTGATTGATTGATTGATTTAGGAACCGACATCACAGCATTCGGGACATTCCCATAAGCGGTCCGTCCCATCCTCAGCAGCCAGCGAAGAGTTCCAACACTAATAGTACCAGTAGCAATCTGATTATATGTCTGTCTCCCCTTTCCTCTGAGCGTCGAGCGTCGGCCAGATCCCCTCGTCACACCTCGCTGTCTCATTCTTACCAGACTATGGTGATCCATTTGCTCCTCCGAGGTGTACACGTTTAAGGATATTCCCATTTAATTGTTTAAGGATATTCCCATTTACGTGTATACTACACTTTGATATTTCCTTCTTCTTGGTGATGACAATAATCTGTGTCTTCTTACAATTTAATTCTAACCCTAGTTGTTCAGTGTGTGCAACAACCACATCTCCTGAATGTTGCAGATCCTGCTCATTGTTTGCAATCAATACTGTATCATCGGCATAACTAATGTTGTTGATGTTACGTTCCCCATTGATGATTCCTGTCATATCTTCTACATTTCTGAAAATATCATCGGGAGACATTAAACATCGACGTCTCACCCTCTCTTAACAGGCTGATGTTGAACTACTTCATTATCAATCCTTATGGCGAACTTGTTGTTTCCAATACGTGTCTTTTACAAGTCTAAGGCCTGTCCCATCAATTTGTAGATCTGCAAGCATCTTCATCATGATGACATGTCTTACGTTATGACATGGAGAATGCTATGAAGAAATGTAAAATTTCAGAAATAAACATCACAACGGGTAAAGGTAATAGGAAATCAAGGCGATGTCAACAAAACATTACAATTAACAATCAAGAAACTGAAAATGTCAAAAACGTTGAATATCTAAGTCCCATAAATCATAATTAACAATAAGCAGAGCTGTCCAAAAGAAGCCAGTAAGAGATTTGCAAATGGCATTAAGGACCTATAGTACAGCACTGATAATTAAGAAAATTGCTTCGTGGGCCGAACGAGGTAGGTCAGAATTGAATCTTTGGAACGTGAGGCAGGCAGCGTTACTCTTTAGCCATAGAGAGCAGATGTGAATCATGAACCATGTAGCAGTTAGTAAAGAAGAACACCGTGGCCTTTTGAGCTCCGATGTTGCAGAAACAAATCTTAGAATACCATAGGATCAAGAAGGCGAGGTATACTTCACAGTGGTTTGGGGAGAGAATAGTGATGGAAGAAAAGGTTACTGGGAAAAGAGGCTTGAGTCGTCTAACTAAACGGTGGGCATAGGACACTACATGGACTCTGCGCCTGAAATACTTAAAAACAGGGGAAAGTTTAAGAAGAACAAGTAGAAGAAGAACAAGATGAATAATAGAGCAAAAAGAACAACAAGAATAAGAACAACAAGAATAAGAACAAATAGAATAAGAACTAATGAAGAAGAGGAACAAGAAAAAGAACAAAAACAATAAGAACAATAAGAACAGGAGCAAGCAGAAGACAAACAACAAGAACAGAAGCAAAAAGAAGAACAAGAAGAAGATGGCTCAGATATTCACGACCTTACAGTGCATTTAACAGTGACACACACGGTAAAGTACCAACTGCCTTAGGCAAAGAATGAAAGTACTGGTTTCACACGCTCAAACTCGCTGCCGAACGCTCTGCCAGGTAAAGCAGGTATTTCTGGTATGCTGGTATTTATTGTCTCATCATCATCATCAAGTGCCATGCCGGCTGGCGTAGGCGTTCATGGCTCTCCACAGATCTCGGTCCCTGGTGCTCCGGATCAACTCTGCTGATGATATTCCTCCATGCCACCGTCTCAGTCCGTCCAGCATCATTTCTCTTGGTCTGCTTCGCCTCTCTTCCCCTCGATCTTTCCAGTTGTCAGGATGTTCTATAATGCCTCTCTTCTCATCACATGACCAAAGAAAGCTGTTTGTCTCTTTCGTATTGTTGTATCTAGAGTTCTAGTTTCATTAGCCTCTTTCAGGCAATCGTTGTTAGTTACTCTGGCAGTCCAAGGAATTCGCAACATTCTTCTCAGGAACCACATCTCTGTTGCTTCTAATTTCTTCTTAATTTGTTTATTTACATTCCAAGATTCACTGCCATACAGCAAAACTGGTTCTATATAGCATTTTAGCACTCTCTTTCTTACATTCAATGATAGCGACTTATTGCATAAGATACTCTTCATTTTGTGAATGCGGCTTTTGCCTGCCCTATTCTACTCTTAATCTCTGTTGTACATCTTCCATCTGATGTTATAAGTGCCCTTGGTATTTAAAATTATCCACTTGGTTGAGAATTTCCCCTTCCATTTCTATGTCACATTTTGGTGTCCCCATTTTCTTTGATATCACCATTGTTCTGTGGCTAAGGGCTTGCGAACACGGTTTGTGAGCCAGTATACCCGGGTTCGAAACACAGCGGTGCTGGTTTTTCGAAAAAAGGTATAGGGGCCGGTCGTTCAGAAAGCAATGGCAAACTACTTAACGTAACACTTGCCTAGTACATCAACAGCAGCTGAAAATGCTAGTGTTGACTGCAACGTCCCGTACGGGATACGCAACAAAATTTTTGTTTACTGTTTTCTTGATATTCAAGGAGAGTCTTTTCTGTGCACTCTCTGATACTACAATGTCCAATATAATTGTTGTAGGTCTGTTGCATTATCCGCCACCAATACTGTGTCATCTGCATAGCGTATATTGTTTATATTAAATCCTCCGATTAGTATTCCTGGCTTCTCTTTGATCTCTCTCATTATTACTTCGCTATATAGGGAGAAGAGATCGGGTGACAAGACACACCCCTGTCGTACTCCTAGCTTTATCTGTTCGTAACTACCTTCTTTATTTCCCATTTTAATTGCTGCTGCTTGGTTCCAGTATGTATTCTTTATTTTTCTTAAATCTTTTCCATCAATGTTGATATCTTCCAACATTTTAATCAGCTCATCATGTTTTACTTTATCAAATGCCTTAGTATAATCTATGAAGCATAAATATATGTCTCTCTGTTTCTCTATTGACCTTTCTATTAGTGTGCGTAATATATATATATATTGCATTGTTTGTACCCTTTCCTTCCACAAAACCGCACTGTTCTTCATTAATTTCCATTTCTATTTTCTTTCTTGTTCTTCTCATTATAATTCTGAGTAGAAGCTTAGTGACATGGTTTATGAGGTTAATTGTACGAAAATCCTCACATTCAATTGCTCCTGGTCCCTTTGGTATTGCTATAAATACAGGTTTTAGCTTATCGCTCGGTAAATATCCACTGTTGTAAATATCATTCAGCATTTTGTTTAATATATCTACCCCAAATTCTCCCAATACTTCTAATTCTTCTACTGTGATTTCATCTGGCCCAGCTGTTTTTCCTTTCTTCATATGATTCATAGCGTCAGTGACTTCTTTTAGAATAGGTGGGTCTTCTAAGTTACTTTTTTCTGTTAATTCTTCCCATTCTCTATTATATAATTCTCTTACATACTCATTTCTTCTCTTCATTATAGCACATTCCTCCAATAATATCTTTCCTGTATTTGATTTCAAACACCCTGTATTTATTCTTATTTTTCTTCCTGTGAGCTCACTGACTTGTCTGTGCATACTTTTTTTTATCTTTAATGGAATTTAATTCAATTCTTTTGCATTTTGAAATAATTTTAATTTATTTTTATGTGTCCATCTTGAACGTGTTGAAATTATATAAAGAATGGTACGTGACAGGAATACCAAGAGACCAAGAGACACATCGCATCCAAGATGTGCAGCGTGGGAGCCGCCACAGCTGGAAAGAAGACGAGCGTGGAGAGCCTGTCTGCGAGCTGCAAAGAACCTGAAACTACAGTAACTGCTGAAGCCACCACGAGGGAGACCGTCGACAGTCCACCACAGAAAAGATCCAAGACAGCAGAGAAGAAGGAGGAGAAAGACTCCAGAGTCGGAAACACCGACTCAAAAACAGTCCGATGGGTTGTCAAGCGGATTCAAGTAGAGCTATCAGACGAAGAAATCCTGAAGCAGCTACGAGAAGAGAATCACCACACCCGATTCTTGAAGGCAGAGCGGCTCCTCACCTACTCCAAGTTTCAGTGATTATGTGAAGCATCATGCAAGTGTCTAAATGTGAGGATGTGTGTGTAAGTGTGTATGTGGGGGATGTGCGCTTGTAAATGGGGGATGTGTTGGTGTTTGGGAGATGGGTGGGGAGATGTGTGTGTGGGTGGGGATGTAAATGGGGGGATATGTGTGTGTGTGTGTGTGTGTGTGTGTGTGTGTGTGTGTGTGTGGGATTTGTGAGTGGGTGGGGAGATGTGTGGATGGGTTAGAGAATATGTGTATGAATGAGGGATGTGTCTGGGTAGGGATGTGTGTGGGTAGGTGGGGGATGTGTGCATGAGTGGGTAGGTATTGGTGGGTGGGGTGTGGGGATGGGGGTATGTGAATGGGTGTCTGAGGGGTGGGTGTGGCTAATTTGTATATGGATGGGGTAAGCGTGTGTGGGTGTGATTGCGTGGGTGGGGAGGTGTGGGTGAGTGTCGGTTGGTGGGGGATGTGTGGATCTATGTGGAGATGAGTGGGTGGGTGAAGGGATGTGTGAATGGATGGGGCATGTGTGGGTGGGGAAAATGTGGGTGAGTGATGGATGTGTGGGAGGGGATGTGTGTTTGGTCTGGTGTGTTTGTGTGGGTGTTGGCGGGTGGGGGATGTGAGGCTGTTGGTAGGTGTGTTGGGGCGTGTTTAGGGGGTGTGGGGGATGCGTTGGAGATGTGTGTATTCGTGGAGGATGTGTGTGTGTGTCGGTGGGGGATGTATGTGTGGTCGGTGGTGCATGTGTGGTTGGTGGTGTGTGTGGGTGGGTGGGGAAATGTGTGGGTGGAGATGTGTGTGTGGATGGGAAGACGGATAGGTATGGGTGTGTGATGTGTGAGTGGCTGAGGAATGTGTGTGTGTGTGTTGGTACGGGATGTATGTTTGGGAGGGGTATGTGTGTGGTTGGGGGTGGATGGGTGGGTGGAGCATGTGTGTGTGTTTGGGTGAGTTTGTGTGGGTTGGGGTGAGTGGGTGGGTGGAGGGATGTGTGTATGGATGGGACATGTGTGGGTGGGAATATGTGGGTGAGTGAGGGATGTGTGGGAAGGGATGTGTGTTTGGGTTGGTGTTTGTGTGGGTGCTAACGGGTGGGGGATGTGTGTGTGGGTTGGTGTGTTGGGGCGCGTGAAGGGGGTGTTGGGGATGTGTGTATGCGTGGGGGATGTATGTGTCAGTGGGTGGTGTATGTGTGGTTGGTGGTGTATGTGTGGTTAGTGGTGTAAGTGTGTGGATGGGGAAATGTGTGTGTGTGGAGATGTGTGTATGTGTGGAGATGTGTGTGTGTGTGGATGGGAAGATGGGTGGGTATGGGTGGGTGATGTGTGAGTGTGTGAGGGTTGTGTGTGAGTTGGTACGGGATGTGTGTGTGGGGGGTATGTGTGTGGTTGAGGGTGCGTGGGTGGGTTGGTGGAGCATGTGTGTGTGTGTGTGAGTGAGTTTGTGTGTGTTAGGGTTTGTGTGGGTGGGTGAGAGATGTCTGGGCTGGTGGGGGATGTGTGCGTTGTTTGGTGCGGGATGTGTGTGTGGGAGGGGGGATGTATCACATAAAATGATAATATGCATTGTTTATGCTTATACCATTCATTTTACAATGTTTGTTCCTATGTGAATATATCATGCACTGTTGATGAACGAAAGATGAGTGATTGGAAGGGCCGAATGTAAGACGGGCCTACGTGCCCAATTTGTAAACCTTTTAAAATAAAGTTCAATTCAACTCAGTTCAATTCAATTCCCACAACCTAGGCGGTGGTGACGACAGAGGGCAGCGAGATGCCAATCACAGTATCAATCAACAAGAGAATGCAGCAGCCAGAGAGATTCATCCCAAGGATCACCCAATGTTCCAGATGTCAGAGGGCCGGCCACAGTATAGCAGCATGTCGCAGTGAGGCGGAAATCTGCCGGTACTGCGCCGATCACCACGCCTTCAAAGAGTGTCCGCTGGCCAAGCTGGACACGGACTTCCGAGCACCCAACAACAAAAGAAAGTGCGCCAACTGCCTGGGCAAGCATGGGGCAAGATACTTAGGCTGTCCGTACCTTCAAAGACACAGAGACGTCTTAAAGCTCGCCACTACAACAAAGACACCATATAAGGAAGCAATGCACACAAGCTGAAAGAGATCAACTGCAGAACCAAACAGACGAGCTGAAGAAGCAGGTCAAGGCATTACAGACACCGGCACCGACCAGCGAAAATGAGAAGATGCTGGCCGACATGAAAGAGATCCAGCACAACATCAAACAAGACATGGAGCGCATGGCCGAGATGAGGAGGGAAGGCGAAGAAATGCTGCGCCCCATTAGAGCACAGAGAGAGCTGCATAAAGCTGAAATGGAACTTCTCCAAAACAAACCAACAGAACCCACAGAGAAACTGCAAGAGAAAAACCAACAATAGACCGAGTCTGAACCGCATGCTAAAACCGCCAGCAGCCCAGCCACGACACCAGAGAAACTCAAGGGGAAACCATCATCCCGCCAGGCCTCTGAAGAAAACCGAGCTGAGTACCACGACGACGGCATGAAGGACACACCGATTCCTCCATGTTTTACAGAGAAAGAAATTGCAGAGATGAACATCGATTATGAATTCAGGTGCAAGGAATACAGAAGGCGCATGGAAGAAAAAGAAAAGAAGTACAAGAAACACAAGGGGAAACCAATGCCCTACCGTACATATAAAGAATTCCCAGACTTAAACACGGATGACGTGCACCCATGGGCATACAATATAGATTAAGGAGAAATCGTCCCATGGCTGACCACGGAGGAAGAGATCGAAAGGCAACAAAAACTCAAACTCGAAAGAGAACAAAGGCACAAGGAAGAAAATGAAAACATCGAAAAGCTCCTACAGAAAGTACATAAAAAAGGAGGCAATCAGTGCTGCTCGTCTCTCTGGGCCCGAAGCGCTGTCTCTATCAAGTAGGGTGCGTACATTCCAAATACCGATTGTCAAGGGAATATGATTAGCTATTTTATCTTTACCTGTTGTTACCTTGTTTGTATGTCGACCGCAGTATAGGGTACCCACCAACCGCGGCTAGCTGGTTAGGTAATGATGGAGCAGACAATGTTTATCGCACCTTTTCTAGCCCCTTCCTCATGCTATAGGGGTGAGCAGTGCTTTCCTATAGAGGGCTGCTGAGTCACTTAGGGGGCTGCTGAATCCCACTGCTGCTCCGGTCAGTAGAAGACGACCATATGGCCTGAACCGCGTGTGTGTAGGTCTGAGGCTACGAATGCCAGCGTACCCACGCCTGCCGCTTCGTCGCTCGCCCATAGCCACAGGGCTTGAAGTTGATATATGAAGTTGGATGAAGAATTACTTGCGCGATGAATGAGTTGCGTAATTCGTCGACCTCACTCTCTCGCCTGAGTCCATCTGAGTCCAGTGGCAAGACAAGTCAAGACTACTGGAGACGAATACAGGTCCTGTGGATGACCTGGGCGCTCTACGTGCCTTGCCGTGCTCATTACGTTCCACAACGCTTTGCTGGTAAGCACCGACTTGCCCGTTTAATCATCAGTGATTTCATCCGCACAGTCTGCCGAATCCTGTCTTCACATGCTGGGTAGGCATACCCTAGTTCACCGCTTGGTTTGACACCAAATCGACTACCTGGGCCTGGTTTATCCAGCCTCTCACATCTGTTTCCCGGGGGTGGCCGCTGTCGCAAGCTGACAGCTACTAGGAGTCACAGGCGTGAGCTGGATGTCAAGCTTGGACCAGTGGGAGATGGGTCCTGAGGAGGATATGAGAGTCAACCTTACCAAAGGTACTACCAATGCCTGACACACTGTACCCACATTGTAATGCCAAAAAGTATTTTTTTCTGGTCTCATATTGGATGATTGCAGGAAAAGTTTAGTTGTCAGTTTGTCCACTCCACATTAATCTGTTGTGACAGTGAAAGAAATAATATCTGCATTGTTTACTTGTTGAATAAAGAAAGTTGAGAGCTATCCCTAAACTGACTCTTTCAGACCTTAGTTTATCTGAATCCCCCATCATACATCTATTGCAATATTTGCAGTATTATTTAGAAATGTTTTGACGGCTGATGAACTAGCTTGCAAAATTTCAAAATGAAGACAGATAAATATCTGAGCAAAACATTTACCAGAATGGCATAATTGTAGAGCACATGATAACAATGACTGCAGTATATTATTACTTATACTTGACTGTTTCTGTTCGAAGACTTCCATGAGAAATATTCGTGTGACTTTTAGTGTTCAAAGACTTTTATGAGATATATACAAGGGGCTTCTCGTAAGTCTTTAGCCTGACCATGAAGGAGTAGGCGAAGAAAATTAACATTTGGCACAGCGCTTATTCCTTCTCAATGTAGCCACCACCTGAATTCATGCATTTCTGCCATCTCTGCGTGACCTTAAGAAGACCTTCAGAATAAAACAACCTATTTTACGAACTAAACCAGTTATCACACGCCAGTATGACATCTTCGTCATTGTAAAAACGATTTCCTTTCAACTGTTTTTTAAGATTTGGAAAAAGAAAAAAAGTCTGATGGAGCCAAATCTGGAGAATATGGTGGGTGTGGAAGAATTTCAATATTCAAATCGTTGGCAGTTTGCAGCGCAAGCCGTGCTTTATGGGAGAGCGCGTTGTCTTGAAGCAAAGGCAGAATTTGCGCACGCGTTATCCCTTGTTTTCTGGTCACAGCCTTTTTTAGTTTGATAAGGAGATCTGCATAGTACTGCCCATTAACCGTGTTGCCATGAAGCATGTAATCTTTCAATATGAAACCTTTGACGTCCCCAAAAAAACAGTCATGTCATCAAGCGATGCTTCAGGCATTACGGGATAAACTTCTCTCGCACCACACAAAAAGATTGTAAGTCGTACGAGAGGAATTGATTACACATTTTATTGCCACTGGCTCTTTACATTACATCAATGCACAAAACGGTCGCTATTAAATCACACATGAATACACAGAATTGCCTATCACTAGTCGTTTCCTAACCCTACTGCTAACTCTATCTACTCGGCTAAAGAAACACACATCGACGCTAAGCGATGCGCTCGCTACGAAGTCTGTCCCCTGTCTGACTATCTTCTCCGCGTGACTACACAGCACGCGGCGGGACCTTGTGCGTACTTCGGCTTTTGCGTGCTGCATCAGTCAGCACGCTTAGAGTAGCCGTCTACTCTTGAGTGGCATTCCACTTCTCCGTGTCTATCACGTTGGCGTGAATATGCCGTGACCAGAGTGCTTACTCTCTGGTTGACACCTCCGTGTCTCATGAGAGAACTGTTTGATAGTTCCCCTTCCTATCTCTTCCCTACACCTACCCTGCCCTCATGTAGGGGCACTGGGTTACCTCTAATCTACTTGAGGTAGACCACTCATTCAGGGTGGTCTTCACTCCTATATAACTGAGTCTTTGACACACACCCTCCCCTCCTGTGTTGCGTTACAAACTTTGACTCATGGTTGTGACGCAAGAGGTTTCTAAAAATTAGTGTATCTAATTTTTGTCAAAGACTACTGATAACCTGGTTCTGGGTAACTCAATAGACTTCTACTGACTATTGTCACAATGTAGTATCACTTTACTTGGCTACTGGTGATCGCCACAAACTTGTCTGGTTGGCGTGAGCCCTCTTCTCAATCGCAATATTATATTAATTAGAGGTTTGTCTGAACCGGACCATTGTCTTATAAGACCTGCCCTCAAATAGTAAATTAACTCACTACCCATACAACGTTGACTTTCTTAGGGTCAACACACGAATTGCTTCATGTCCCCCATATAATATTAAACAACCCTTGCACAAGCTGTGTGCGACAGGCTTTACCTATCTCGCTTCCGCGTGTAAAGTTATCTTTAACTGTTAAGTTAGTGTTTCGTTGTCTATTGTGTCCCCTGACCCGGTGTTATCTCCCTTTGTTCTAAAAAATGTATGTACTTTACTTGTGTGTTTTCCTGGTTGTTTGCGTGTTTGGATTTAACTTATCATATAATTTAACTTCTAACATGCGTGTCTATCTATAATATGTATGTAAATTAGTTTTCAAGTGCCATAATTCGGTTAAATGTGGCCACAAACAAGTGTATAACACTAATTCGTGACTACGTTTCCGTCTTATGAGACTTAAAATACTTTCTCTAAGGTCTACACTAAACTACACACAATACATTCGAGACAGTACATTTCAACACCGAAAGCAAACGCTTGACGCAGACAAATAATAAAAAAGTCGCGTTGAGCGGCAGAAAAAATCCGCTGGCTGTCCTCACTCTCCTTTGTATATTTTCCATTTTCTCTCACTTTCACACTTCTGTCACACATCTTTTATCCTCACAATTATTTAAAACCTTGAAATGACACTGTACAAGTTTGGCTCAGTTTGAAAAAAGTTGAGCTTAATGACTGTGCGTAACTTGCTGCACGAGTCATGTATTTACAAAATATTTACATGGATGAAATAGGGTTGATCATTTGTACCCTGCTATTATTAAGCACTATATTCTACTGAAATACTAATACTAATTCTATACCTATATATTCTACCTTGTTGTACAAAATCAATCTAATTTAAGGGAAGTAATTTAACTATCTAAAAAAAATGAAAATGATGTGAGATGAGTTATGTACCTTTCTGAAATGGGTAATGTGAAATGTAACAAAATTATAGATAATGTTTTAATGTTTGAATGAAAAAATATGATTGATATTTTTACTATATATGGTGTAAATGATGTATGTTCATTTGTATAATCCTATAAGGTATAACTACTTTTAATCCTAAATGATGAGGTTGTTAACGTGTTCATCAAGATGGAATGAAATAAAGTGAAATGAAATGAACTAAATGGTACTGTTTCTATCTAAACTTTTTATCCTAGTCTTTAATTAGCTGTTATTAAGTTTAAAGTACTATCCTAATCTACTTTTATGCTAAGTAAGTGGGTAAATTAATGATTTATCTAAACTACAAAAAAAAATATATTATATTCCCTAAATCTAATCTAACTCTATATTAAAGTAACTAATCTAATTATAATTTATCACTATATTAAAAACGTTATAATACATATCACATTAAATAAATATATATACATGGTATTTATTTACCTCAGGTTAGTGGTTGCCATAATGTTCAGAAATTTCTTTCGTTGGCATAGTTTATATATACACATTTGTCCTGGGTATACTAAATACACTACACAGTCATACTTGTGTCTTATGGGTATTCTTCCACTCGTAGAGTCCGCTGGTGTCGTAGACAAGTATATTCGTGTCTGTTACTTATGCATTGTTCTGACACTGTTCTTCCATGATTAACACAGGTGATTCACCGGAACACAAATGGAGCATAGTAAGTAACGAGCTGTCTATGTACACACGGTGATTCACTTGTTCTTGGAGCACAGTTCTTATTCTGCTGTCTACGGACACATGGTGGTTCACTGTTCTTAGCACACAGTCCTGAACATGATGTCTATGTATTACATAGGATATTTTACACAGGATATTCTAAGTGTACTAAATTAACATCTCTTATACTACCTTTTCATGTGGAACATCAGGTATTTCTACCTCAGATGGTCGACTAAGGGTATCAGCCAGAATGTTGTCCTTACCCTTAATATGTTCTATACTAAAAGTATAATTCTGTAATATTAATGACCACCTGTAGATGCGGTCATTGCGATGCACCCCACTTTGTATGACCGTGATCGGGGAGTTGTCGGTCTGGACTACGAAGTGATTACCCGCTAGAAATCGATGCAACTTCCTCACCGAATAGATGACGCTTAGGGCTTCCAACTCTGATATGGAATATCTGGACTCAGCAGGTGTGATCTTGCGGCTCACGTAGCAAATTGGATGGAAGATGCCATCATAAAACTGGCCTAGTACTGCAGCGATGGAAATCCTGCTGGCATCTGTCCTAAGATAATAAACGAGCCCAGGATTAGGCAAACGGAGGATTGGTACATTACTAAATAGGATTTTCAATTTTGACAATGCAGAAATTAATAATGCATCTTTGACATCTAATTTTACTGATGCTTTTAAAACATTTGAGAATACACTTGTGATTTCAGCTAAGTTCGGTATGAACTTACTATAATAATTTACTAAACCCAAAAGGCTCCTGACCTGCTTCTTTGTTGTAGGCATGGTCAGGTTCATAATTTTAGTAATAATTCTATTGTCAGTTTTTAGTTGTCCTTGTGAAATGACATGACCCAAAAATTCAATTTCTTGTAGGCCCAATTCAACTTTGCTCGGTTTGACAGTGAGACCGAAGAGTCGCAACCTATCGAAGACATGTCTGAGTTTCAGTAAGTGTGTTGTCCAGTCATCTGTATGGACACAAATATCATCTATATATGTCACTGTATTCGTCACTCCATGTAGTAAATCTCTAGTTAAGCGTACGAAAGTGGCAGGAGCGTTACGAAGTCCGAAAGGAAGAAACCGCCACTCGTAAAGACCTAACGGTGTTGAAAAAGCAGTGAGATGGATGGATTGAGTCTTCATAGGGACCTGCCAATATCCCTTAGTAAGGTCTAATTTAGAGAAGATTTTGGAGGTAGACATATCAAGAATAAGTTCTTCGCAGGAAGGAATTGATTCTGCGTCGATCTTAGTGACATTGTTGAGTTTCCTATAGTCCACACAAAGGCGAATTGTGGAGTCTTTTTTTTTTTTTGACTAGGACGATTGGAAAGGAGTACTCAGATGTAGATTTCTGAATGATCCCACTAGCTTCTAAATTAAGAATTTCCTTATTTAGACTTTCTCTATAGCTGAGTGGGATAGAGTACGGCCTGCATTTGATAGGCTTAGAGTCCGAAAGAAGGATGGAGTGCTCGATCCTGTCCGTCCTACCTGGAATGTCGGAAAATATGTCCTTATATTCCGTCACTAATTCTATTGTCTGTCGTCGTTGCTCGTCTGTTAGTCCCGTTTCTAATCGTATACAATCTAATGTCGCAGTCTTGTCTACAATTGGAACAGGTAGTTCCATCTCGTCGTCGTCTACCTGATTTAGCACGGTGGTGGTGCTAAGTGCGTTTTCTGTATGCTCACTAGGTGTATGCATATCGTCGGCTTTGCCCGTCTCGCTAACTAGTGTAGTTGCGTTGTGTATGTCCGTCGTCTCATCAATAGGTGTGGGTGCATTGTGTTCGTCTGTCTCTAATTCTGTCTCTTGTCGTGAAAAATAGGGTTTCAACATGTTGATATGAAATATCTCTAAGTGTCTGTTTATCGATATTTCATAATCGACATCCGAAAGTTTTTGTATCACTTTGAATGGCCCTTGCCACGAAGTTACCATTTTATTATGCTTGTCTGGTAGTAGCGCCATTACGTCTTGATCAGTTTCAAGTATTATGGGTCTAGCACTTTTGTTAGGACTGTGATGTTTGAGGATATCTGAACTGTTTACTGGAGTGAATCCATTCTTCTCCTCCCAGACAGATATTTCTTCATCTGTACAGTGCCTTAGCTGGGGTAGACACCCAAGAATTAAATCAGTACAAGGGTTGTCTAACATTGCACATGTAAAGGTACCAGAAAGGAACGGGGTGTTTATACGGGCTCTTGCCAGAGGATAGGTTTCTATATTGCCAGAAAACGTACGGCATTTTACAGAGTCACCAGTATAATCCTTTGGATTAACAAGTTACTTTTTAACACCAATAATAGAGCTCCCACTGTCAAGCAAACATCGGCATGGCTTATCATTGACCAATGCAGAGTGAAACACTAGATTGCCCCTGGAGGCTACAGCTGCGTTTGCATTCTCAAAGGAAGATTTTACAATGTGTCCACATGTAAGTTTGCCGTCTGCATGAAATTGGTGACATTGCTCACAACTATCAAAGTTTAAAATATCGTTTACACAACAAACGTCTTCACATTGGTTGAATGGTAATACATTCTCGACTTCACACTCAGTCTCACTACCACTATCAGAAGATGTATCAATTAACACTGCACTGTTGGCCTTCATTCGTTAGCGGCCCAGGCACTTATTTGAATAATGCCCGTAGCTAGAATAGAAGAAGCATTTGACTGCACGCTGTATGCAGTTCTCTTGTTTTGTTGCTTCTTAATTACCATCTCAAGATGTGTCGGATAGTTTGGTGATTTATCACACATAGCATAAGTATTATGAAAAAGTTGGCAATACACACATTTAGACACTTTTTGATCTTTCTTGTCGACTCTCTGAAATGGTTTTTTATTGCTATGATAGCTTTTAGGTTGGTCCTTAACAAAAGAGACCATTTCAGAGTCGATATCTGATGTTTTAAAAATATCCCTATTCGAGGAAAAATATGCAGAGCCTTTCTTTTCAAATTATTCTATGGTCTCGATGTCTGACTGCTGAAGGAATTTAGCGAAAGGAGATGGTATTGTGGATATGACTTTATCCATGGCTATTAAATTTTTAAGTTTTTCAAAATCCTTTCCTATGTTCGCTGCACTAAGCCATCTATTTAGTACGCTTTGGACATTTGAGAATAATCGATGAAAGTTTCACTTGGTTTTGGTTTTAAATTTGAAAATTGTACTTGATACCCAGGGGCATCAAGTAAGAAATGTTGCATTATCCTATCGTGGATGTACTGATAGTTAGATCTAAGATCAGTTGGTATTGATTATATAACTTTAAGGGGCTCCCCACTGAGGTTCTTCATGTAAATCATAGCCCACATATCGATTGGTACTTGGTGGTATTTCAGCTGATATTCGACATTTTCTGTCCAGGCTGATATGGAATCTTCTTTACAGAATGGCTTAATAATATTTTTGTATTTATTAAGTTTATTCTCTTCTTGCTGACTTTTTAGTTTTGTAGTGGAGATCTCTAAGTGTGAATCTACATCCATACCTTTCATCTTTAACTGTGTCTCCGATTCAACTTGTATTTGTTTTTCTTTAACTCTTGCCATTTCATCTATCTCTCTTTGCTTTAATTCTCTCTCCTGATCTAATTGCTTTTGCTTTAATTCTTTTTCCTGATCTAATTGTTTTTGCTTAATCTCCTTATCATGTTCCAACTGTTTCTGTTTTGATTCTAATTCTTTTTGTTTATTCTCCTTATCTTGTTCTAATTTTTTCTGTTTTAATTCTAATTCTTTTTGTTTATTTTCCTTATCTTGTTCTAATTGTTTCTGTTTCGTTTCTTCAACTAATTGTGCCTCTTTGTGTTTTATTTCCTTTTGTGTTGTTATCTCAGCTAGTTCTACAATCTCCTTTTGGTGTTGTCTTTCTTGTTCTCCAATCTCCTTCTGATGTTGTCTTTCTCGTGCACGTTCATCTCTCTCAGCATCTTTTGCTTCCTTAAATTTTTGATCAGCATATTGCTCTAATTCCTTTCCTGTGTATTGTAATGCCTTGCCTGCTTCTATAAAATCAGCTAAAGTTGACATGTTGTTGGGTAATTAGCTAAAGTTGATAGGCACTCAAATATTTACTCACTTATTTATATTAGATATGTTAAGTTTTGAAATCCCTGTGTATAAAAAATATACTCTTAGATTACACCCTGAAAAAGAGATGCATTATTAATCATATTGCATTCAAAATACTTTGGGTATACTCATCTTAACATCCCAGAAAATCAGGTACAATCGTTTGGCACCTCAGGTCCAATCGTTCGGCACTACGACATACACCTTGCGTTATTCTTCTAAACAGCTGTTGTTCTCCCTGGTTTACAAGAGCATCAATAATTAACCATTTGTAAACGACATATAAACGACAATTTTGTACAATCACAAGCCCCCGGACAACACAATGTGGTATATTTAATAATAAATGTCAATGTCCTGTCTTCGTTCTAACGTCTTCTGCCTTCCCTAACTAATCTTGTTTAATTTATGGAAGTGTTGTGCAGACCGAGTCTGATTTGCATAGCGAAAGTAGTGCCATCGTGACAGTAACAAATAGAAAAGGTATACAAATAATTAAATAAATGCTTTGAAATAAATATAAACGTAATAATAATGTTCAAATAATTAAATATATTCAATAAATAACTTATATAAACAAATAATATTTGATATAAGCCAAAGATTCAGGCGAGCAGCCGCTTGGCGATTTGTAAACAATCTGTCGCTGATTGCAAATGGCGTAAGGCAGCTGTTTGTCAGTCGCGATACGTCACAGGCGCAGCGCTATTTTTAGATTGGAAAAATCGATATTGTTGTCGGCTCATTTTGTTTGTGTATCGCTCCGCCATGAATCATTTTTGATAAATACTCATAAATAAATAAGTAATTGTAGAAATAAATGATAGAAAACTATAATAATAATACTTACAAATCAGAAGAAAACATGTTCATAAGTCACAAAACCTTTCAATAAGCATAAATAAACATTTGGTCACGATGGGCACAGCTCAGCTCGCACCTTGTTCTAGTCTGCACACGTCATTATTCACTAACATAAATTACACCCTGTGATTAACTGACAGTAATACTATTTTAGAGCCGTGGGTGAGTGTTTTAGCTTGAACAATTGTCCAAGCTACACTTCTGACACCACTTTTATCCTAGCCTGTCATCAAGCGATGCTTCAGGCATTACGGGATAAACTTCTCTCGCACCACACAAAAAGATTGTAAGTCGTACGAGAGGAATTGATTACACATTTTATTGCCACTGGCTCTTTACATTACATCAATGCACAAAACGGTCGCTATTAAATCACACATGAATACACAGAATTGCCTAGTACTAGTCGTTTCCTAACCCTACTGCTAACTCTATCTACTCGGCTAAAGAAACACGCATCGACGCTAAGCGATGCGCTCGCTACGAAGTCTGTCCCCTGTCTGACTATCTTCTCCGCGTGACTACACAGCACGCGGCGGGACCTTGTGCGTACTTCGGCTTTTGCGTGCTGCATCAGTCAGCACGCTTAGAGTAGCCGTCTACTCTTGAGTGGCATTCCACTTCTCCGTGTCTATCACGTTGGCGTGAATATGCCGTGACCAGAGTGCTTACTCTCTGGTTGACACCTCCGTGTCTCATGAGAGAACTGTTTGATAGTTCCCCTTCCTATCTCTTCCCTACACCTACCCTGCCCTCATGTAGGGGCACTGGGTTACCTCTAATCTACTTGAGGTAGACCACTCATTCAGGGTGGTCTTCACTCCTATATAACTGAGTCTTTGACAAGTCAGCATCACTTTTTTTGCAGATTTTTGTGCTATTGGCTTGCCATGTGTTGGCGAGCCCGGGGTTTTCCACTGCATGCTGGCAATTTTGGATTCTGGGTCATAATGGTGAATCCAAGTCTCATCTACCGTCACCATGGTCGTCAACATGTTTTTTCGACCTCCTCATGTTGAGCAACTGGCCACAGCAATCAACCTGTGTTTGTTTCTGTTCACATGTCAGCAGGCGCGGGACCCAGCGGGCACACACTTTTCTCCTGTTCAGTCTGCTGTGTAAAATTCTAAAAACTGTACTCTTACTCAGTTTTGCTGAACCCGATATCTCTGCAATTGTCATTTTCCTATCCTAGTCTATGATTTTCTTCACTTTTGCAGAATTTGCATCATTGCACAATGAGGAAGGTTGTCCTGATCTTGGCAGATCAGCAACTTGGGAACGGCCACACTTAAACTGCAAACACTAATTTTTTTAACAGAAATATACGAAGGACATGCTTCCTCAAACACAGGCTCCATCTCCCTGTGTATTTCTGTAGGTGTTTTTCCCTGTAACATCAAGAATTCTATCACAGTCCTGGCGTCTGATTTCTCCATTGTTCTGACAAACTGTTGGATGTGCAGATCTGGTCAATAGAGTGTGTTGTGCCATGCACCATATCAGAAAAACCAGTTGAGGAGGGAAATTCATAATTCATATGTCTATTACAAATTGAATGAGCTATTTTATTTTCATATCCCTTACAGGACCTTGCAGTCAACATCTGCATTTTCAGCTGCTGTTGATGTTTGGAATACCAAGGAAGTTAATCAACATAACCAGATTATGCATGGAAGATACCTATAATATAGTAACATATAAAGGCAGGAAATCAGACCCTTTCCAAATAACATCTGGCTTGAAACAGGATGATGCATTATCGCAGCTCCTTTTCAATCTGGCTCTAGAGAAAGTTGTAAGGAATGTAAAGGAGGAATGTGCTATTGGAGGAACATCCAGACTGCTTGGTTAATGCAGATGATATAGATATTATAGGGGAAAATGAACAAAAGACATTGGAAATATTAACTCACTTAAAGGGAAAAGCACAACAGATGGGGCTGGTTATCAACCAAGATAAGACAGAGTATGCTGTAATTTCAAGAGAAGGAACGGCTAAAAACTCTGGCCACATACAAATACATAATATGACAATTAAAAGAACGGAAACATACACATACCTGGGTACAATCTTCAACAGCTCCAACATAATAAGGGGAGAAATACAAGCTAGAAACAACTCTTGAAATAAGATATACTATGCACTACAACATCTGCTAAAATCAAATGCGCTATCTCGTAACACCAATATCACAATATATAACACACTGATCAGACTAGTTGAGCTGTATGGCTCTGAAACCTGGAGTACAACTAAAAGAGACGAAGTCGAAAAAATTCGCTTAAAAGTCGACAGGGTCGACTTCATTGCACCGGGTTTTATCCCATATGGCTCGGTCTCTTTACGCAGTGTGGAATGCGTCGCACAAAGCACGAAATCCGTAGCTCTAGCCACGACCCACAGGAGTCTCCGAAAAATTTAATTCGTGAACCGAAGGACGCGGCCCGGAATCGAACCCACAACCTTCGGAGCCCGAGTTAAACGGCTTGACCACTTCGCCACAGAGACTACTTGTTACAAACCTTTGAGAACAAAATCTTAAAACGCATATTTGGGCCCATTAGGGATACACAAAGTGGAGAGTGGAAAAAAGAAGTAGCAAAGACATTTATGATCTGTTTAAATCCCCGCTAATGACTGGTATCACGAAGGCTAATAGACTACAATGGCTGGGGCTTATAAAAAGAATGGAAGATAATTTGGAAGCAAAACTCGCTTACACTCAAAATAAATGACCGTAGACCCCGAGGTGGACCAAGAAGACGGTGGAGAGATAATATATATACAGACCTACAAGCACTTGGAATCAGCGACTGGCAAGAGAAGGTCAACAAGAGAAACGAATACTCATATTCGGAATAGAGACGGCTTGTATCTGTAGCAAAGAACCTCAGTGGCTCGGAATGCTGAAGAAGAAGAAGAAGAAGAAGAAGAAGAAAAAGAAGAAGAAGAAGAAGAAGAAGAAGAAGAAGAAGAAGAAGAAGAAGAAGAAGAAGAAGAAGAAGAAGAAGAAGAAGAAGAAGAAGAAGAAGAAGAAGAAGAAGAAGAAGTAGAAGTTGATGTACTAGGCAAGATTACGCTCAGTAGTTTGCCATTGCTTTCTGAACGACCGGCTCACATACCCCTAAGTTACCTACGCGGAGAGAATCGCTACCAATTC
This sequence comes from Cepaea hortensis, assembly GCA_963921405.1. Classification (NCBI taxonomy): domain Eukaryota; kingdom Metazoa; phylum Mollusca; class Gastropoda; order Stylommatophora; family Helicidae; genus Cepaea; species Cepaea hortensis. The sequence goes on along the minus strand of OY992885.1, from coordinate 22,844,138 downwards.
TCGCGCAACGTCACGTTACTTACGAGAGTATACGAGATTACGGGGAAATGCGTGTAACCTCTAGACCAGGAATGAGCTATACATGTGCCAAATTTCAATTTTCTCCGCCTACTCCTTCATAGTCAGGCTAAAGACTTATGAGAAGTCGCATTGTACATTGGACTTTTACTGATTGAAGAATTTGATATCAAAGATTTACACAAATGGCTTTTACTGTATGAATGCTAACTTTATATCTATATAGTTAGTTAGTTAGTCGATAGATCATCCTCATTGCACATCGAACCATTCAGTCCATAAGTGCTCGGATCCCCTCCTCAGCAAATCCCGCAGCGTGTAGCGGCTAACGACGCCAGTTCTGTGTTGGTTTATCAATCTTCTTTGGCTTCCTGCGTAGTGTTCTTGTTTGGCAACACCTCTTTTAACTTGCTGTTCTCGCATCCTGCCCATGGTTGTAGATTCCAAGTCATCGCTTGGTTCTCGTAAACGACTTACATCTCGTAGAGCATTCAGAATGTCTACCTGGTCCATGGCTCGCCCGCCTTTATATGTATATTCGTTTGTAAAAGGCAATTGACAATCAATAGCTGTGTATGTGCTAAGAACACTAACAGAGCATTTAACAGAAGTAATCATCACTGTTACATTGAATACACAAAGGCTTTCAGTAGAGTAAGACACATTGGTATAATACAAATGCATGAAGATCTCCTCCTGCGATCAACGTGTGCTATGCATGGTGAATAGCAGCCATTATAGTGTGTAGATGTCCACTTTCCAGACCCGTACCAGTTGGGTCAACATCTTCACAAAATTCTCCAGATCTCCAAACTGACAGGAAAGTCATTAGACTAGTACAGAACATGGAAACCCCGGGAAGGTTAACCCGGTCAACAAATGCCCGCAGAAGTCGGATGTGTCGGCCTAACGGCGCAAGAACGCAACTTTGCTGTAAACAGGCACAACGCAGTCACATCCGAAAAAAGAATCCGGATGAACGCAGAAGAAGAAGAAGAAGAACATGGAAACCAGCTGCCATAACAATTGATAATAAAGTAGAGACCAGCCTATCAAGAGAGATCTGTGACATGGATGTTATTTTCCAGACCTGTTTCCCTATGTGATGAAAGTATTCTGAACCTTTTTAGAAGAAACAAGAATCACCATCGTGGGAGTTAACATCAACATATAATATATGTAAAGCAACATTTAATAGCTTCCTTTGGTCATGCGATGAGAAGAGAGGCATTGGAGAACATCATGACAACTGGAAAGATCAAGGAGAAGAAAGGCAGAGGCAGGCCAAGAGAAATGGTGCTGGATGGCCTGAGACTGTGGCATGGAGGAATATCATCAACAGCGTTTATCTAGAACACCAAAGACTGAGATCTGTGGAGGGACATGAATGCCTGTGCCATTTTACAGGGCACTTGATTATGTTGATGATGATATAATGTATGCATATGATACCGTAGTTATCTGAGACAATTTAGTGGATGCGGTCATTGTACACAGTCAGGGTTAGAATTGTAAGAAAACAGAAATTATGATCATCTCCACAATGTAACTTCCATGGGAAAATTCTTAAATAATTCTTATAACTATCTCAGAACAGTAATAACACCTGATGAAATATGCCTTGTAGAGAACAAAACAAGAATTGCAAAGGCAATTTGCAAGATGGAAAACATGCCCACCAATAAAAAGCTGTCAGTTACTGTGAGAAAAAGAGTGTTAAGTGCTATATAGAGTCTTTACTGTTGTATGTGTGTGAAACATTGACGACAAGCAGACAAGCTGACAAACGTATAATGACACTGGAAATGTAGTTTATGATGGAAAGGCAAAGAATACCACGGACAGGTGGAAAGACAAATGAGAAGCCCTTCAAGAAACAAATGAAAATCGTAAATTGATTAGAGAAATTAAACGTTGAAGGTCAAGATTATTAATTATTATTAATCCGAGAAATGAACTTAAAAACGTAGTGACAAGATTGGCTGAGACAGCACATTTGGGGAGGGCTATTTGTACACAATAGGGCAGGCGTGATCAGGACCTTTTGGAACCATGTGAATAATGTGGAAGAACAGATAAATCGTTATAGCCTAGAGCAGTGTGTCCCAACCTTTTTTGTGCTATGCCCCACCTAAGCCTTTATAAAATTCTTATGCGCCCCCCCCCCCCCCCCACACCCACCTAACATATACATTATTTTTAATATTCAAAAATTTAAATGTTCACTAAAGAAACTTGAATGATTGGTTTTAGGAAAAAAGCAATAGGAAATTATTGAGCAAACACAGTAAGTAAATTTTCAAAACAAATAAGGTAGAACTGAAATTAAAGTACAAAATAATTTTAGTGAAAGATTTTTCTATATTATTTTAATTATTAGTAATTATTTATTATTTAAATTTAGTGAGATCCTTGCGCTTGATGCTTGCTGCAAAGAGATTTTATGTCAGGTTCCAATTTAGTTAACTTCAGTCTTAAGTCTGCCCGTTTTGTATATTCAGACGATTTTCTCCATTTTAGAATTGCCCCCCTTAACAATCGAATTGCCCCCCTGTGGGGCGTGGGCCCCACGTTAGGAAACACTAGCCTAGAGAGAAGCAGGGAGAGACCAGTGGATATGTACTTCAGCACTCTGAGGAAAGACCACAGGGAAACATAATCAGACAACAACTGGTATAATTAGTATTGGGCCTCGGCTGGCTGTTGAATATGTGGACGGAGCACGTAGGGAATGTCTCGGCTGCTATGATATAAATTCTTGACTCAACTCAAAGGCAATATTTAAACTGTTATTTAGGTAGATGTAGCTGTCCTGAGGTCTCTGATGCTGTTACTATGGATCACTGTGTTAGCTACGGTAGCATACCTTCTTGAATTTAATGATACAGTACCAAACTGGCACAGACGGCTGCCATATGCAGATGGATTTGTAACAGATCCGACCATCGCTGGAATGTCTGGAGTAAGTAAAGTAGTAAGTACATGACCCTTTTCCGCACCTTGAGGCATACTGGGTATATGATCAATAAGTCAGTAAATTAAAATACCCTTGTTCATACCTTCAGGCACATTGGGTATATGTTCAGTTCGTCAATAAATAATAGAACTCTTTCACATGCCTGAAGGCATATTGAGCGTGTGGTTCTAGATCATATGAGGAATGGTCTCAGATGAGGGCATTTAGAAATATCAATACTAGAACTGATCTAGATCAAGGACTGAGATTTGTGGAGACACATTTTGTTTGATCGTCTAAGACAAGGACATGAAAAAATAGCAGTACTACAATTGCTCCAGAACAAGATCTGAAATCTGTGAAGAGACATCTACACCAATGCTACTTTGCGGGGCACTTTAGGATGATGATGACCAGAATAAAATGAAATTAAAAGTTCTCTGATAGTTACCCCGTCATGAATGATTGAAACGGCAGCCTCAAATACTGGCTGTGTGAACTGTAAGAGTTAAGCTGATGGTATTTTCTAAGTGAAACAACATGTTTCTGTATCTGGAAAACTCATTTCAGATACGGTTTGCTAAGCTCCTTTCCAGAACTGTGATCACATAGGGAGGCTGCATCTAGAGGTCTGAGTTTTATGTATACTTTTATAGGAATCAGAGATAATTGCTTTCATTTTTATTAACAAAATGCCTTACATGGGACCTACAGTGCAAATGATTCTTTTAGATTAAGGGGACAGAATGTTTTTCTGCGTTATTCAGACCATGAGTGCAATTTTCTCAGAAATCCCAAGGGTCATCTCTGGAGCTGTGGAGTTTCTATTTAGTGCAATGCTGTCAACAGGCGAATGCCTTTGTGCATAGGGAGAGCATGCTAGATGATGTTACAAACCTAGTGCAATGGAGGCCAACTTCTTGCCTTTAACCTTTAAATAAGGATGGTGTCATTAAATGTTGACATTTGTGTGGAAAGTATTCTGTAAAACATACCTTGAGCAGTGTAACAAAACGCCAGTGACCCATGTCCTCATGCCTTCTTTGGGTTTGGGAAAACAGTGGGAAATGGCTTTTGGGAACTCTCAGTTCTCTTATCCGATCAATTCCCCTGAAAAGATAGTTCTCTTGTTAATTTTACCACCCGATCTTCTTAAGAGAACTATTGGAAATCTGACTTTTCTTCGGGAAAACCCGATGGGGCGCCTTGCACCAAATACGCACTAGTTCAACTTCTGGGGCAAACAATGTCCGTTGAAAACACCTAATGTTTGTCATCTGCACCATGTATTAAAAATTTAAAGATTTGTACAAATTAGGTGCATCCTGCTGGTGGAGTGAAAAGTGAGCTTGGGTTTTAATTAGTCTTGCCAGACCTTGGCCTATAAATCTCGGTTGTCTCGACTGGGGAGACGAATTGGCGAAAAGCCAGTTAGGCCATGTCGATAGTGGGTTGACAGTTGGCCAGTCCAGCTGGGCATCTTATTCTGGGAATGAATCTGAGCAATATATTTCCCCAGATGATTTCGCTTGTTCTGGGCAGCAGATGGGCGGGTGCTATCTTTCTTCCTATGGCCTGAACTCGGCATAGTATTGTCTCTAATTTGAATATAAACACGACATATATACGGTATGCCGGAAGGAGGGGAGGGCTCCGTGGGGACGGATTCCACCCATCTATGTTCTGTCTTCTTGAGCCGGAAGAGGGTATCCACTGTGCTTTCTCTTTCATCTTTTGACAGATGGGGTGGCCAGGTGGATTGAATAATTACTGGTCGATAAGATAACGTCAGAGATGTAAATAGACCTTTGTTTCTCACTGGAGAGGACCGGAACTCATCTAGATCTACGTGTTATGTGAGGCACTGCCGGTGCATTGCGGGAACAGCTCAGACAAGAGCAGCGGCCGGAAGGGGTGGTTTCTTCTTTCCTATTCTTGCTAGGGATAGGGAACTACACTGCGTGCCATACAGACCCACTACTATAATATTAGTTAAGGGGAGAAACACACATAATTACGCACACAACACCACAAGAGCTGTGTCGTGAGGAAGAGAGGGTTTGCAAGTGAGAGGGAAGCCGGGAAATGAATGTGCCCAGTAATAATAAAGGCAGGGTATGAGAGTGGAGAGTGAATCTTGTGTGTAAAGAGTTCCTAGGGTAGCCAACAGGACGTCTACAAGCTGGAGGTCTAATCAAGCAGGAACGTAGCCAATCCAGGGGCTACCTGACATGTCAGGCCCATTCACTCGGGCCTCTTATCTAATTTATTGGGTAAGGAACATGTATGACAAATTTAGTAACTGAGGCCCTATTGGTCCTCAGGATTGTGGTACTTGAGTCAGCCTAGTCGCTCACTAATCTCTGTCATCTCCAGGGTCCTCCTGGAATTGAAAGGAGCAGAAGGGATCTGCAAGGCCACGATATAATCACCTTAAGCAAGTCTCAGGTGAACCATGGACGGTCGGGACGACCCCAGGCCAATTACTCTACTTAATAGATTGAAGTCCGATTAGTACTGGACTAGTGGCATTCTTCAGTTCCAGCTCAGTGCAAATCCCATCGCCATTATTGGAGTGGCTGACCCTATGTTCATGCCTGGACTTACGCCTTATTCTCCGTCATCAGCATCCTTGTCTGGGTCAGTGAAAGACACCTACCCATTCCTATTTACAAATTGTCCTCCATTATATTATTCCCTACCCACATTTGTGCCAAGTGATTCCATGGCATTTTCCAAGAACACTTGATTGACTATGTAGAGAAGTCCACTCAAACCCGCAGGCCTGGTTCTACAGCAGCCTGCGGTTCGTACAACCGATCTGGAAGGAGGAAACTAACTAAGGACATAATCGGTGAGGCAGATGTCGACTGACGGGACTTTGTCGTACTCTTCGGTCTATGATGGAAAGCCATGAGGCTCTGTGCCTGAACTGAACACTTTATCCCTGTTTTGTTTATAGAGAACTATCTGTTTTAACTGCCTTGATGTTTTCCTGTGCTGTCCTTTATTAAGTTATTAAATTACAATTATAGTTACTGTGACGATCGTCATGTTATATTTGTGTCAGCCAGAAAGACAATTCAGGGAATAGGCCCCGAGGTCAAAAGATAGAGTGACAGTGAGTCCGGGGAACGGAGGAGGGTTGGCGGGCAAAGACCTATCCCAGCCAGGACTAAAGAATACTAATTGAAGCATTGTGACAGGTGTAACAGTGAGGGAATTAGGTTAGGAGTAAAGAGTTAAGGAATGCTGCGCATTCCTTGACTAGGGGGAAAACCATAGTGAACGTGTGTGCACGAATGAAGAAGGGTATCTAGAAAAACACACACGTCACTTGGGGGCCAGCGAGAAGACATGTCAACACCAGCCAGAGAGTCTACCATCATGTGTGCTGTAGTATAACGATTCGGCCAATAAAGTATGTTTATAACAACGCGGAGACTTGGGTCCTATATGATCACGTGCTTAACCTGTCTTGACCACACTATGACAGCAGGTTGATTTGGTGCCGTGAAAGTCTGAAACATGGGAGGTCGCGGAGAGAGTACCGCTATGGAAAATGGTTGTGTCTGGGCGTCTGGAGAAGGAAGTTTGTAAATATTGAGAAACGCAACAGATGAAAGCCGCCTGTTGATAGTTGTTGTATACCTGTTTAACAAGGAGATCCATTTTCAAGAACAGCGCTCAAAAAGGTTTGATTGATAAACTTATTTTTTTGAAAGACTGATGTTGTTACATATTTAATCCTATAAATTAACTGGAGAATTGACCAACGCTACTCCTATAATTGATCAAGTAATGCCGTTCTGCATCAAAAATCAGTACAAATTATGAATTTTAACCCGTGGGACTGTTGAGGGTGAAGTCAAGGTTATGGTGCAAATTTCATAATTATGAAATCAAGATCTGCAATACTTTCTACAGTCACTTCACATTTAGAAGGCATTGATGAAATTTGTCTCAACTTATAAGATAAAGCACTTTAAACTGACCATGGCGAGAATTCCACATGAAAATAAGAGATTGGATAGCGTCAGCTTTAAATCAAATTGTTGTTGATTCGATTACGTTTGCGCTGATATATATATATGAAAAACCCAGATGGCTGTTGGAAGCTGAGTTTTTTTTTCCTGAAGTCGTGAGCAGTTGTCGTTTGCGTGAAGGTGACCTTACTTGAAGGGAATCTACAGTTAATCGAGCAAGTAAACATGCAGTCTTGTTGCGAGCCTGGTATCGAGCATAATTTTCGTCAGGAATTAATTGGAAAGAACTGACTTCGACTTCGATTAAATTATTATGGAAAGAAATCCAGAGGCTCTTCTTTGTTCTGCTCATTTCAACGAGGTTGATTAGAGTCCTTTGTTAATGTGGTGTAGGTAATTCTGAATTAGTAGCTCATTTAAATTCTTTTATCAAAATTCAGGATTGAAACAGGAATATTCTTCGTCAGGATCTTCGATTAGAGGCTTTAGTTAAGTTAATTAGATAATATTAGAGTAATTAACAGATTATGTATTGTTGCTGAATTTGAAATTAACATTGTTTGAAATATTTGTATATTGCTTGATAATTATAGATTTTAGGATGGAATCCCAAGATTTTTCACAGGTACTGACTGGAGTTGGCGGGGCAATATCAAGGTTGGATGCAGTATTAAGACAACAAAATGTAAACAGTGATGTTGAAAGATTTAGTGGTCAAGCAAATCAGTTTAAGAAATGGATCATTTCTATTGAGAAACATGCATATTTAATAAACGCTACAGATGGGGAGAAAAAGAATTTGGCATACAGAACAAGTACAAGTCCAGTTTCTGACCATATAAGAAGAAAATTAGAAGCAGCAGGAGGTGAAACCTGGGAAGAATTTAAAGATGATCTCGCAAGAAAATATGCTGAAATTACTGATCCACAACACGCATTCTCAGTATTGCGACAGACTAGACAAAGCAGCACAGAAAGTGTCCAGTTATACAGTGACAGGTTAATCAATTTAGCTGAAGAGTCATTTTTAGGACAGAATGTACGAGCTGAAGAAGTGGAACGGATGTTAGTAGGGATTTTTGTTGATGGGATTAGGTCAGATGGATTGAAATTTAAATTATTAAGAGAGAATCCTGCAAGATTGTCACAAGCGGTAGATATCGCTATACAAGAGGAAAGCTTGAGGAGGAGGTTTAGGTTAAGAGTAGGACGAGAGTTAGGTAGTAGTTCAGAAGATAGAATTGAAGAACCTATGGAAATAGGACAGTATAGACATGGATGGAGAGGACAAGTGAGAAATACTGTAAGAAACATGGAAGGAAACACAAATAACTCGAATGTGGTTTGTTGGGGGTGTCATAAACGGGGGCACATTTTTCGCTTTTGTGGTAACAGAAGTGGCCCATCGAATACGCAAAATAGTAGAGGTGTTCAGTCGAGTATACAGAATAGAATTGCAAATGGCAGACCAGTAAATTGGAATTCTGGAGAAATACAGAGAAATTTTAGAAGGTCAGGAAATCAGGAAAATGGGCATCCCGCTTACTGAATAGGGTCGGCAGTAGGAGGGAAGATAGTAAGATCCAAAAAGGGCATCAATATATTAAAAACCCAAAGGATGAGTATAATAGAACATTTAGAAATAAAAAACAAGACGAGGTAAAACAATTGTCATTAAATATGGTAGATCCTAGCTCATGTATAGTACAGATAGGAAAATATAAAGTTAGAACATTAGTGGATTCGGGAGCACAAGTTAGCGTGATTAAAGAAGCATTTTTATATCGAATGTTAAAAAATTGTAAAATATTTAGAATTCAGGAGAGTCTTCATTCGGTAACGGGACAAAAGTTAGAAGTGCTAGGACAAACGATGATAAATTTGAAATTAGGAGGGATAAATGTCAGGCATATGTTTCATGTGGTTAAAGAATTAAATAGAAATATGATATTGGGACGAGATTTTTTATTGAAAAATGGGGTGAGACTTTTATTTGATTTGCATAAATTAAAATTCCAAGATGTTTACGTAGATCTAGAAGAAGATATGCATGTGTCGACACTAGTTAGAGTCAAAACGACCATGAATTTAAAACCACAGTCAGTTAATTTGATACAAGCAAGACTGAAGAAAAACCCGTATTATGTAGCAGGAAACATAGTCAGAATCACGGAATTGCAAAATGAAATAATTGATGAGCCAGGTTTAGAAGTTCCGGATGGAATAATAGAATTAGATAAAAGTTTAACATTTCCAGTAATGGTTATAAATAACACAGGTAGAGAAATTAAATTATACAGAGGATGTGTAATAGCCAAGCTAGAACATAACGTTAGTGACATATTGGCAACAGATAGAGTAAATATGGCAGGTATAAGTTATTCAGAAACCTCTAGTGAAAGAATTAATAATAGACGCGGATGCAGAAGAAAAGGGAACGTAAGAATGGATGAATTGATCCATCCATATAGAAGAAATACAGCACAAATACATTCACTAGACAAAGTAACAAGAGAAAAAGAATTGTTAGCACAATTAAAAACTTCGCCAGAAAATAAGGAAGTGTTAGAAAAACTTATAAAGCAAAATCAAGATGTGTTTGCGATAAATGATTTAGAATTGGGTAAGACACAAACAGTTACGATGGAAATAGACACGGGAGATCATCCACCAATTAGTTTAAAACCATACAGAACTCCATTAAGAAATAGAGAAGTCGTAGAAAAGGCAATAGAAGATATGTTGAAAGCAGGCATAATAACAAGGTCAAAATCAGAATGGTCATCTCCGGTCGTCATTGTGGCCAAGTCTGATGGTACGAACAGGTTCTGCTGCGACTATAGGGCGTTAAATAAAATTACTAAGAATGTAGCGTACCCATTGCCGGTGATTGATGATATTTTGGGGTTACTTAATGGCTCTACATATTTCACAACGCTGGATGCAAGGGCAGGATTTTGGTGTATTCCGATGTCGAAGGACGCGCAAAAGAAAAGTGCCTTTTGTACTCATATGGGCTCTTACGAATTCTTACGTATGCCATTCGGTCTCAAAAATGCACCATCTCACTATATGTTCTTAATAAATGAAGTACTAGACGGTATGCAAAGTTTTGCCCTGGCATATATTGAGGACGTATTGATTTTTACGAAAGGAGATGTAGAGAATCATTTGAAACATGTTAGACTAGTATTTGACAGATTAAGAAAGCATGAAGTTAAATTAAAGCTAAGTAAGTGCCAGTTTTTAAAGACAGAAACAAAATATTTAGGTTATATAATAAATAGGGAAGGTATTAAACCAGACCAGGAAAAGATAAAAGTTATTAAAGAGTTACCTCCTCCCACTAACGTTAAGGAAGTGCGTGCTTTTATAGGAACGTGTGCGTATTATAGACGGTTTGTACCAGCCTTTTCAAGGATAGCAATACCTATTACGAATTTAACGGGAAAATACGCTAGGTTTAAGTGGGATGATGAGTGTCAAAAAGCGTTCGAACTTTTAAAGGATAGCTTAACAGTGGTACCATTATTGACACATCCAGACTTGAATAAACAGCTAATATTATACACAGATGCTTCAGACAACGCAATAGGAGCATGTTTGGTTCAACCATATGAAGGAGAAGAATCTGGAATACCAGGGGTTAAAAATGAAAGACCAATCTATTTCTTGTCTCATAAACTCAGCAAAACTCAAAAGAAATGGCCAATTATTGAGAAAGAAGCATATGCTATACACTACGCTCTTCAAAAATTAAATTACTATTTACATAACGCCAATTTCATTATTAGAACTGACCACATGCCATTAAAGTCGATATTAGAAGCACCAATACAAAATAGGAAAATACAAAACTGGGCATTGAATTTACAAGGGTACAATGCTAGGGTTGAATATGTGTCAGGGAAACATAATACGTGTGCCGATCTTTTGTCTAGAATCCCGTACCCACAGTCATCAGGAAACACGGAAGATGAAATTGAACCAGACATAGACGATCGAAACTGGCAAGTAAATATATTAGATTCTGCCATAATAAATAGGGAAGAATTTGAGAGTTTACCATCGGATCAAGAGTCTGAACCTAGAACAGAAGACCCACATTTAGAACAATTTGATATGAAAACGGAACAAGAATTAGATCCAAAGATAGTACAGATAAAAAGAAAACTGAAAGAAACAGGGGAAAATAGTTTTAAAAGAAAGTTTGTAGAGTTACAAGAAGACAATCAATTATATTATATCAGTGGAAAAGGTGAAGGAGTAAGAAAATATATTCCGAAACATTTAGAACAAGAAGTCTTAAAGGCATATCACGATAATAATGGTCATTTTGGACGAGATAAGTTAGTGAAGGCTATTAGCAGTAAATATTACTGGCCGAATTTATTCAAAAGCGTATATGAATATGTTGAAGCATGTGAAAAGTGTAGGTTAAGAAACATGAAGATAATTAAATGTCCTTTACAAGATACCGATATTCCTCAATTTCCAATGCAGAAAGTAAGTTTGGATATTTCAGGTCCTCATCCAAAAACATTATCGGGAAATGTATACCTACTACATATAGTTGATTCATATAGTCTCTGGCCAGAAGTTTATCCAATTCCAGACAAGAGTGCTGATTCAGTTATAAATATGCTTTTACAAGAATTTATACCAAGGTTTGGGTGTCCACAAATAATACTTACAGATAATGGGAAAGAATTTGTAAATAAAAAGTTTGAGAAATTGCTAAAAGATTGGAATATAAAACACATTAGGACTTCATATTACAGACCAACTTCTAATGCTAAAAATGAGAGACAACACAGAACACTATACAATATTCTAGCGAAAAATGTAGAAGAACACGATATGGATTGGGATCTTTATTTGGGGATAGCATTAGCGGCGATACGTACACACGAAAATGAAGGAACAGGTTTCTCACCATTTTACTTAGTACATGGAAGAGAACCAATATTGCCAATTGATAATTTATTAAAGCCTAGGAGAAAATATCTGGGGGAAGATTTTCAAGAAACAAGGTTGCAAGAGATGCATAAGGCACATGTACGTTTAAGAAATAATATAATTAAGGCTAGAGAAAGACAGAAGAAATACGCAAATAAAAATGCACACTTACAAGAGTTTAACGTAGGTGATAGGGTATATTATAAAAAACATAGAAAAAACTCTAAGTTTGACGCTCATTGGGTCCCGGGATACTATATTCTAGAAAAAAAAGGTCCAGTGTCATATACTATTAAGAATCAAATTTCAGGGCATGTTGCACGGTCACATGTAGAGCACTTAAGGCGGGATAATGAAGAAAGGAATGCAGAGAATAATAATAATAATTATTGTTCCGAAGAAATATTGTCAGGTGGACAGTTTGTCAGACAAACGGTATATCCAATACCTATAGAGAATGGAAAACAAGTAACAACAGCTGAACAAGAAGAAACGGTACCAAAAACAGTCATGACAGAGGAAAATAACATGTATGACGATTATATTAGTGAAGAGTCGGTCAGAGAAAATATCGAACCTCCATTTATGAATACAAGACAGGCAGTAAAAAGAAAGTTGGATAGACAGAAAGAAAAAGAAATTAAGAGGCAAAGGAAACTTAGAGTGAGTTCTTCAAGTGGTGAAGATATGCCAGTATTTGAAAATTTGTTGAGACGGCAAGACAGGAAAATTAGATTGGATTTAGAAAAGAAGAAATTAGCGGTTGCTAGTAATGGATATACAGACGGGGAAGAAGAAATGGATGAAAAGTCAGAAACTGATGAAGAAGCTAATATGAAAGAAGATAGCTCTCCTCGGGAGGATAGCGACATTGATGTAGATATTGCAATTATAGAAAAAAATTTGAGGTTATTAAGAAAATGGAGAAGAGATAGATAAATAGCTTGGTAGAATATTCTGCAGATGGCAGATAGAAGAAGAAGTTAGACACGATATTTTTGTGTTTACAAAGAAGGTACTTGGTGGAGTTTTTTCTAAAACGGAAAATTATTATTGGGTACTCATAATATGGTCTTGAAATTCATAATGTATGTGTAAATTGATTAATGTGTGGGGATAAATATGATGAGGGGATTAATATGGTTTGCTCAATTGTTGGGACTGCAATTGTGTTTTATGAAATGTGAAAACTAAATTAACTTAGATGGTTATTTTTACAATGTTTTGGTTTTATTGAGTGTGTTTAAAATGATTATTACTTGAAGTTCAGTTAGAAGATGAATTAAAGTGGTGGTTAGTGAAGTGACTCAATATGTAGTAATGGAGGGGTATGTTGTTATTACAAGTGGGGTATGCAATGTATATACAAGGTTTATAATAGGAGCTGGCTTGAACAGCGTTTAATGGGAGAATATGGGGGGAATGCCAGGTTGAGTTTTGGCATTTAAATAACTGGATATTGGAAGAAGAAGACTGTACTTAACAGTTAGGAGGTTTTTTTTTGTTGAAGGAATGGTAAACGGGAAATTGATGACCTGAATAGTACAAAGGCTGGCAGTTTTGGATTAACATATTTTTTTTTGATAATAACAATTATTATTGACGGAAACTGAAGATAAATTTGGAAACTTTATTTTTTGATAAAGTTTTGAGAATGTATGGGAAGAGAAAGGTGATTACTTCTTACTTTTTCCTTACTTTTTCTTTCTTATTTTTTTTTGGTGCGCACCAACCCAAATCTAATCTAACTATGTTTTTTCTGTCTATCCTAGAATACTGAGAGTGTGAGAATGTGAATAAGGGGGAAATAAAGGATAAGGGAATATCTTCAGTTTTGTCAATCATAATTTGGATGGACATTTTAAGTAAAAGCGGTTCGCTTATGCAGACTTTTGTATTGTGGGGAATTTTATGGAGAGTTTTGTAGAAAGTTTTCTAGAGAACTTTATAACGAGTTTTGTAGAGAGTTTCGATATTATGGTCTCTAGTTAGCAATTGGCTATGAGGAGATAGGAGAATTGAGTTAGGAAATATATGGAATTGTTGTTATTGTAAAATAGAGATGTAAAGTTAACTAATTAAAAGTTGGGGTTGAGATTTTTTCAAGGAAAAATTCTCTTTGAAGAAGGGGAGGCATTGTAACAGTGAGGGAATTAGGTTAGGAGTAAAGAGTTAAGGAATGCTGCGCATTCCTTGACTAGGGGGAAAACCATAGTGAACGTGTGTGCACGAATGAAGAAGGGTATCTAGAAAAACACACACGTCACTTGGGGGCCAGCGAGAAGACATGTCAACACCAGCCAGAGAGTCTACCATCATGTGTGCTGTAGTATAACGATTCGGCCAATAAAGTATGTTTATAACAACGCGGAGACTTGGGTCCTATATGATCACGTGCTTAACCTGTCTTGACCACACTATGACACAGGGGTACTTGGGACCCTCCACGTAACTTGTTACAAGCAGAGCGGGGTTCAGGAGTTAGCATGACAACTCACACATCGGGTAAGGCTATTGTGGAGGGCAGTTGAGCCATGGACAAGGCTGATATACTGAATGCTCTACGAGAAGTAGGCTCTACATTAAAATAACTATGACAGTTGGCAGCACGGGAATGATTAGAAAAAGTGTAGAAAATTTCATCTCAATCGGATGGACCGTTCGCGAACGCATAAAGGACAGACAGACAGACAGACAGACAGACAGACAGACAGACAGACAGACAGACAGACAGACAGACAGACAGACAGACAGACAGACGGGGATTCTCTTTTATATATATATATACTAGCTGACCCGGCCCGGCTTCGCCCAGACCCTGGTGGGGAGCATCTCATTTAATTCATATAAGTAGTCATATAAGCTCCCGTTCCCGTTCCCGACTATCTATCTGTCTATCTGTCTATCTGTCTGTCTGTCTATCTGTCTGTCTGTCTGTCTGTCTATCTGTCTGTCTGACCCAGCCCGGCTTCGCCCAGACCCTGATGGAGAGCATCTCATTTAATTCATATAAGTAGTCATATAAGTTCCCGTTCCCGACTGTCTGTCTGTCTGTCTGACCCGGCCCGGCTTCGCCCAGCCCCTGGTGGGGAGCATCTCATTTAATTCATATAAGTAGTCATATAAGCTCCCGTCCCCGTTCCCGACTATCTACTGTCTGTCTATCTGTCTATTATTAGAAAGAGCACCTGAAAGATCTTTACATCTTCCCCCAACAATTAACTTGGGTAAATGGAGCGTCTCATTTAATTCATATTCGGCCCTTGCTCCCGTTCCCATTCCCCAAAAAGACGACCCGGCCCGGCTTCGCCCAGTCCCTGGTGGGGAGCATATCATTTCATTCATATTAGGCGGAGGGAGGAGGAGGAGGGAGGAGGAGGAGGGAGGAGGAGGAGACAGGAGGAAGAGGGAGGAGTAGGAGGGAGAAGGAGGGATTAGGAGGAGGGAGGAGGGGGAGGGAGGGGAGGAAGAGAGAGGAGGAGGGAGGAGGAGGGAGGAGGAGGAGAATGAGGAGGGAGGAGGAGGGAGGAGGAGGGAGGAGGGAGGAGGAGGAGAATGAGGAGGGAGGAGGAGGGGGAGGAGGAGGAGGGAGGAGGAGGAAGAGGGAGGAGGAGGGAGGAGGAGGGAGGAGGAGGGAGGAGGAGGAGGGAGGAGGAGGAGAATGAGGAGGGAGGAGGAGGGAGGAGGAGGGGAAGGAGGAGGAAGAGGGAGGAGGAGGAAGAGGGGCGAGGAGCGAGGAGGAAGAGGGAAGAGGAGGGAGGAGGCGGAGGGAGAAGGAGGAAGGAGGAGGAGGGAGGAGGATGGAGGAGGAAGAGGGAGGAGGAAGAGGGAGAAGGAGGAGGGAGAAGTAGGAGGGAGGTGGAGGGAGGAAAAGGAGGGAGGAGGAGGGAGGAGGAGGGAGGAGGTAGAGGGAGGAGGAGGAGAGACGAGGAGGAGGAGGGAGGAGGAGAAGGGAAGAGGAGGGAGGAGGAGGTGGTGGAGAAGGAAGGAGGAGGAGGGAGGAGTAGGAGGGAGGAGTAGGAGGGAGGAGGAGGGAGGAGGAGGGAAGAGGAGGGATGAGGGGGATTAGACGGAGGAGGTGAGGAGGAGGAGGAGAGGGAGAAGGAGAGAGTAGGAGGAGGCGGAGGAGTAGGGATTAAAAGGAGAACGAACGAACGAACGAACAGACTTTATTTTCAAAGGGTAACAAATTGGGCACGCAGGCCCGTCTTACATTCGGCCCTTCCAATCACTCATCTTTCTTTCATGAACAGTGCATAGGAAAAAAAACATTGTCACATGAATTTTGTAAACATAAACAATGCATATTACTATGTTATGAGACACATCCACCACCCACCCACACATCCCCCATTCACTCCAACTCCCCCACCCAACAACACACACATACAATACATTCCCCCACCCATCCACCACATCCCTACACATCTCCCCACCCACACACACCTCTCACCCACCATACATCCCATCCACCCACACCCAAAGCACACATACATTCAATAACCCACACATCCCCCACCTACACACATCTCCCCGCCCACTCACATATCCTTTACTCGTCCCATTTCCCACCAACAATCACTCACCCAATATCCTCCTCCACCCACACACCTCCAACCACCCAACCAAACACACATTCCTCAGCCACACACACATCTCCCCGTCAACTCACATATTCCGCACCTATCCATACACAAATTCCGCACTCACCCACATAATCTCCCATCTCCCCCAGCCCACTCACTTATCCCGAGCCCACACCTACAAACATCCCCCACTATCTCCTAACCTGCACACACTCACCCACCCACATATCCTCTACCCACCCACATATCCTCTACCCACCCATCCCCCAACCAAACATCCCTTAACCACACACCCTTACTCATATACAATCACCCACCCACACATCCTCTACCCAACCACACATCCTCCACCCAACCACACATCCTCCATCCACCCATTCCCCCAGCCACACATCCCTTAACCACACACCCTTACCCATATACACACACATCCCCACCCACGCACAATCTCCCCACCCATACAAACATCCCTCACACACATCCCCACCCACCAAAACATTCCCCATTCACAAACACACACTTCCCATCCACGCACACACAACCCATACATTCATCCCCTCACACATCCCTGGACACAAGTACTTATCCCTCAACCACTAACACCCACACATCCCTTACCCACTCATCAACACATACATCTCCTATCTACCCACCCACACTTACACATCCCAACCACCCATCTAAGCACACATCCCCCACCCTCACACACATCATTCACCCACCCACAAACCCAACCACACCTTCACCCACCCACACAAACATCATTTATCCACACCCAGCTCCCCTCCCACACAATACGACACCCACACACATCCCAAAGACACATCCTTCACCCACACACACATCTATCCACACATCTCCTACCCATCCAAACATCCCCCAACTACAATCACCCTCACTACCCACACATAAATCCTCCATCCAGC